>CM076574.1:957958879-958255565 GCA_034641835.2 Pinus albicaulis
AGGATCTGGTAATCAGAGGAACCAGAAAGGGAAGGGGGAGTGGCGACCTGGCTGTCAGGCGGTTGGGTAGCCACGAATCCTTGCTGAGGGAAAGGATCAATAAACACAGCTGGTTGGGTAGTGGCCACATTAGGAGGAGCATGAGGGGAGGCGTGTTGTCCACACAATGTGGCTTGAGACTCCCACATCTGCCGCATCTGGGGTAAGAGGGGACAATCATGGGTGTAATGACCATAAACACCGCAACACGAACACGGCTTATTTGTGCGAAGCGGCCTGTCCGGCTTGGGCTGAGTGCCATGTTGCTGGTTGGCAGTGTTAGGGTCCACACCGGAATTCGGTCCATGGGTACCAGGGGCAGATTGGTTTTTATTGCCTCTCCGCCTTCTTTGAGAAGAAGGGGGATTAGTCGCGCCCTGCTATGCAAATACTTGCCCTGAAGGGGGCTGTAAGTGCTGTTGCGGGTTTGGAGGAGGCAAGGGAGATGGAAGCGCATATGATGGAGGAGCTGGCGCACCAGGCTGCAGATAAAGGTAATGGTTAGGTTGGGCAACATTGAGGTAAGCAGGAGGTTGTGCAAAAGGAGGAGGCATGCCGTATCCTGGATACATGCTACCGGGAGGGGGGAGAGTGCTAGAGGTGCTGGCCCCTCCCTAAGGGAGACCATAGCCCATAGGAGGTTGAGCGTATGGATGAGAAAGGGCTCCAACGATACCGTCGGTGGAATGAGATGCCTTCGGGGCATTAGCACCGCCGGGCCCGGGGAGGTCAGGAAGAACGGTATAAACATAACTAGATTGAGCGTAGATCGGGTCATATTTCAAGGCTATTTTGAGGGTGGATTCTTCAGTTTGAGGAAAGTGAGAGGCGACATCTTTGCCGATAGGAGCTAAGAGGGTGCGAAGGAACCAGTCCATGTAAACCCGATCTTTGAAGGGGGGGGCTCGACATAAGCTTCGTCTTCGTCGCCATTCCTGAACATGGGCGGAAAGGCGAGTCGAAGAGGTTTGCTTGAATGAAGTCAAGAGCTCCGTGCCAGTATCGTATCGGAGAGGGAGCTGGAAATAAGATAAAAAGGCTTGGGCAAGGGTCGCAAAGGTGGTATGGGAAGAGGTGGCTTGGTCAACATACCATTTAGAAGCTTCGCCGGTAAGCGTGCATTGGAACAAACGAAGATGGATGGAGTCATCGGTAATGGAATTGGAGGAACACCACATGTGGAAAGATCGAACATGATTGGTTGGATCTTCTCCAGCAAGGCCTTCGAACTTAGGGATGTCAGAGGGGAGCTTGGTTGGCATAGTAGGCCAACCAACATCGTGGCGGATAGGGTCGTTGATCAACTGATTGAAATTGGGGAGGCTGAGGCCTGCAATGTACGATAGCAAGGGTATGGCTGAGGTAGTTCCTGTGGCGGTTCCACTAGTAGTAGGTTCGGCATTAGGGCCTGGACCAGACATGGTGAAGGTGACAGGGGGAGAACCAGGAGGAGAAGGAGAACCCGATGAATCAGGAGAGGATTCGGAGTGCGGACTCGGAGGGGAACTGGCTCGACGACGGCGGGGTGGAGCAGGTCGATCGACCGGAAACTGAGGGTGAAGGCCAAGAAGTCTCCGAGAAAGGCGCCTTGGGGGCGCAATGATGAAGAAGGAAACCGACAAGGGCAGAAAGGGACAGAATCAAGTGAGGTCAAGGGCAGAAAAGGTGCAGTGACAATTGATTTTAGAGTCTTTGCCAGGCGGTGTTAACCAGGCGCTTCTTCACTTAGGGTCAGTGTGTGGTGTGTGTTAATTTTAATTTTTAAACCCTTTCCGTTTTGAGAGAAAGAAAAAAGTGTGTTGCGTAACTGAAAATAAATCTGTAGAGAACAGTATATAATGCTGAAATAACAGAAAAATAGCAGCTACTTGTGCATCTATCTATCCCAAGAAGGTGGGTCTCTGAAAACTAATCTAAAAAAGGGGAAAAATCTAGGCAAAACACACGGAAAAGAGGCCAATAGATCTAAGGTCAAAAGGGGCAGGGATATAAAGGATAAAGCTGCTGAAAAGAGGTGCAGATCACAGCCAAGAGACAGAGGCAAGGTGGCTGGAAAAAGGGAGGAAATCAGCAAAAAACGGCAAGGACAGGGAGGAGGTCCTAAAGAGAGGTCCAAACAAAATGACAAGAGGTGATTTGAAAGGAAGAAAGGCTGATTTAAAGGGATCTGACAAGGAGGTAGCAGATCTGGAAAAGGGAAGGCCGAAACTCTGAAAAACAGACGGCTGAAACAGCTAAAACTCTTCCACAAAAAGTGGAGGGTACTGAAGCCCTAGGGGGCTAGGTTCCCACTTAGATGAGTAAAAACAGATCAGAACTAGGTCAAAGCGGGCTGAGACGGAGGCTGGAAAACCCTGACAGAAGCTTCAGCAAAACCCAGAAAAATTGCAGAAAAATCACTGAAAAATTGGCAGGTCGCAGGTTCTGACCTGTTTTCAGTGCAGGTCGCAGAAAAGAGGCTGAAAAGTGCGACCTGGAGGTCCAGGTCACAGGTTATGGGCCAAAAAGTGCGACCCCCCATTCCGGTTGTCTCGGCGGCAGATTTTCAGAAAAGTTGTCGTCTCAGTTGCGGCTGGTGTCGCTTACCTGCGCAATAGGGCCAGAAACACACGGAAGTTAGAAATTTTAATGTTTTAGGGTTTTATGTTAGAAAAACAACATAAAAATAGGGAAAATAAACAGCTGAAAAGAAACCCTAGGGTCTGAAGTAGCTGGATATGCAGGAATATAAAAAACGACAGCGGTCGTAATTTAAAACCCGTGGAGTCGCCATTTGTTAGTATGAATCCTTTGTCGAAGTGTACGAAAAAGGACCACTTTAGCTATGCATAACTGATAGCCCTAACAACAAAAGTGGCTGCCAATATCTTCATATCTGCAGTTAGTAGAACAAGAAAAGAGCTGCAAACAACCAGATCTATGCATGAAAAGACATTAAGTAGTAAAAACAAGGGTTTGATCCATATACCAATAGACAAGACAAGAACAATTTTTGAAAGAATTTTTGTATTAATGGGGCACCTAGGAGGAAAACAAGGAGTATCCAATTCCCCTCAGCGGGATGGGTTCTTGGAAGTCCTCAGCACTTCAGATCTAAGATTTCTCTCTCTAGTTGGTGTAGAAAACCCAATGCAAAGAATAGAGCTCAATGGGAGCCAATGATGGAGATATGTGACCAAGTGTATAGATCCAGAGTGATCTAATAGGCAACAAAAGGTGAAGAATGGTAGGAAAAACCCTCCTATTTATAACAAAATATTGGGTCATTCTAGATCTTGGTGCATGGGTTAACCAGATCTAGATCCACTTTTTATGGAATATTTTATTATATTTGTTGGAGGAAAAGGTATTTGACTTGGGTCAAATCCCTTAATTTGTCAAAAATAAATAAATAAATGATTTATTTATCTTTTTAAGGAAGCGGTTAGAAGATAATCAAATAAATAATGATTTATTTAATTATTTAAGGAAGTAGTTGAAAGATAATTAAATAAATAATGATTTATTTAATTATTTGTGGGTGATTTGGTCATATTTAACAAGGAATATTATCTAAATAAGATTTAAATAATTATTCCTAGAAAATAATAAGATAAATAAAAGGTTTATCTAATTAATTTCTTTGTTTTTGGGTTAAACATGACTGGGAATAATAATTAAATTATGGTTTAATTAATTATTCCATGAGGAAAATCAAACAAAATAGGTTTGTTTAATATTTCCTTTTGGGGTTTCCTGTTTAGACCATAAATAACCTAATAAATGTGGTTTATTAAGTTATTTAACATAGTGAAGGCAATTTTACTTAGGGTAAAATTGGTCTTACATGGTGTACTTGGGTCCATCTAATGATAATAGGTTAGATGACCAAAAAATGGTGTAACACATGGGTATTCCACTTGTTCATAATGAGAGCCATTTGGATTTTTCACCAAAGGCATACGTATACACTTGGGAGGAGCAACTTGGAGATTTATTGATGAGACAACACCTTGCTCATTGGGGTAATTTATCATATAAGGATGCTACAAGAGTAAGAGGAGAGGCTCTTCAGTTCTATCCTTGTAGTTTCTTGAGGACAAGTAACATTTTGGCGGGGAGGACTGTAATATTCCTAAATTAGCACACAACTAATTGGAATATTAATTTTTGATTTTTTCCTTAGATAGAGGAATAAGAGGGTATGGAGACCCATAAAAATCCTTAGTAGGAATAAAATACACTCCCAGTGTGAATGGAGGTCATCTAAAAGTTGGATTGAAGACCCTTATCTGTGAAAAGGGGCTGGAACATGAAAAATGGATCAACTTTGACCAAATCAAACAACGTTGTTATGGAAGAGTGGCATTTATGATGGGACAACGCAGTTTTGGAGGGAGATTGATTGCATGGAGGAAGTGACCTAATTGAGTGGGGCCAAGGGTAAGGAATCTCATCACTTATTTAAGGAAGAGGATGGAAACCATATGGGATTAAATTTTAGATTATTATTTGCATATGATATGTTTAGACTTGCTGCTTTCTTCAGCTGTTTAGCTAAGATTGCATGTGTTGTTTAGCACAGGGTGTTCCCTGTCGGGAATCCCACCTCTTTCCTTGAGATTCCTCTAGGAAGAGTATTGCACTACTTTTTCCACTATCTAGCATCATGCCAAGCTTCATCTTTGTTGTACAACGTAGTTTCTGCAGAGTATTGCACTGTGTTGCAGGGGAAGAAGTTGTGGAATTGATTTGGGTCATTTCTGAGCTAGATTTTAGTTCGAGGAAGATTTCCCTCCATTGGGAGGTTAAAAAAGAGGACCCCTAAGCTGTTTTCATCATCCAGCATGAGGATAAGGTATTGCTATCAGTTACAGTTTAGTTTTCTAAAGGGAATATTTTATTTCAGTGTGTAGTTGCAGCAGAGGGTTTGGAGCCCTAGATGAGGGAGATATATTTTCAGTGAGGGGATCAGCCTCTCATTTTAAGAATCTGTTGGAGGATCTTTTCATACATTTCTAGATCAGATCATCCACCTGCTATTATCTATTTAGTTGCAGATATTATTCATCCCTAGGGCCATATTGTATTTCTGCATTTTTATATATTTCAGGAAACCCTTTCCGAGTTGTCTTGAAAATGTGTTTGGGAGCTTGTATCTCTGTTCCCGGCATCATATGAGCCCTATAGTTTTAGATCTGTGTATTTACACTTTCTAGCAGTAGTTGTACCTAATAAAACTATGTTTTCATAGCCTTGGGAATTATTGTGTAGCAATGTTCTTTATGTTTCATGTACATGTTCTCTTGAGGCTTGTTGGCCTGACTTGAGTGACTACTCCCTCAAGGATATGTATACATTTTTCTGCTATGATCTTGATATGATGGCCATATGATATTATTACATGTTATATGTTGACTTATCACTGTTATTTCGATTTTTGTGTTCATATATTGCTGCTTCCCCATTTGGGAATATTACAAACTTCGGAAGGAATTGTTGAGGATTTTATGGTTACCATTGAATCTTGGGAGTATCCTACATATTTCCTAATCCTACAACCAAAAACCAAGTTTAATGGTTATCCTCTCATATTAGGGAGACCTTGGTTAGCCACTGTAGATGCTTATATTAGTTTCCAGGTCAAAAACATGACTATAAAAAATGGGCCTTTGTCTAAACAACTAGTTTTATATCCTCCAGCCCAGCCTTCCATTGATCATGAACTCCCTATATGGTTGGAGGATGGAGAATATGAGTTATATAACATTTCTCCTATGTGTAACATAGATGTTATTCTTGGAGGGGGGAAACTTGATGGAGATGAACTCATCGACCATGCCATTCAAAACCAGTATTCCACTAACACTCCTCTCGAAACCTTAGTCAAAGAGTATGAAAGGAAACCTTGGATGGAAGTGCACTCAGTTGAAACAACCTCTAAAACCACTAAGGCTATTGATTTTGGCCCTCCATATCTCTGAAAATCAACCCAAACCTCTCAAATGAAGAAGAGAAGTAGCTATGCCATCTTTTAGAAGAAAATATTGAAGCATTTGCTTGGGATTACAAGGACATGAACGGGGTGCATCCTTCAGTATGTAGTCATGAAATTTACATAAAATAAGGATGAAAGCCTATGAGACAACCCCAAATAAGGATGAACCCAACTCTGAAGGAAATAGTCGAAGAAGAGCTGCAAAAACTATTGGATGCAGGGTTCATAGATCCTATATCTGATAGTGAGTGGGTATCTCCTCTTGTCCTAGTCCCAAAGAAGAATGGGAAGTGGTGAATTTGTGTTGATTATCGAGAACTTAAAAAAGCCACCAAGAAACACAATTTCCCTTTTTCCTTTATATACCAAGTCCTAGATGGCCTTGCAGGGAAGAAGTTCTTTTACTTCTTAGATGGGTTCAATGGGTACAATCAGATTCAAATAAACCCTAAAGACCAGGATAAGACTACTTTCAACTACCCTTGGGGTACCTTTTCTTATAGAGTCCTACCCTTTGGGTTATGCAATGCCCCAGCCACCTTCCAAAGGGTTGTCTTGAGCATATTTTTCTAAGTTATTCCATGACTCTATCGAAATCTACATGGATGATTTCACACCATATGGGGATGACTTCTAGGAAGCTCTCTCCAATTTGGGTAAAGTACTAAGCAGGTGCATTGAGATGCATCTCTCCTTGAGCCAAGAAAAGTGTGAATTCCTGATGAAAGGAGGGGTTGTACTAGGACACTCCATATCCCAAGCAGGAATACAGGTAGACCCAAAAAAAATCACTATCATCAAAAGGGTACCTACTCCTTAGAAGCAGAAATATGTCAGGAGTTTACTATATAAGGTTCATCAAATATTTCAGCAAGATGGCTTCACCATTATTTGGGTTATTGGCCAAGGATTTTGAGTTTATTTGGCCTGGCCCTTGTCAAGAGGCTTTCAAGCTCATTAAGAAACAATTGACTACTTCCCCCATCCTCCGAGGTCCAAATTGGACTCTCACTTTCCACGTCCACACTGATGCATCTGAAAAAGCTATAAGGGCAGCATTAGGACAATCAGAGGAAAAAATCCCTTATTCCATTTATTTCATCAGCAAGAATTTGTCAAAGGCCGAGCTGAATTATACTGTTACTGAGAAGGAGATGTTAGCCATTTTCCATGCATTGAACAAATTCAGGCATTATGTCACTGGATATTATACCTTTTTCCACACTAACCATGCAACCATGAAGTATTTAATGAACAGACCAAATGTAAATGCTAGTATAACTAGATGGTTGTTACTTTTGCAACAATTTGATTTGAATATTGTTGATAAACCTGGAAAGGAAAATGTTTTTGCAATTTTTTTTTCGAGGTTAATTCTCCCTGTAGGTGAAGAAGGAATGGTGGATGACTAGCTGCCACACGAACACCTCTTTTCCATATCAACACTCTCACCATGTTTTGTTGATATAGACAAGTAGTTGGCTGCTAGAAAACTCCCTCCTAATCTTTCATTCAGGGAGAGGAGCATAATCATAAAAAAAAGTGCCCCTTTCACATGGATTGGGGGCAATATTTTCAAGCTAGGCCCTACTCAAATTCTAAGGAGATGTGTGAGGGAGGAAGAAGTTTTTTATATCCTCTCTGAATGTAATGACAACCCATGTGGAGGCCACTTTACTGCAAAGAGAAATTCTTACAAAGTTTTGTAGGTAGGATACTATTGGGCTACCCTTCACCAAGATTCCAGAAGATACACCAGTAGGTGCAACCAATGCCAAAGGATGGGGAAATCCACACAAAGGGATGAAATTCCTCTATACCCTTAGGTGGCTCTTGAGACATTTGATAAGTGGGGCATGGACTTTATTGGACCTATCAATCCACCATCAGGACAAAATAAGTATATCATAGTCTACACTGATTACCTCACAAAGTGGGTTGAAGAAAAAGAAGTGAAGGTAGAAACCAAGGAGAAAGTAGTAGAATTTCTGAGGGAGAATGTGTTTTACAAATTTGGATACCCTAGAAAAATAGTCACTAATTAGGGAGCACAATTCACCTCTCACCTCATTGAGAATTTTTTGAGGAAGCACAAGATTAAGCATAGAACTTCTACTACCTATCACCCTCAGGCGAATGGCCAAGTAGAAGTAACTAATAGAGCTTTAGAGAGCATCATCACCAAGGTTGTGAGAAGAAGCATAAAATATTGGGCAGATAGATTGGTAGAAGCTACTTGGTCCTACAACAATACTTGGAAGACAACAATAGGATTCACTCCTTATGAACTAGTCTATGGTAAGAAAGCTCTACTTTCAGTTGAGTTTGAACTCAATACTTTAAGAATGGTAGCTGAATTAAATATAGATCTATCAAATTCTCAAAAAGAGAGGTTGTTGAAACTAAATGGATTGGATGAGTTCATAATGCAAGCACTTCTTCACATAGAGGTAGTTCAGTTGCAAAGGAAGGTATGGCATGACAAGAAAATCAAAGAAAAGACCTTCCAAGAAGGGGATTGGGCGTTGTTGTATGATTCAAGGTTTAAATATTTTAAAGGAAAGTTGATGAAAATATGGTTAGGACCTTACACAGTGGAAAATTATTTTGATAATGGCGCAGTTCAAATCAGAACCATAGATGAGGAAGGAATCCCCTTGATTTTCAATGGTGAAATACTTAAAATTTACAAGAAGCCTTTTTAAAAGGAAAAGTTCATAAAATCAATAAGCAGAGAGGTGTATGTGATGGAAACTCCATATTTTCCCGCACCTAAAAGAAGAAGAAGAAGAAGAAGAAGAAGCTTGTGGGTTGAAAACCTCGATGGAGGCAGCTCACTTGCTCAAAAAAAGAGAAAAAGAGAATAAATATCCATGGGTTAAAACCTCTCTGAGGTGCCCAAGGAAATTTTTTGGGTTGAAAACCTGTATCCCACTTTATTTCTTAACCAAAAAAAAAAGCATTTGCATCTCTGTGTTTTCTGTGTTTGTTGTTTTGCGGGTTGTTAATGGTTTCTGGAAACACAGGGAAGCATTCATCTTCTTTTCCCTTCTTCTATATTACCATCCATATCATCATTCACTCCATTAATATTCATAACTTCCTCCATCACCTCCATACACCACACTCCTCCATTACTGAGCACAACGTAGCAAGAGAAGCAACACACAAACAGACTACTACAAACATCAGGAAGTTCCTTCAAAAAAACAAATTTGTTCATGGACTGCCAAGAAGAACCAGAAGGAAAGCTGCATAGCAGACTCTAGGAGAACAAGAATGCCACCCATGGAATCTCAAGCACCCCACGCGACATCCACAATAGAGAGAAACAACAAGAAAATATTAGCAGCTCGTTCATGAAGTTGTTCATTCAACAAGTTTCTCATTCAGAGTATAGGAATATGGTGAGGAACATAGCATCTAAAAGTCTTGTCTCCAACCTCCCGCTCCTGAAACCGCCTTGGAAACAATAGGTAAAATCAAGCATAACTTCTCACCCCTTGCTACCCATCCATAATATCCAGAAATAATTAATTTGATGACTTAAAGTTTAAGGGGCAGAAAGGTGGCCAGTTAACTCGACCACCACCGTGAGGTATGATTGGAATAAAACTAGAAGTTCATGCCACCTGTGCATTAAAAATAAAAGAATTTAAATCAGTGGAGTAGAGGAGAACGAGGGGAGGAAACACACAGTCCATCATGAACTAATAAGAGAAGGAAAAAATTGTCTACAACAGAACTAGAGCTGAGCCAATTACATAAGCACTCCAAAATTAGCTGCTCCACCTAATAAATGGAGATATCATCTCATCCAAACCATTATACTGAAAATTTTTAAAGGGAGAGAGACCGATAGAAGCACACAATGCTTAAATAAGAAGAGGAAGAGCCAAAAAAAACAAGAAGAACCAAAAGAAGAAGAGGAAGAACCAGCAGAAACAAGAAGAACCAGAAAAAGAAGAGGAAGAGACAAAGGGCCAAAGAAAAATAGAAGAGATGGCCATATAATTCATAGAGATAGAAGAAAATGGGCGAGAAACAAACTCACAACACAACACCACATCCCATCAATACAAAAATATAGTTGCCACCATAGCTCCTCTGAGCGCAAAGAAAAAAATGTAGACCTCTAGGTATTCCAGAGCTACAAGAATCAGAGAGAACTAGAAAATTCTCCCACAAGCCCCATTATCATTGAAGAATCACCAAGGGGGGAGGAAATAATCGAAGAGATAATTCTGAAGGAGCAGCTGCAGAAGGCACAAACAGAGAATGTAGCACTGAAGGAGAAATTACAGTAAAAAGAGGAGCAAGTAGCCACCATGGCAGACTTATGCATAGAAGCCCTTCAGCACAGATTCCCCTTTGACTCATATGCAGTGTACCTCAAAGAAAAATGGCTTCTATTTCAAATCAAAACTCTAGCCTCCCACGGATCACTACCTTTCCAAGATTGTAGGAAATTCATGAAGTTCTATAAGCAAGCTAACATGGCTGATCAAGAAAAGATGGCAGAGTTTTATGTGCATAACTTTGTGCTAACAAATCTGGATATTTGGGACCCGAATCCTATAATGGGGGATATGCAGTTAATGGCTCTAGCATCTTGGATGGTGAATGAAGACACTAGAGAAAAATAGATATGGAAGTTCATGGGAAGAATAAATAGAGAACCCTTATATATCAGACCATAATTGTTCAGCCCAAGAGGAGTCATCCTTAACCATCGAGAGATTGAAAGGGACTCTGCACTATTTGAAAGCTACCTTCAGACTCAAAACCAGGCCATAGGCCACTTTGATGATGTCTCTAGGCGGATAGAAGATGAGTGCATTATGGCCAACCAGAGAAGATGGAACAACCTCCCTCACAACCTCAAGAACAGGGAGTACCATAATCCAGAAATACTGAGGGGTGCATTGGAAAGGGCGCCATTATACAAGAGGGCCATGCCGAAAAAGGATCCAATGGTTGGGACTAAAGCTTAGCCCACCTTTGCTGCTGGGGCTAACTGATGAAGAGGAGACAAATTCACAAGATAGAGAATGGGAGAATGCAGAAAAGAATAATGGTTTTTACCCCCTTAGGGAAAATCCTAGACTTCTTCCTCAGGAAATCACGGGAGCTGTCAAGGCGTTAAAGGAAATGCAAGAGGAGGATTAGTTTCTCAGAGGAAGAGCAACCATTTAGTAGGGGGGTGATGATGAGCTCCATCATTAGACATATCTGGAGGGGTTAATAATCACCTTTTGACTTCTTAGATCTTGTTTTCTTTCATTTTTTAATATTATTTGGTTTTATGATGCTAGTATAGGTGGTGATTAAGGCTGACATACTCTGAGTGCAGAATATAAGGTTGACATACTCATCACAACGTTTTTCCTCCATCACACTCCACCATCGCACTTTTGAATTATTTCTGATCCAAAGCCATTTCTTGCGCTCTAATAAATTTTTGTAAGGGTTTAACCCCCTCTTTCTGCTTCCAAACCTCATTCATGTGTTAAACCCGCCATTAGCCTCTTTTAGCCCTTTTATTCCCTCCAAGCTAAAAATTAACTCTTTTTAATTAGAATTAAGTCATGGATAGCCTAGTTGCATGGATAGAAGCATGGTAGATAGATCATAGGATAAGTAGAGTGCATTTATCCATTTGGCCAAGTTAAGTGTTGTTTAGGATTAGTTTCCTTTCTGCTATTTTTTCTACAAATTAAATTTGTTTCCTTCCTCTCATTTCTTTTAAGCAATTTAATTTAGTTTCTTACAGTCATTTCATTTATGCACCTTAAATTAGTTCCATTTTTATCATTTCCTTTCTGTAGTTTAGTTAGTTTCATTGAAGTGTGATAGAATTCACTAAGAACCCCTAGAAGTAGCACCCTTTCGTAAAGTGAAAGAGGATGACATGAACATCATGCATTTGATTTGTATATAGCACTTTCACCTGAAAGTTTGTACGAACCTCGGGTTGATAAAGTAAAGTAGGGAAGCCCCTCGGAGTTGAAGCAATCTTGGTGCAATACCAGGGCTCACCACCAGATTTGACTTAGTTTGGAGATCTCAATAGAGTCACAAGAACCTATCATATCCATCATTGGAATTTGAAGTGCCTCGACTTCCTGACAAGTCCCAAAACTTTCAAGGGTTGTAGAATGGAATTTTGAAGATTGGATTAGATCATGCATGGTGTGTGGACAACTACTACCATTAATGTATGCTATAGGGTAAAATTCTTTGGTTGTTGGTTATCGAATATCCCTCTCAAGGCTTTCCAGTGCCAGAAGTAGACAGTAACATTCGCTGTATAGTTCACAAAGACGACACATATATATTCATATTAACTTAAAACAACTTGATGGAATAAGATGGAATATTACCTCTTTAATGATCTTGGAGTCCCTTGGAGAGCACTAGGCAGTGAAGCAGAGGTTCTCCTTCACCAGCTCCAAATCTTGGCCCTGCAATCAGTCAAAGCACCCGTGTAATCTCTATCATAACATACATTTCCTATCAATTAAGTCAATATATAATAAAAATTTAAATTATGCACATCTAAGCCATTCATCTCATGCTATATAAGTGATTAAATAATAATGAAAATATCAACGCATAGAATGGACAAAACAGATACAGTCTATTGATTTATAAAAAGGAGGATTACAACTGTCGGTTGTACCAAGCCCTCCTCAACCTTCCAATATCTCTATCTCTCAAAGTGATGATGTCTTGATCAACAAGTTCTCAATGAACCTCTTTGACCTTTGACCTTCACACTACAACAATGATCTCTACTTCACAAGTATTCAAACTTTGACAATCCTTCGACCTTGAACCAAGAGCCTTCAACTCCATTTTATAGGATATGGAGAGAGCAATAATTGCCCTTCTCTTTCCACCAGTTCCGAATAGAAAAAACCAAGATGTTTCTCCAACCTCCATGCTTTTGCCTTCTTTGAGAGTTCAGTTTTTTATGGCAAGGCCCAATAAGAGATTAGTGCTTTGCAGTTTCCTTTTTGTACTGACTCTCTTGTGAGAAAAAGCTAGAGATTCAAATCATTCTCCGCGGGTTTTTCCCATTTCAAACTTAAAACATGGGTAACGCTGCCCTCTAGTGTAAACATAGTTTTTCCCTAGCCACTAACGTGGCCTATTCACTGATCATATGCATTATAATGCTCTTGTGTTTTTATAGTGAGGCGTTACCTTGGCAGAAATAGGTTTAATTTAGGTCTTTGTATTCCTTCCATATTTGTCTTCTCCTCTGAGCTGATGAGGAGGTATTTTGACTTGTAATAGATTCCCCCTAAAGTGTGAGGTCAGAGACAAAGATGATGGCCGAAATACTTTAAAATGTGTGTAGTAGAGATAAAGATATTGAAAGACTGAGGAAAACCTAAAACAACAACATATGTCAGAAAATATAGTATCTGCCTTGAGTCGGGCATTCCCATGCTCAGTAGCTTAAACAAAATTATTTCTCTAGAATAGAGATATGAAGAATCTGTCCACCGATGAGCACAATGTGGAAGTGTCTGTCATAACAGGATCAGGCTGAAAAAGCTGTCTCCATAAACAATATCGCAACTTGGGGAAGGGAACACAACTTTAATGATGTAACCTTTGCCCCAAGGTCTTGACCGCCGATTCACTTAAACTGCATATTCCTCAACATGTGAATGAAGGAGCTGTCGTTGAACATGTGAGAAATCATTTGATTACCAGTCGATAATGAAAATTGTTAACAGATGCGAAGGTGGCCACCGATAATGATGATGGTCCCTAAGATGCATAATACAATCTAGCAAGTGTGAATAAAATGAGTTGAATTCAAACACTCGTAGAATCATTCGACCAGGAGCCAATGATGAAGACTCTTGATCAAACACAAGACTAGCCACTGAAGTCTACAAGTATCTGGGTACTGATGGGTTTCTGGATCAACTTCCTAGATAAGATGTTGAAGTCAATAGGAAGAGATCTGTTGCAAGGTAGGCACTGAGGCATCCTACATCAGTCAACACGAAACGGAAACCAACTAATTTTGTTTATGATTGAGATAATGAAGAGTAAAAGGGGATGTCGGACGACAAATAATTTCTGGCATAATGAGCGGTTTGGTTGATAACAGGAGCAATATATAGCGAGATCTGCTTGAACAATAGAAGGCACTGTAACAAGGTACTAGGCAGCTGAGGCTTAATGAACACCAAAGAGTGTGTTAGGATTTTACCGGTGTGGGGACACTGGGAGATGAATGCTAATACTCATAGATGGTAGGGTTCGGCTAACTGCGAAATAGTTTTCTGGGAAGTGCCATGTTCAAGATTTTTGCTGCCAAATTGACCTTTTTGAAATGTAACAGAGGTAGTATCCATTTTGTCCAAATTTTTCGCCGTCTGATTAAGTTTAACGAGTCCAGACAAGTAAACTCGATGAATTTTTCATATTTAGAGAGTCTGAAAAATATCATAAAAGACAACTCTGTACCCCGTCTAATTAGGTTTAACGAGTCCAGACAAGTAAACTCGGTGAATTTTTCATATTTAGAGAGTCTGAAAAATATTGTAAAATACGACTCCATTGGGGTACCTTTGTCATGTCTTGATAACCAAGCATGACAAAGGGAGAATAGTAAGCCCGAAATAGTTCATTTTCCATGAGTTAGTCCATCGAAGCTGGAAAAGTGAGAAATCTATGTTCGATGGACGTCTACCTCATTTTTTTATGAGTACGAGGAGACGGAGTAAACTCAGTACTCTTTGTGAAATTTTAATGAGTCCAAAAAAGAAAAACTCGGTGCCCTCTATGAAATTTTAACGAGTCACACGGAGAAAACTCGGTTACTTTTTTGGTTTGAAGAGCTTTGAAAAAGAGGAAAAGAATGGCTCCTTACTCTCTGTTGTGGTAGTTTAGCGAGCCCGACAAATTCAACTCGGGGTTTTTTTCAGTTTTATGAGCGAGAAAAAGGTCCCTAAAAAGAAAGCTCAGTGCTTCTTCATATCATTTTTAACGAGTCCGAAGAAGAGAACTCTAGGTTTCTTGGATTAACGAGCAAGAAAAAAAAACCATAAAAATAACGCTCGATATCAACTTCGTATAAGTTTAACGAGTTCGAAGAAGGGAACTCGAGGTTTTTCGGATTAACGAGCAAGAAAAATACCGTAAAAGGAATGCTTGAGTAAACACGAGTATGTCTGCATATGAATCATGATCACTCATCAAAACATCAGTACCAAATCTCAATAGTTGCAACACATGCGCAGCATGAATTCACGACTTTTGTCTTCTAGCTTAGAGAGTCATGCCCTAGAATTGGCTATAAGAAGGTCGGAAGACCTTCATTTTCACTGTTTTGAGTGCAGTGAAGGAGCTCTGGGGTGAAAAGGGGTGAAATCTTCAGCTGAAGATTACGGTCAATCCGGGCAACGGTTTTCCTTCCTGCGAGATCCAGGTAAGAGCTAGAACCTCCTACTATCATTTAATTGTCTTTTTGTTACTTTTTGCTGGTTCAAAATGGAAAATTTGTGAGGCCCTAAAAAAAATTTTCGCCTAACGCAGGCCAGTATCGTTAGAGCCGAGTTAAGCGCATATCCCGTGAAGGTATACCGCATTAGCACGCTCTGTTTCACACTAAGGCCAATGTTAGGCACACCACGTTTTTTAGAAATTCATTTCCCATTGTTTTGAAGTGGTCTAGACAGTTTTTAATTGGTTGAAAATGTTGCATTTGTAGGTATTCAGCTGTTAATCATGAGTATCTGGCGAGACAGAGAACATGAACGGGAAGAACGAGAGATGATGACAGATGCTGCAAGCTTGATGGCTCTTGGTAGATGCGGATTGCTAAAATATGCCCGCTTAGAACTAATGAGGGGTCAAGAGGACCTCCTGAGGTGGCTAATCCAGCAATGGGATGAACGGCACCATGTCTTTCGGATTGGGGGCAATGAGATCTCAATCGAAAAGGATGATGTGTACTTTTTGACCGGCCTATCATGTCGTGGGCCGAGGCCCAACCTGACGGGGTTCAGAGCTGACCCACGTTCCACTGTTGATCTGATTCATGTGCATTGCATACATGACACTCAGGCTATGAGCAACCGGGTACCGATCGCATGGGTGACTTTGAGACCATTGAGGTCTATACTATGGATGATTGTTCGCTTGGTTGGTGCCAAGAGTCAGCATGTGGCCACCAAGGCCCAGATGCTACTAGCCTTGGACTATATGCAGCCTCAGGTGTTTGATTGGTGTGACAGAGTTGTTCATAGGGTCCGAGCAGAGCTTACTGCATGTAAGACCCGTACCCAGAGAGAGTTTGGGTACGGTACACTGATTGTCTCTTTCTTACTGGAGCGGGTATCATTGATGAGGCCCAAGATCGTTACAATTCCATTGGGCCTACTAGAAGATTGGTGGGCCGCTTTGCTTTCACGGACTGGAGAGGGTCCCATCTGCCACTGTTTTGATGATGGATTTTTTGATTGGCTAAACTCACAAATTATTATGATTGAGGATTATCCCTATGAAGGGATGAACTTCACAAGCAATCCAGAGTTAGTGTAGCCCCTTGGCACCCAGTGGGGACTCGATGGTAAGAAGGAAATGATCAGTGTACTTCATGGAAGTACTTTGTTTTTGTCTTTTGAATATTTATGCAATTTTTTTGGAATAGGGTTAAAATTATGTTTTGACATGAAGCGTTGTTTTCTTGACACAGATGTGGCACCCATCTGTCCAGTTTGTGCCCCTCGCTATGCACGGTGAGGACTGTAGTTACCTGGGGCTGGCGCACCAGTAGAGGATGTGGAAGCCGCCGAGGATGATGATGCCCAGGTTTTACATGAACTCTCCAGAAACCTGGAGGGTTTGAGTATGGGCATACCACCCCTTCCTATGCGGGAGGTTCTAGTTCGTTTGTAGCGGCATACCGTAGGTGTGCCAGAGAGATACCTGGTGCCTCTAAGGAGGATAGCTAGAGCAGTTGTATGTTACCATGATCATCAGGCCTAGCTGGTGGAGAAGATGTACTAGTGTCAAAGCGTGGCTTAGTATAGCCAATTTTTTGTAAAACACCCAAGTTTTGGAAGATTTTTTGATGTAAATATTGTATTGGACACGACATATATATATATATATATATATATATATACACATATTTTTTGGTGATTTTGTGTTTTTCAAATTTTTATGTATTTTCAATGGGATAAAAAAAAATATATACTCATGAGAAATTATTTTATAGTAAATTTGACAAATGCCAATCTAACACATAGTTTGCCAAAGAATCGGCTAATGCATTAAATTCTCTAGGAATGTGCTCAAATGTAATTTTTTAGAATTGACGTTCTAAAAGTCGCACCCTTAAAAAATAACGTAACAAGACTGGATGACGGACACGGTATTGATTGTTTAACTGTGTAATGACGAGTTGGGGATCTAACCTAACCACTAAATTGGAGATGTCACGAGATGTCGCTTTCATGAGGAGTTGGATCACTAACATGTACTCGGCAACATTATTGGTGGCGCTACCTAGGAAAATTCCCCCAGAACCAAGAAGTTCCGACTCAGGAGTATAGAGAACCCAAGCACCTAAAGCAACGTGTCTAGTGTGACGACTAGCACCGTCTTCATATCCGACGTATGATAAGGAGGGTGACGGCATCTGTGTGAAAGAAAAAATATTATACATGAGAAAAACACCTTGAAAACCAAAAAATATCCAGAAACATAAAAACAATAGGAAAAACTTATATACATAAAATTACAAAGCATATGCCTAGTGCGAAACTAGGCAAAATACTTCTTTAGATAGAGCCCGTTGCGAGGCTCTGCGAGTGGAATTACATTACAGTCCTAAAGTTCGTAAGCCCCTTTTGAGAGGACTTTAGTGACGATGTAAGGACCAAGCCATAATGGTTGCAGTGTTCCTTCCCCCAAGAGGTCATGTTTTCGATCATAGAGTAGAACAAGATCACCCTCTTGGAAAGAACGAGGTTTGACAGATTTGTCGTACTGAGCTTTGAATCAGCGCTGGTGAGTTTCGATTGCTAGTGTAGCATCTCGATGAGTTTCGTCCAAATGATCGAGTGAGAGAAAGCACTCTTCTGTGGCGGTCATGCCAGGAATGAGTTCAATGGCGAGTTTGAGTGATGGAATTTCACACTCAATTGGAAGTACTGCCTCCAAGGAAAATGC
Organism: Pinus albicaulis; assembly: GCA_034641835.2. Classification (NCBI taxonomy): domain Eukaryota; kingdom Viridiplantae; phylum Streptophyta; class Pinopsida; order Pinales; family Pinaceae; genus Pinus; species Pinus albicaulis. The sequence goes on from CM076574.1 coordinate 957,977,103, forward strand.
AAGTTGGAATGACGTGAAGCCTATGGCAGTTTTGACTGATGTTCGGTATGCCCATAATGCGGAATACAACTTCCGATGCCATGTGGTTTTATGATTTCCGACCAGTCGACGAATCATGGTTTTGAGGATGCCATTTACGACTTCGACTTGACCATTAGCTTGAGGATAATAAGACAAAGATTGATCTTGATGAAAACCTAGCGTGGATGTTAATTTGGTCATCATATGATTCTGAAAGTGGGATCCATGATCTGTGACAATCGATAGGGGCACGCTGAATCGACAGATTACCTGATTGAACAGGAAGACATCGATGGTTTTGTCATCGACCTTAAAAGTGGGAATGGCTTCCGCCCATTTTGTAAAATAGTCGACCGCAACCATGATGTAGTTGTGTCCATTTTCCGAAGTGGGATTGCAGGTGACCAATTCAATTCCCCATTTAGCAAAAGGACCAATGGAGATAACCGGATGAAGGGGGGCAGGATGAGCACGCATTTTATTTGTGAAAATTTGACATGGATGGCACTTCTGGACCTCTGCAATGCAGTCTTTAAACAAAGTGTGCCAATAGTACCCTGCGTGCAAGATTTTTTGGGCAGTAGCTATGCCCGAAAGATGACCACCACATGCCCCTGCGTGGCAGCCATTCAAAATGCATTCCGCCTTATCAAAAGTGAGACAACATTGGAGAACAGTATCAACACCACGAAGATATACCGTATCGTTTAGCACGAGGTAGTGCTTTGCTTGGTGGCGGATACGATGACAGTCGTCGGATGTGAGAGTTGGGTGGAAGCGTTGGGTTTTAGGTAGACCAAAATGTCTCCATACCATGGGTCCAAAGAATCGACCAAGTATACAGATTCATCATGGAATGAATCATGAGCTACTTCTCTTGGGTCAATTCTGGGAAGGTCCGATAATAATTCGGCAAAGACGAGGGATTTCTTTGCTTTGGTAGTTGTGAAGACCAAATCAAATTGTTGGAGGATTATGATCCATTTGGAATATTTTCCTCCAATAATTTTTCTAAACAGGATGTGTCGCATGGGGTTCTCCAAAGCAATAACCGTAGTCTTTCCCAGCAATATATAGTGTCGGAGTTGGGTGACGGCAAAAAATACCACTAGAGAAAGTTTCTCCACATGTGAATAACGTAATTTAGGTCCGATTAGACCTTTGGGTAAATAGTAAATCACATGTTCACTGTCGTCACCATGAACTTGAACCAGAACCATTCCAAGTGAGGATGGTGAGGCTGCCAGGTAGAGGAGAAAGTCACGTGAGTAGTCAGGGGTACTAAGGAGTGGGGCTGAAACAAGTGCATGTTTTAAAGCATCAAATGACCATTGAGCTTGTTCATCCCATAAATATAGTGTTCCCTTCTTCAATAATTGCATAAATCCTTTCGTCATATCGGCATAGTTAACGATGAAATGACATAAAAAGGTTTCCTTCCCTTGCAAACGTTGGAGTTGAAGGATGGATTGTGGTGTTGGAAATTCAACAATTTCCTTAACCTTATTAGGGTCAACCCTAATCTCGGGCTTGGAGACAATGAAACCTAAAAAACGTCTGAACTCGACCATAAATACGCACTTATGAGGATTCAGACGTATATTGTAGTATCTACACCTAGCAAAAATTTATTTCAGATGAGCAAGGTGATCAGGTCATTTCTTGGAGTGGGCTGGAAGGTCATCCAAGTAAGCCTGTACAATATGTCGAATGTCGTGAAAAGCATAGTCCATAGCCTGCTGAAAAGTTGCTCCAACATTCTTCAATCCGAATGGGAGTTTTCGATACGCAAATGTGCCCCAAGGACAGATGAAGGCAGTTTTATGCTGGTCATCTTTTTTAATTGCAATCTGGTTATAGCCCGAGAATCCATCCATGAAGGAAAAATATTTGCATCTGGAACATTCATCGAGAATCTGATCTATGAATGGTGTAGGATAATTGTCTTTGGGACAAGCAGTGTTTAGATCGCGATAGTCAACACAAACTCGAATGGTGGGTTGTTTTTTATCGACGGGAACCGGATTGGAAACCCATTCCGTCAAAGGAACGGGATAGATGAAACCAGCGTTTAAAATTTTTTCTGCCTCAATTTTGATGGCAGCTGCTTTGCGTGGGTGGATAGGTCTGAGTCCCTGCCAAATTGGTTTGGCATTGTCATAAATCTTGATTTTTTTCTCGACTATAGATGGATCTATGCCGGGAATTTCATCATAAGAGCAAGCAAACACATCGAGGAATTCCTTGAAAAGGGATGTGAAGCATGCAATTTCCTCAGGATTGCAATTGGCTCCAATCTGAATATTTTTCACGATGCCCATTTTGACTGAGATATCAATGAGAATTGTCTTAGAAAGATTGCCCATGTTCCCTTCTGAATCGATAGTTTGAACAGTCGTGTAAGCGGAGGGAACCATCTCAAGTGGGTCAAAGGATGGGATTTGAGTTTTTATCACGTCCGAGTCAATCATCAAAGCGCGATGGTGAAACTCTCCCCAAGGTCGTTCTTCTAGAGAAATGATCTCTCGAATAGCTTCATCTGTAGGCAAGATGTCATTGAGGAGATATTTAGAGAGAACTGTGATGGGTGGGAGGTTTTTAGCTTTGGTTGAAACCATAACAGTGGAGGGTTCAGATGTTATTTGGATGGCTTGGTAAGCCAACTCGGTTGGTGAGAGCGGCATCTAATCTCCATAGGAATCAATTTTTGAAGGTGCCGGGATGATCCATGGGTCGATAGATCCATCCAAAGTGGTGGATATCATTGCAATTGTGTTTGCGATCTGTGGCGGCGAAAGAGGAAAACAACCCAGTAGGGAAGATGCCTTCAGAATACCGGTACTGATACTGACGTAAGAGTTAGGAAAGCCTCCTATTAGGGGTACAGTGCTACTTGGTAACGTGGTATAATCAGGGGTGCAGAAGGATAACTGATCCACTGTGACTATTTTCCCATCCAATGGAAATAGGATGAGTCGGAAGACCGAAGAAAAAATGGTGGTCATGGCATAAGACCAACTGCGACCAAGCAATAGATTATAGTCGAGATGGCACTCTACGACTTCAACATCCACGGTTACCATTTTCCCACTCAGGGTGATGGGAAAGCTAGCAAGGTATCCTTTTGGGAGGAATGTGTGGCCGTCGAAAGCTTTGAGAGAATTCAACGGCGGTGTTAAGGTAGGAGAACCTAAATTTAGCCTGCAAGCTTGTGACATAACGCAGGTCGAAGCACCTTTGTCTATGACAGTGCGATGGATTGGTCTCCCTTTCGACACAACCTACACCTGGAATGCGAGTTGGTGTGAGAGGCGAGGTTTAGATTCTTCCATATCAAAGACAGCTAGCATGGAATCCTAGGGGCTATTCCACCAATGGCCAAAAGCAAGGCTTTCCTTTGTGCTGGGCAAGTTTGCAATACTTCGAGAGCAGACATAGCTGACGGTGCCTGTGCAAAATCTTCTACAATGTTGTATTTTTGGGCTGAACGTGCAAAGGTGTTATGAGTCATGCGTCGAAGTGTCCCTTTTGGGGGACGAATCATGGGGTCAGTAGTAGGCTGTTCGATATTCAAATCATTGGGCGGTGGTGGATTTGAACTAGTACCAGGTTCTTGAGCATCTATGGTAGGATTTCCATAAAGCTTGGCTTGTGTTTGAAGTTCAACACTCTCAATGCCATAAATGGCAGATGGTCCTTCGCCGGAAGGATGAGAACCACCATTTCCCTGTTGCTGGTGGTGTGGCGGGTTTTCAATCATGTGTTGATGTTGCTGCTGTTGATTAGGGAAAGGATTATGAAGAACGGCAGGTGTTCGCCCAGAATCCTTTTTTGCGATAAAATTAGTGCATTCCTGCAGCCGAGGACATTTGTATGTCAAGTGGTCCTCCGCACAGATCTTGCAAGGAAATTTCATGGGTTTATCCTTCCCTTTTTCATTTTTGGCAGCATTTTTCTGATTAGGGTTATTCTGATTGTCTGAATGCTCTTCTGAAGAAGATGTCTTTTTCTTGTTATTCTTATTTTTCCCACTAGGTTTTTGTGAAGTTTGCACAGAATTTACCTCAATAGTAGGAAGAGTAGTCATTTGGTGAGGGGAGGTGGCAGCCGAAGATGGTTGGGAGGTTTTCCCCCGAGATTGTTTTGTGGCCACACCAGAGATTGTGACAACGAGACCGTCGGCATGTGCTCTGGTTTTCTGAGTGGCCAGAGGATTTGGGTTACCAGGGGCATTGGGGAGAAAATAATATAGCGTGCCAGATTGTGAATAGATTAAATCCAAATGTTGGGCACGACGAATGCATTGATCTTCTGTAACTACATCGGAAAGGCCAATGTCTTTAGAGATGTGGGGTAAGAGAGACTTACAAAACCAATTAGCTAAGAGATGATCTGGGATTGGCACTTTGACTAGCTTCCTCCTACGTCTCCATTCATGAATGTGATCGGAGATGTGGGTGGTGGTGTCTTGGCGCAGCGAGTTTAACAGTTTCGTCCCGGTTTCAAATATGATTGGTAATTCGAAGTTCTTTAGAAAATTCGTCACTAAAGCGCCAAAAGTGTTGATGGAAGTGCGTGGTATTTCAATATACCACTTGGCAGCATTGCCTGTAAGGGTGCAGGGAAACAGTCGAAGCTGGACATTATCATCCACCATGGAATTGTATATATACCATAGATGAAAGGTAGTGATGTTTGTGGCTGGGTTGTCCCCTTGTTTCCCATCGAACTTTGGGATGTCAGAAGGAATCTTGTGCGGTACTAGAGGCCAAAGCGGGTTGTGATTGATGGGATCATTAGTCAGTTTATGGATGTCGGGAATGTCCAGAGCTGCCAAAAATGGCAATTGTGGATTTTCCCCCGAATCTAACCAAGGAAGTATGGGCTGACTACTTAGACCATAGGGTCCACCCATCAATGTGTTACTAGGAGGATAAGTAGGACTTTGATAAAAATTTCCTATAGGTGGAGGGGTAGGGACATATGGTTTCTGTCCATAGGGCATATTGCATTGCGGGGTGAACGATTGGTTTCTCCCAGTATAAAAGTGCCCTCCCATTCCAGATGGAGGTTGGGGTGGGTTAGTCCATATGGATGCAATAGAGTTTCCCGGAGGCATGATACTACTTGCATAGTTTGGCAACGACATAGACCCTACACCTATATTTGAACCACTTAAGGGTATAGTATTAACAATAGGTTGTCCCGTTTGTCCTAAGGATTGCAGGAGAAGTGAAATTTTCCCTCCTACCTGTGTGCTGGTGACACTGCCCCCTGGTATAGTGGCCAAGGGGTTTGAACTCAGCATAGGGTTCCAGCTGAAAGGGTTGATAAAAGGAACCGAAGTAGTCACACTCGTGGGAGGAGCAACCGTGGGTCCCAACATGGTCACGGTAGGATTAGATCCCAAAGGACTCGGCAAGCTACTGACAGTTGTGATGACCATAGGGTTGGGATTAGGTATATTTTGACTACTGGGGTTACCAAGTAATGGCATAGAACTGAAAACCGGTGGGGCGGATGGTGGCGAACCTGGAATGGTTGCTATTGGCATCGACCCTGTGGATGTCGGTGGTGAAATGGATGTTTGTGCGGTCGAAGACATGTCTTGGCATGGTGGAATCTAAAATATCATAGGCCCCAATGGATCAGTGAGTGGAGGATTGTAATGAGGTACAACCCCTTCCGTGAAAGGGTCCTCCGGAAATTCCATATGTGTTAGAAAATTAAATATTACAGAGCAATGCAACACATACAATATGCAGAAAATACAAGCACAAAAAACATATAAAACCAGAGAGACACAAATATACGTGGTTCACCCAATTTGGGCTACGTCCACCTCGAACAGCTAGTCCTTCCTTTCTATTATCCAGCAAAATGAAGAGACAAAACCTACATCAGATCTGTTGTAATATCCTATGTTCTCTCTCACAGTCTCCTTATCTGTTTCCTGTTCAGAGAATACACATACCATGCGCAGCCGCAATACAATACCCTCATAAAAGCGAGGGGTTTCCTTTTAGGGAAAAAAACCCTAAACTAAACATAACTTCTACTGTCAGATCATCTGCCTAATGAACGACCTAGATTGACTAGAAATTACTATACTTTTACAAGGAAATTTTACATCTGTTTTTGGCTTCGGGGGCACTGCCCCCGAAACCCCCGCCGAGGGACCGCTGGCCCTTGGACCCCCCAACCGGGGGGGTAGGCCCCCCCAGACCCCGCGAGGGGGACAAGTCCCCCCTGCACCCCCCCACGTGCATGGGTGTACATTTTTCCTAGGGTATACATCCAACTAAAACAAGGATCTCTGAATCAGGAAGAAAATCAGGCTCCACACCCAACAGTATGATATGAGGCTATGTGAAAATCAAGGTTTGTCAATGGAGACTGCTCTTCTGTAGAAGGCATGGGTTCACCAAGGTTCAGTTCTTCCTCAATAGTTAGAGGAGGTAGACCTTGTTGTCGTCGAGATAGATGGCATGGGTCGGATGACGCCACGGTGACCTGTTTAGTTTTAACAAATTTTAATAAATTGTGATGTATTATAAATTCTCAATGACAGTAACCACACACCTAAAAAAAAAGGACTCTCTAAAATCAATCAGCAAGCAGCTAGAATAGGTTTCCCTGTCTGAGTACTACCGTTTTTTGGTGATGAAATCCAGTATCACAATAGTATACAGAGAGGTTGGTCGAAAGTACAGTTACGGTCACTCTAGAGCTTCGCCCGAACCTCAAACAATAGGTGTGGAAATTAGCTGAATAAATCACTTATTCACTGAAGATTAACCTGGTCATATATCAATTTCGAATTGCATACATAACACATAACCTTCTTCTACAATTAATTGTCACATGCGGAAATAACATAGAAGCAATCGCACATCAAATCAATCACACATTAACTCAGTATGTATGGGAAAGCCTATAGCTGAAAACCCCGCAGCTATTGTGTATATTATAATGGAGAAATCATGTAACCAAACAAGTACAATACTCCTCACAAGTACTCAGTACTTTCTCATAAAGTCACACACAATCTAGCTTAGTTTTGAACAAGTCACTGGTTCAAAACTCCCCGCCAATTGCCTTGCCTCTGTTGCGCAATCATGGCCTGTATATGAAGAGATCCAAGGTTCGAATCCCCTTGGCTTGACTGCGCAATTGTCATGGACAATTCCTCCAAGTGTAATGCAAATCCCATGCAAAACTGATCCTCCAACTGATAGCTTTACTCACCCTTTCATCTACCTCTCCCACTGGTCTCCACTGAACTGATCATGCACTGTAGTGAACTGAAGTGTTCTTGAGTTGACTAATGAGTTAATATTTAGTAAATTAAATATTATTTAATTTACTCCACTCATATCTAGTTGATTAGTTAGTTAACTAATCCCAACTAGTTCAACTAAAACAAACGAACACAACTCCACTATCTGTCCCGTTAACTCCTCCAAAACTCCTGCCACTGAAGTCTAACTGAAGCCAACCATGCAAGATGCCATCAAACCCTAGGAACCACGTGATTCCTTGTGTCAGTTGCATGAGCCACCTCCATGACTCAAAATGAAGTGCGCCAAGAGAGTAAACTGCTGTTTATAGTCAAAATATTATTAAGGGTAAATAATATTTGACTTCCATATTTTTAGGAGATCAGTCTAAAAATAGCCTGGGTCCTAAAAAATAGGGTCTCATCTATTTTTATCGACATGTCGCATCCATCAAGAATCTCCAAGTAGAATTCCCAAATTATGCTCCGTATGTCTAAAAATAGACATAGTCTAAAAATAGACTTTGCGCCAGAATTTGCCTGCGGGCCCACATAGTGAAGGCGACTTCATTTCACTAAGCTCCATCATCTTGCTGCATTCTCAACACTCCCTCTCAGCAAGATATGGATTATCTGCAATCCCTATCCTGCCTCTGTGGAATTCGAACTTGCTCCTGGTGAGCGCCTTCGTCAGGATGTCGGCATCCTGATCCTCCCTGGGAACATATGAAAGCATCATGATCCTCCGCTGAACACAATCTCTGATGTGATGATACCGATGCCTGAAACACTGCTGCCTCAACTCATCCTCCTGTCTGTACCATGAACCATATCCCGATGTGCCTCTGATATAGCGCAATACATGCTTGCCCGCCTTCCAAAAGAGCCTGGTAGGCTTAACCATAGCTTGCGAAAGCTGGTTAACTGCATAGCATATATCGGGTCGAGTATTGACCAGATACATCAACGACCCCACCAACTGTCGATAGACAGTGGCATCCACTACCTCCTCCGAAGTAGCATCTCCCTTCCTCCATCCTCCCGGAAGAGGGGTATCAACAGGCTTGCAGCCTTGCATGTTGAACCTCTCTAGAATCTCCCGGGCATACTTGCCCTGAGAAACAAACAGTCCTCCACTGCGCTGCCAAATCTTCAATCCCAGGAAATAATGAAGGATGCCCAGGTCCTTCATCTCAAACTCTCGTGCAAGATCATCCTTGCATGAAAGTATCAACTGCTCGTCGCCAGTCAAAATCAGATCATCTGCATACAGTACGATGATCAACAGCTTCCCCTCCACCACAATCTGGTACAGGTTTGGATCCGCCTCACTCTTGGAGAATCCAAGCCCGGTGAAGTAGCTGTCTATCCGAGTGTACCAAGCACGAGGTGCTTGCTTCAGCCCGTACAGTGCTCTCTTGAGTCGGCACACATGCGACTCACTGCTGAAGATCTCAAAACCTTCAGACTGCTCTATGTACACCTCTTCCTCAATAACTCCATTGAGGAACGCAGTCTTCACATCCATCTGATGAATGTGCCACCCCATCTGCGCTGAGAGAGCAAGGATCGTCCGTATGGAAGAGTACCTTGCGACAGGTGCAAAAGTCTCCTCATAGTCAATCCTCTCGATCTGTGAGAAGCCACGGGCGACAAATCTCGCCTTGTACTTCTCCACACTCCCGTCAGCCGCCTGCTTCACCTTGTAGATCCATCGCGAACCTACAACTGATTTCCCACCCGGTCTTGGGACAATCTCCCATGCACTGTTCCTGATGATCGAATCATATTCTTCGATCATGGCATCAACCCATGCGGGTTCCTCCACAGCTTCCTCAAAAGAGGATGGCTCTGTCACAACACATTGACTCATAGAGCCATGTATCCAGTGTACCGATCCGGTGACTGTCTCTGTCTGCTTATTTGTCTTGTGGGTAGTCCTACAACCTTCTACGCCTCCAGGGCAGGTGCTGAAACCTGTGTCATGCTTCCCTCTCCGTCATTTGTGTGCATGAGTGGTTTCTTCCACTCTCTGAACCTCCTCTTGTGGCTGATCCACATCCGGAGACTCCTCCTTGGGAGCTAACAGCTCCTCCTCTGCATGCAAGTGTGGCTCCCTCTCAAGCGAACACTGCATGGCTTTCTCCTCCTGAAATTTTATAACCCATCGCACGACAGTCTTGCGACTGTCTGGCACATACACCCAATAGTTTTGGGGTGTATCAGTGTACCCCACAAATATTCCTTCCTCTGTGGTCGAATCCAGCTTCCTTCTTGCATCCTTCGTCACATGCATGTAGACAGGAGAACCAAAAATTCTCAAATGAGAAACGTCGACCTCTTGCCAGAATAAGCCTCCTCTGGTGTACTCATGCCAAGAACCTTGTGAGGACAACGGTTCTGCACATACACTGCTGTGTTGCATGCCTCAGCCCACAAGTGAAGGGGTAGGCCCTGATCATGCAACATCGCCCGTGCAGCACCCACGATCGTTCTGTTCTTCCGCTCAGCCACCCCGTTCTGCTGTGGGTTATGGGGTGCGATGAGCTCTCTCCGAATCCCTTCTGGGCTGCAGAACTCCTTGAATTCAGCCGAGATGAATTCACCACCGTTATCACTCTTTAGAGCAATCACCTTCTTCCCCGACTCCTTCTCGACCAGTGCTTTAAACTCACAGAACTTCGCGAATGTATCGCTCTTCTTCTACATGAAGAAGATCCAGCACTTTCGAGAGAAATCATCAACAAAGATCACATAATACCTGTGCTTTGTTGTCGAAGCAACTGAGAAAGGACCACACACATATGTGTGAACTCTCTCAAGGATCGTCGTGGCGCGACTATCCTTCTCGTGAAAGGTGGCTTTCACATACTTCCCTAAAGTACACCCCTTGCACTGATCTGACTGCGCAAGAGTGCCCTTAGGAAGTCCAGTAGAAATCTGCTGCAGAATCTTTAAAGCTCCATGGTGAAGGTGGCCCAATCTCCTGTGCCACAGTTCGCCCTCATCATCCCGGCTCACCACTTCTCCCGCCTTGCATGCCATTGTTGTGCAGCCATCTACTTGCAATTGATAAAGGTTCTTGGTTCGAACCCCTATCTTCCAGGTCTCTCCAGTAGTCTTACTGCGCAGGAAGGCTTTTCCTTCGCTGAAGACCACATCATACCCCTTATCCTCCAACATCGCTACTAAAATCAGGTTCTTCTTCAATCCAGGTACATGCATGACATCCTTTAAGACAAAGGGTTTACCAGACTCCCTCTGAAAGGATACGGTACCGATACCAGTCGCATTGTATCTACCGTCATCGCCCATCTCGATGTGCATGCCCAAATCCTTGTCCTCCAGATCTGAGAACAACTCCCGATCTCCCGTCATATGAAATGACGCACCGCTGTCCAAGAACCACACCGATCCCATCACACTTGAAACCAAACATGCAATCAGTGAAAAGTCAAGCTCGAACTGTGAAGCCAAAGCTTCTCCATCTGCAGATCTTCCCGCTTGCTTGTTCTTCTTCTTCTTTGGACAATTGGTAGCATAATGTCCATGATCATGGCAGTGAAAACACTTCACTTTCGCCATATCCTGCTTCTTGCCCTTTTCACCAGACTAAGAAGTTTTCTTTCCCTTCCCCTTCTTTGCTTTGGACACCAAAGCGCAGTTTTCTTCATCAGCTCCCTTTGATGAAGATCCATCTCAAGTAGTCCTCCTTATCTCCTCCTGCATGAGATCCGCCCAAAGGCGCTCCCATCCCGGCAGCTTCTCCCGACCATTGACACTATCTTGATATGAGTGCCAAGCCTTCGGAAGACCAAGGAGAGCCAGGTCGACCATATCCTCTTCATCGACATTAACTCCCACACTTCGGTTCGTCTGCGCCCAGAGTGAACTTAGTAAAGTGTTGGCGATCTGCTGCTGCTTCTCCCGTCTTGATGTTCTGGAAACATGTTTGGCGTGACTTCTTTAGTCACTCTTACTGCGGAATAGATCCGTAGAAACACACATTCGTCTGGAGTAGCCTTTCCATGCAGGTTGGATACAATATGATCCTTGACGCCCTCCAACAGGATCCTTAGACATTTCGCGATCTTCTTTTGCCATGCATCGACCAGAGCTGCATCAGTGGGCTTTGGGACATCCGCATCCACGAACTCCTTCTGACCATTATCTTCCAACACTGCTTCCATTCGATCTTTCCATGCAATATAGTTCGAACTGCCTTCAAGAGCATATTCGAGTCGCAAACCATTGAAAGAAGACATCTTTCAACACCGGCACCAAGAAGAACAACCTTCTGCAAAATTCAAATTCCAAACTCCAAGCTCTATCGCTTCCGATCTATACTTGAAAAACAAATTATTTCCAAATCAGAGATTGACTGCAAAGGGCATTCACCAGATCTTTCACCTTACAAAGAAGGATGAATATTCCGGAGGCTACCTGGCCCGCATGCAGACTCTGTCCGAGGAAATAAGTTTGCAATCACCGTAATAGATCTCGACAATTAATCTTGCTCTGATACCATGTAGAAATTAGCTGAATAAATCACTTATTCACTGAAGATTAACCTGGTCATATATCAATTTCGAATTGCATACATAACACATAACCTTCTTCTACAATTAATTGTCATATGCGGAAATAACAGAAGCAATCTCACATCAATTCAATCACACATTAACTCAGTATGTATGGGGAAAGCCTATAGCTGAAAACCCCGCAGCTATTGTGTATATTATAATGGAGAAACCAAGTAACCAAACAAGTACAATACTCCTCACAAGTACTCAGTACTCTCTCATGAAGTTACTCACAATCTGACTCAGTTTTGAACAAGTCTGAGGTTCAAAACTCCCCGCCAATTGCCTTGCCTCTATTGCGCAATCATGGCCTGTATATGAAGAGGTTCAAGGTTCGAATCCCCTTTCCTTGATTGCGTAATTGTCATGGAAAATTCCTCCAAGTGTAATGCAAATCTCATGCAAAACCAATCTACCAACTGATAGCTTTACTCACCCTTTCATCTACCTCTTCCACTGGTCTCCACTGAACTGATCATGCACTGTAGTGAACTGAAGTGTTCTTGAGTTGACCAATGAGTTAATATTTAGTAAATTAAATATTATTTAATTTACTCCACTCATATCTAGTTGATTAGTTAGTTAACTAATCCCAACTAGTTCAACTAAAACAAACAGAACACAACTCCACTATCTGTCCCGTTAACTCCTCCAAAACTTCTGCCACTGAAGTCTAACTGAAGCCAACCATGCAAGATGTCATCAAACCCTAGGAACCACGTGATTCCTTGTGTCAGTTGCATGAGCCACCTCCATGACTCAAACTGAAGTGCGCCAAGAGAGTAAACTGCTGTTTATAGTCAAAATATTATTAAGGGTAAATAATATTTGACTTCCATATTTTTAGGAGATCAGTCTAAAAATAGTCTGGGTCCTAAAAAATAGGGTCTCATCTATTTTTACTGACATGTCGCATACTTCAAGAATCTCCAAGTAGAATTCCCAAATTATGCTCCGTATGTCTAAAAATAGACTTTGCGCCAGAATTTGCCTGCGGGCCCACTTAGTGAAGGCGACTTCATTTCACTAAGCTCCATCATCTTGCTGCATTCTCAACAATAGGTGTAAGCACTCTCGTGAAGACGAGTACCCTCCTAAAGACCGAATACAGAGTGGGTCCATCTGTTTCAGGTACCAGGACAGCCCGTCCCAGTCACCTTGTGTAAGTCCCTAAAACTTATGGCCACTAAAGATACCTCAAATCAGAGACATCATCAGGGGGGTCCACGGTCAAGGACATCATGCTATATGGGCAGAACACCTAGATCCCCGATCTAGTTTCGACATTCCCGAAGGAACCCCAATATATAACACACCCACCAGATGCATTCAAAGGAAGGCTACCTTCTTGTGCACCCAAGTGTTGTCTTGCACTGAGCTCCGGTAAAGTAACGGTCCCGATAATATGAGTGCGGTAGGATTTCGCTCGTTAATGACTCTAGTTTCAAGTTTTGAGATCTTGGGTGATTTTCTCACTTTTCCTAACCCAAGATCCTAGCCTGAACTACTGTTTGTGTGAGCTCAAAAACGAGTAATTGTGATTGATTTTATTATCGCTTGATTCTTAGTGTACTTGATTATTAGTCTTGCAGAGGGGGAGTGGACGTATGAAATGTAATGAGACTCTGACTCAAGAAACAATGCAAAAATATGCTCTAAATATTCAATTCAATGAAGAGTATTTCTACGAGGAGAGGTTTCTTTTCAACATCCATGCACTAAAATTCAAATATCACAGTTCAACTTTAAATATTCAGACTTCTATCTACCTCTTCTTAACAGTCTATGAACTAAAATTTTCAGAATTAACTTAGCTAGATGCAGAAAAACTAAAAAAAAAAAAAAATGTCTTCTCCAAAAAGTAAATGATTTTAACACAAACTTTCCAAACAAGAGCAAACAAACATAAATTCCAGCTTAGTAAACAAGCACAGGGATTCAGTGAAGGAGAGATACTGATGGCCAAAAAACTCTGCAACCAAAACATAATCACAGTAGTGAACAACAAATTTTGGCTGAGTAACGCACTGTATCTGAGTAAAGACAACGTTAATCCAAAGAATAACACATTGTATTTAAGCAGAGTTGGCATTATAATGCACTGGAAAACACACATAGGTAGCGTTAGCCAGGGTAAAGTTCTTCAGATGGTCAAACAGAAACAGGATTGAACTCTCCAAGCTTTTGAAATGTCTACTGGGCATAAATACTGGTCGGAAGGGTCTGTGAATAGAGGAAAGAAGAAAGGAGGAAATAAATTATCCAGAAACTATAGGGAAACTCCCCAGTGGAGTCGCCAATTCTACTATTGGGTAAAATGCTTGGGTTGTTGGTTATCGAATATCCCTCTCAAGACTTTCCGGTGCCCGAGGTAGACAGTAAGATTAGCTGTATAGTTCACAAATATGGCACATATATATTCATATTAACTTAAAACAACTTGATGGAATAAGATGGAAGATTACCTCTTTAATGATCTTGGAGTCCCTTGGAGAGCACTAGGCAGCGAAGCAGAGGTTCTCCTTCACCAACTCCAAATCTTGGCCCTGTAATTAGTCAAAGCACCCGTGTAATCTCTATCATAACATACATTTCCTATCAATTAAGTCAATATATAATAAACATTTAAAATATTCACATCTAAGCCATTCATCTCATGCTATATAAGTGATTAAATAATAATGACAATATCAACGCATAGAATGGAAAAAAGAGATACAGTTCTATTGATTTATAAAAAGGAGGATTACAACCGTCAGTTGTACCAAGCCCTCCTCAGCCTTCCAATCTCTCTATCTCTCAAAGTGATGATGTCTTGATCAAAAAGTTCTCAATGAACCTCTCTAACCTTTGACCTTCACACTACAACAATGATCTCTACTTCACAAGTATTCAAACTTTGACAATCCTTCGACCTTGAACCAAGAGCCTTCAACTCCATTTTATAGGAGATGGAGAGAGCAATCATTGCCCTTCTCTTTCCACTAGTTCCGAATAGAAAAAACCAAGATTTTTCTCCAACCTCCATGCTTTTTCCTTCTTTGAGAGTTCAGTTGTTTATGGCAAGGCCCAATAAGAGATTAGTGCTTTGCAGTTTCCTTTTTGTACTGACTCTCTTGTGAGAAAAATCTAGAGATTCAAATCATTCTCCATGGGTTTTTCTCGTTTCAAACTTAAAACATGAGTAATGCTACCCTCTAGTTTAAACAAAGTGTTTCCCTAGCCACTAACGTGGCCTATTCACTGATCAGATGCGTTATAATGCTCTTGTGTTGTTAGAGTGAGGCGTTACCTTGGCATAAATAGGTTTAATTTAGGTCTTTGTACTCCTTCCATATTTATCTTCTCCTCTGAGCTGATGAGGAGGTATTTTTACCTATAGCAATGTAGCACACCTCTTGCCACATTTACCCAAGCAAACCGGTCCACCGGGGTAAACATGTGATGAAGAGTTACTATGATATGATTAAAATTCACAAGTATAGTTAAGGAGTGGAACCCAAGTTACATAAATAATCTAACCTTTCACAAATGATATAAAACCTTCAGGAGCCAACCAACCCTTCGAGGTGACCAAACCCTAAGACAACTTGAAATTTTACTGATTTGGACCCTCATCCACTCCCATGACAAGCCATGCATGCGACTGAGTCCTTCCAATCTCTCCCACAATAAGGCATGCCAATAATTGTGGACTTTTCCAGGCGGTTCTGAGCCAACAACCCTAGATTTTGATCCAATTTTTCAGGGCTAGGTCTTAGGCCATTGCCTATAAATCTATGAAACCTTCAGAAATTATAGATTACAATTAAAAAAAGTTACTTATGCAATCAATGGTGAAAGTACTTGATCTGACCCTACTAGCAATAACAGACATTTCGTCAAACATGTCACAAATATGTAATCTACAGGTCATAACAATAGATTTCATCCCAGGGGTTTCATACTTATCTCAGATTAAAAAATAAGCATATTTTCCTTATCAAAATAGTTTCATTATCATCTATTAGGACATATATTCATTTTCCATTCATTTTCTAATCAAAACAAGATAAGATGCATACATGAATTTTGTCGCAAAACATGCTCATAACCATCATATAACCAATAGAAATAACAAGGATATAACAACCATAAAAACCACATATTTATAAGTATATTCACCCATCAAATACAAGATGGAAATATCTCTTATTAACATATGAAAAATGAAACCAGGTCTGGGCTTCCATGTACCACCCAACCATATATTGGGTTGAAACAAATCTTTCTTTCAACCAATCACCCTTGTGCCATATTCCAAGCATGAATATGGGATCTAATGGAATAAATCAACCAAAACCAAACTAGGTCTTCTAGAGGCCAAACCACCTCAACCCTTAACCAGTGATTCCACCTCATGGTCAAACATCACTAACCATCACCAGATTGGTATCTACCCAAGTTGTTCAGGGCTCCAGAGAATTTTTTCCAACCAAGGTTTTCAAGACTAGTAACCCAACCCACTAAGGCCTTCTAGAGAAATTTTCCAGCCAAGGCTTCCAGGACTAGTAACTCAACCCAAGTTGTTACAGGGCTTCCAGAGTGTTTGTCCAACCAATGCTTCCAGGAACTAATAACTCAACCCGCAACCAAAGGAACATGAGCACCAACGAGAAAACAAAGATAAAAACCACATCACCATGGCTATCCCAGAAATGGAAAGGCTAGGAAAAAACACTGTCAATCCATGAAACCCTCCATGACAATGATTGATCATAACCAAGAAGCCCCATGCATATGACATGCATGCCAAAACTAGCAAGGAAATCATACATGTAACTCGATACCTTTAAGAGAAACTCATTGTATTTGCTGATCCCAATGTCCACTTATGTTTTCCTTCTCTTATTTTTCCTTCTTGCTCCAAATCCAAAGTATTCCACACTTCTCCAAGATTTCTCCAAGAAAACTCTAAGTATCCAAGAGTATGAGAGACAGAGAATAGCATGAGAGCTCCAAAACTGAACTGAAAAATGCCATGAACTGATCCTCATAACACTTTTTATCAATGATGCCTCTATTTTCTTCATTTTCCATTATTTTTCTTTCATTTCCCTTCTCACATGCAACTTGTGACCTTTCACCTTCCTTTTCTCCTATTTTCCATTATTTTCATAAATAAATTCCAATAAATGCCACTTTTCCTTTCCAAATTCTTTGCCAATTTCCATAGCCATTAACTTATCACAAATGATCCCCATCACTTTTTTTTTTCCAACATTCAGCTTGGAATATGTGTCCCATGACCATGGTCTTATTTTTCCTTTATTGACTTTATTACATGGATTTTTTACCATGACTATTATAGAACCCTTCCCCTTGGGGTAACACCATCCTCAGTGTTTAGTGACACCTACAACCAGTAAGACCGCTGAAAGAAAGACATACTGCCCTTGGAGATTTATAACTTAGCTCGTTGCACTATTTATAATAAACAACCTACTGAAAGAAAGCTTGTTAATTTTTTGCAACTAGGGTCAAATTTCACCTTGGACAACTCAGACGACATAGATGATGACTACATAAAATTCCTCTTTTCAAGAGGACCAAAATCAACCTAAATATCACCTCATTTGGATAAGTAGACGTTGGTTTTGAATTTATGTACCCACTCATATATATTGGATTAGGTCAGCCCTATGCACATGTACAATTGGACAGGTCAACCCCAACATCAATTGGACCCTCATGGAAGCCTATAAATAGAAGAAATCTCAAGCTCCTTTGGACACTCATATCACATGATATCTTCTCCTCTTCTATTTCATTATTTCACACAAGTCTGATGAAGGAAGTTCTCTCAATAGTTCTAAATTTTAGGTCTTCAGCTCACTGCATCTAGGGTTTTTGTTTCCCAGTTGCACACACGTAACTATAAATTTTCATCCCTAGTCGCATGCACTCGGTGTTCCTCAGTGCGACTGGGAAGTCAAAGTCGCATGCAGAGTAGCCGAAAGGGAGAGATCGGGACCTTGAGTAAGATCTGGAAATTTTTTTCCCCAGTCACATGCTTGTAGTGTTCCTCAGTGTGACTGGGAAGCTAGAGTCACATGCACAACCCCTTCAAGGGTGTGTCTGGGGGTTTGAGGTTGTTCTAGGTCAATTTATTCTTAGTCGCACACTGATATTTCTCTTGGGAGCGACCGTCCGCTCACATACAATACCTCATCGACCGACCATGAAGTTACAGTCACTCGCATCATATATTGATGAGTGCGACAAAGTTTTTTAGCTAGGGTTTGACAATTTATTGTAATTGACTACAGTTTTCTGATGGCTGGATGGTTTCTCTATGTTGCACAGTAATTCTGAAAGTATGCTTTTGTTTTGTATAGGGTAAATCTCTAATGGAATTTTATGTATTGGGTTCATTGTACTCTCTGTTGAAACTTTTTATGACGATCTAATAGGAAGAATATTTTTAAAGTGTTTCCCCATCAGAGTTAAGGTGAAGGAAAATACCAGAAGGAGACAAGAATTGAAGCCATCTTAATTGGAAATTTGAAGGATCCATTTTGGTCAAAGTCAAGATGTCTTCATCCACCTTCAAGGAGCATGAAAAGTTGGGTGATGCATCAAACTTTGTTACATGGAAAGTCAGGTTGGAGATTATAACTGAAAATAATGATGTGTTGGAGTACATTCAAGGAAGGATTCTCGAGCCTCCCAAAAATTCTTCATCTTCCCTCAAAAAAAGGTACAATAAAGGTGATTCCAAAGCAAAGAAAATTATAGCTGCTGGTTTACAAGATCATTTACGTGCATATGTTGGTAATTTAAGGAAGTCTAAAGACATGTATGACAAGATATTCGATATGTATGAAATCAAAAATTTGAATGAGATCATCACCTTGAAATATCAACTCAAAAAAACCAATATGAATAAATGAGAAGTTGTACAATCCTACATTATGATGATATCTTTCCTTAGAGATCAATTTCAAAGAGTTGGGGAAATGTGTCTGACGGGGAACTAGTGGTTGTGGCTCTTAGAGGTCTCCCTCCTATTTGGGAATTTTTAATTATTACAATAAGCAACAACAATGTGCTCCTATCATTTGATAAAAAATTTGGAAATCTTACTCAAGAAAAATAAAGGATGGTAGAAAGAGGAAGAATTCAAAAGCATGAAGAAGGAGAGCTCGTTGCATATATCTCTCATGAAAAAAAGAAGAAAGAAAAATGAGTTTTATCAAGGAAGCCTCCTTCTCAAAATAGAAAAGGAAGGAATGATATATATTTATATCATATTGAATTCTATAATTTTCACAAGAAAGAACATTATGCGTGTGGTTGTCCCGAGAAGAGAAAGAGGTTGAATTACAACACAAGAAACAACAACAATAAAAGAAGAAAAGATGATCAAATAAATACAATGATAGAAAATATTAAATAAGAATAAGAGATACTTCAAGCGGCCATGAAGAATATCATCCTCCTCAAAAGTAGACAATATTTCCCATGTATGAAAGTAATGTTATTAGTAAATCTAAATACATTCTTATTTATTACCTTACTATTTCCTCTCCAATAGATTCTTGGGATAGTTGGTTGGTTGATAGTGGGGCCACTCATCATTTATCTAGACACAAGGAAGTCCTCTCTAATCTAGTAGATAGGGAGACTAAGTTGAAGAACATTATTGGAGACAACTCCACTCATCCTGTGAAAGGTTTTGGGTTTGTCAAATTTCATTTGAACTCTAGGGAATCAGTTTTGCTGCATGATGTTATGTATGTGCTAGGATTAATGAAGAATATGGTATCAATATATGTATTGGAAGATAAAGGGATGAGGGTTGCCTTCATCAGAAAAAAATTTATGACCTGTTCTACATGTTCACCTATGAGAGATGCATCCACATTAGGATCAATATTTGAAGGACTCGATAGAGTCACTGGAAGGCCACTTCTAGCATTGGTTCATAATAACAATCACATGAGTGAGTTGTAGCACCACAGATTAGCTCATCTACATTATTATGCTCTTCCAGAATTGAATAAATTGGTTTCAGGTATTCCTGATGTTCAATCCCATCATGATGGAGTATGTCCAGGACCTGCAAGTGGAAATAAAACAAGGGGACCATTCCCTTCTAGTGAAAATAAGAAAAATGACATCCTCCATCTCATTCATTGTGATATATGTGGTCTAATTCCTATGCATTATATTGGTGTTCATCTCTACTACATCACATTAATTGATTACTTCTCAAGAAAAACATGGATATATTACTTGAAGCGCAAGGATAGAGCCTTTTAAATGTTCAAAGAACTCAAAGCCTTGATAAAAAATCAAACAGGGAATATAATCAAAATATTCAGGTCTGATAATTGAGGGGAATATATGTCAAATGATTTCATAGAATTTTTCAAGAAATAAGGGATCAAGAAGGAACAAATTGTGCCATATACACCCGAACAAAATGGATTAGCAAAAAGGAAGAACAAGTCTACATTAGAAGCTTTTTGTGCCATGCTCCATGATAAAAAGGTGCCAAATTTCCTTTGGGGAGAAGATACACATGTCGATGTATATATTCAAAAAAGGGTGTCTCATCAAGAATTTGAAAAAAAGACTCCCGAAGAAATATTCACAGGTGTCAAGCTCGATATTAGCCATCTTCGTATATTTGGATGCCTCGTATATTTTCATGTGCCGAAGGGCAAAAGGAACATGTTGGAAGCTACAAGAAGGAAAGTTACATTTTTGGGTTACTATGAAAATTATAAAGCATATAGAATATATATTCCTGGTCAAAGGAAGGTCTAAATTAGCAGGGACATAACATTCGATGAAGATGCAACTCTTGGAAAAGAAAGAGACCTTCCTCTGCTTCCTCCTCCAAAGAAGGAGAATGATGACTGGGATATTCTAGATGGTCCTTCCATGCCCGAGTTTGAGGCTCATATTTTTGATGATCCCATGGATCCTATGGATCTCTTAGATCCTCTTCCAAGTGATCCTCCTACTAGGAAGAGACAACTTTAGCTCCACAACACTCTACAGGATGTTGAAAGGCGTGTTCTCATTTGAAGATCATTCATAGAAAGGAAGAAACCATGTAGGTATCAGGGATATGTTGCAACCATGAGAACTATGATTCAAGTCGAACCATTCAATTTTGAAGTAGTTGTAGAAGATCAAGTTTGGAAGGATGCCATGACCGAGGAATATGAATCGATTGTGAAAAATGATGTATTTGATGGTGTGCCAAGACCAAAGGGAAACTGAATCCAAACCAACGGACTACAGGAAAGGTTACAACACTAAGGGCATGTTACAATATGACATGTTGTTCATGAGGTAGTGAACAACTAGTCCGATTGTTTATGAGGCTTTAAAAACTATTGGAGGCTTTATATGGTGAATTCAAAATGGATATTCAAGATGAAGCATGGACTTGATGGTATCATTAAGAAATATAAGGTAAGGTTTCTGCCTCGAGGATTCTCTCTGAAAGAGGGAGAAGACTATGATGATATATTGGCACTTGTGTCTTGATACACAACCATCCATTCGATAGTATCCCTTTTTGGAAGTCAGGGATAGACTCTTCATTAGATGTATGTAAAAACCACATTCCTCCATGACATATTACAGGAAGAAGTCTATGTTGAAGAGCCACAAGGATTGGAAGTAGAGGATAAAAGAACAAATGTCTGCAGGTTCAAGAAGTCATTTTATGGTTTGAAAAAATATCCCCAACATTGGTATGTATGCATTGACAGTTATTTGATGAATCTGGGATTCACAAGAAGTAATTTCGATCCTAAAATCTACTTCAATATAGCCCAAGGTATTCTGTTGATTTTGGTGTTGTATGTTTATGATCTATTCTTGATAGGCTATAGTGAGCCTGTAATGATCGAGTGTAAGAGGGATCTAGCCTCTGAATTCAAGATGAAAGATATTGGACTCATGCACTGCTTCCTAGGGCTTGAGGTGTGGAAAATAACAGGTGATATTTTCCTTTCTCAAGGAAAATATGTTGTGAATTTGTTGGAAATATTTTGAATTAAATAATTAAAATCCATGGCTACACCAATGGAAATGAAATTCAATAAGTTATGTGGAGAATCTGCAAGACTCGATTTGGAAAATCCATTCGAGTATGGATAATTGATTGGGGATCTAATGTTCCTTTTGAACACCTGTCCAGAAATATGTTATGAAGTTAACACATTGATTAAATTCATGATTGATCCCCTCCATGCACATTGGATCACTGACAAACACGTATTGAGATATTTTCATGGGTCGATCACACTTGGTTTGAGATATTCTGTCGAAGATGTTCAACTTCATGGATACACTGGTGCTGAATGGGAAGCAAATGTTATCAATAGGAAGAGTACATCTTGATGTTTTTTTATTCTTGGATCTTCCATGATTTCCTAGATGAACAGGAAACAAAATTCTGTAGCATTTAGCACCACCAATGTAGATTATATTGATGCTAGCATGGCTAGTTGTGAAGCATTTTGGTTAAGGAAGCTCGTTGGAGAGATATTTTAGCAGGTTCTAGAAAATACGATGATATATTGTGACAAAAAGAGTGGGATTATTCTAGAAGAGAATCTCGTATTTCATGACAATTCCAAGCACATGGAGATTATATATCATTTAATTTGATACATGGTGTAGAGAAGAGATCTTATACTCCATCACATATTAACATATGATCAGATTTCATATATGCTCACCAAATATTTACCGAAAGGGAAGTTCTTAGTCTTTAAAGAGAAGATTGTATTGATGGATATGACCCCTCCAGATAGGGGGAAACACTGATTGAGAACATTTAGCCAACTCATCCCACCCTGCTGATCTCCTAGGGTGAGGAATTAAGATAGAGTGCTCCTAGGGTTGAGGGATCTCTGGAAAATAGGGGATTACCCCTATCTGTTACCCATGAGGTCGAGATGATACTCCCCTATCTACATAGTATTGGAGATGCTTCTCCCCTAATTTTCTATGCAAAGTATACCGTAGTTGGAGTCATACCCACAAGTTAATTTTGTTTGGAATATCTCTCCCCGTTTAGCCAAAGGGTTGAGAGTGTACTTAGGGTGTACAACCCATGCCGATTATAATGTAGGTGTTCTACCTCATGACTCATGAGGGTCATTTATGGGAATATTAGTAGGAAATAGGATTATGATTAGATTTTATCCCCTTTATGGTTCCAGGTTGAGAATGATCTCCCTGATGTCATTCCAGGGTTGAAGTTGTGCTACCCTGTATGATTGGATATCTTATTTATTAGTATGGTTGTAAGCTAATGCTCCCTGATTCTTATTCTTTTAGATTTGAGAATTTTTCAACATATAACTTTGGTCATAGATGGTTGAGGCATGACAACAACATGACATTTTGATGTGATTACCAACAAATATAGATATTGGAAGGTGGAATTATTCCTAGTTTAGAGGGAGTGCTAATTTTTACAAATAGGGTCAAATTCCACCCGAGAAAGATCATATGATAGAGATTATGATTTAATTAAATTCCTCTTTTGGAGAGGAATAAAATCAACATAAATATCACCTCATTTGGACAAGCATAAGTTGGTTTTTGAATTTATGTACCCACTCATGCATATTGGATTAGGTCAACCCTATGCACATGTAAAATTGGACAGGTCGACCTCAACATCAAGTGGACCCTCATGGAAACCTATAAATAGAAGAGACCTCAAACCCATTTGGACACTCACATCACACAATCCCTTCTCCTATTATATTGTCTTGGTTCACATAGGTATGATGGAGGAAGTTCACTCAAGGGACTGAAACTTCAAGTTTGAGTCTCACAAGCGTCAAGGTTTTTTGTCTCTCAGCCGCAGACACGTCACTAAGAATTTTCATCCTCGATCATATGCACTCAATGTTCCTTAGTGCAACTGGGAAGTCAAAGTTTCATGCACAATAGCCTTAAGGGAGTGACCAAGACCTTGAGGCAGATTTGGAGGGTTTCATCGCAAGTCACACAGTTGCAGTGTTACTCAGTGTGTCTGGGAAGGAATATTTTCACACACAACCTATTTGAGGGTGCGACTAGGGGTTTTAGGATGTTATGGGTTAGTTTATCCTCAGTCGCATGCTAACAATTCTCTTGGGAGCGACTAGCCGCTCGCATACAGTACTTCAGGTAGCAACCAAGAAGTTACAGTTGCTTGCAACATATCTTGATGAGTGCAACCAGGTTTTTGAGTTAAGGTTTGAAAATTGACCACAATTGACTACAATTTTCTGATGGTTGGATGGCTTCTCTTCACTACACAATAATTTTGAAAGTTTTCTTCTCTTTTGTATTGGGTAAATCTGTGCTGGAAGTTTATGTATTGGGATCATTGTACTCTCTGCTGAAATGTTTTATGACAATCTAACAAGAAGAATATTTTTTAAGGGTTTTCCCCATAGTGGGGTTTTTCCCTGATCTTTGACCAATCTAGTGTCTCTTATGGTTGTGCCATTGTCTCCTTTTTCATTGGCTATATTGTTCTATCTTCAG
The DNA here is from genome assembly GCA_034641835.2 of Pinus albicaulis. Taxonomy (NCBI): domain Eukaryota; kingdom Viridiplantae; phylum Streptophyta; class Pinopsida; order Pinales; family Pinaceae; genus Pinus; species Pinus albicaulis. The sequence goes on from CM076574.1 coordinate 958,001,544, forward strand.
TTTCTTCTTATAATTGGAAACATTGTTAATAATTGGCTGCATTGCTTAATGAAGATTTGTATTGGGCTGAAGTAATTGAAACAACATAAAACAATCTGAAAATTTAACAAAACCAACATGAAAAACATAACAACATGACACCCATACCACTTATTGGAGCTTTATAACACATCTCATGCTAGTATTTACATCCATATACATATATACACATGTACCAAAACATCACACCAAACACATATACCAAATTCTCTCAACCAGCTAATAAAGAAGGATACATAGCTCATATTTGATCTACCATATCCCATGTAGCTTCCTTGGGCCCAAAGTGCTTCCACTACACTTTAACTTACTTGATTTCTCAGTTTCATAGAATGAGTGTCTTTCTTTCCAAAATGTATTGAGGTTCCAGCCAGAATTATCCTTATAGCTCCACCTGCAATACATACCAATCAGTCACATGATCAACATATCCAACATGCCTCTTAAGAAATGGCACATGGAAAACATCATGGACATTCACTGTCAAAGGCAGTGCAAGTCGATAAGCTACTGGTCCAATCCTTTCAAGAACCTTGAAAGGTCCACAAAGGTGCGAACTTGGCACATGATCCAATACTCAAGGATCTCTTCTTGTGCTTGATGCACAAGTACACTTGTTCCCCAACCTAAAAATCCTTAATCATCTTGTTATAATATTTATAATTTTTCTTCTATCCTGTGTTTCCTTCATATTCTACTTGATAACCTAAATTTCATGTTCCATCTTTGCCAACATGTCTAGTCCCATCAACACCCTGTTAACCAAATCACTCCAATTGATAAGAGTATTACAAAGCTTCCCATATAGTGTCTCAAAAATAATCATCCTTACTGACTACTGATACCCATTGTTGTACGCAAACTCAACTAGAGTTAGATAATATCCCCACTTTCATTGTTGATGCATCACATAAATCCTCAAAAATTCCTCCAATATATTTTTGATCCTCTCTATTTGTCCATCTATCTATTGATGATAAGTTATACTGAAGGCCAAATATGTACCCAAACCCGCAAATAATTCTTTCCAAAACCTAGAAGTGAACTTAGCATCCCTGGCTGAAAAAATCATCTTTGGTATACCATGCAACCTTTCCACATCTCTGATGAATACCTGTGCCATGTCACTAGCTAAGTACATAAACTTCACTGAAATGAAGTGCGCTACTTGTGTCAACCTATATACTACAACCATGATGGAATCATGCAGTCTAGATGTCTTTGGAAAACCTATGATGAAATCCATAGAAATGACCTCTGATTTCCACTATGGAATCATAATAGGCTGTAGTAACTGTAGAGCTATAAAAAGGGTCTCTTTCACCTCTAATTACCTCACATTAATATGTCAATCCGGGAGCGTTTTGTTATTCCAAAGAGTGTCTCAGTATGAGGCTATCACTTGTCAGAGTAATGCTAGTAGTACAATGTTTAAGAAATACAAGAGTAAATGGATGCTTGTCTGTAACTAAATTACTTCAAAAGAATAAATCACACATTCAGAAAACTAGGCAGCTTATCAGTCAAGGGTTCGGCAGCGATAACCCATCCCTTTGGAAACTGATGGGAAGGAAATTAGAGCATAGACCACGGGTCTGGGAGCTAGACAGTGAATGCCAAAGCTCACTACAGCCTTAGATCGTCTCTCACACCAAAACAACAATGCGAGTAAATGGAACAGCAAATAAAGAATTGAACATCAAATCTGGAATAGAACAGTAATTCTAAAATGGAACAGCAATCGAACAACTAAGTCTCGCGAGTCGTAACCAAACTTAATCTATTAACTCAAACGCACTCTTCGCAATCAATTAACAATCTTTCACTCTTAAGGCAAATCACGCAAAACACACTAATGGAACAGCAATAACTATTGATAAATTATGGAACAGCTCTAGTAAATCATATACGCACACAACACGCTGAAATAGTAATCTTAATTAACAGAGATTCAACCGTGCTCCTAAACAGAACAGTATTATCTCTGAATCCAATAATCATGAAGAACACTACTTCAAACGAATCTATGATATGAACGTTCAATATAAAAGCTCTGTAACAGAACAATAAGAATATTCGGTTAAGACTTAATAACATGCAATTAACTCTGAAAGGATTAATAACTTGATGCAGAGTCAATACACGATTCTATCTGTAAAAACCTCAATGATTTAATCTTAACAGAGCATGTAATATCAACTTATAAAGCATATCAGATTACCAAATAACAACGATAAACAAACCACGCAGAAATCAAATCGTAGTGATACAGAAGCAAGTGTCCTCCGGGGCCGGGCCCTTAGCCTTCAAGGGTACACCGCCTTAAGTTAATCCAGACGCAGAAATGAGAGAATCACCAAGCTTATATTAATGCATCGGACAAAAGTACAATGAACCAGTTCTCAACGAGACTTAATAATCAGAGCTGATGTTTAACAGAAAATTACATAAAAAGTCTATCTCAAGCTAACAGTGATGTCCCTTTATATAAAGGTGACGGCGGAGATGTCCAAGTAACAAGATAAATAAAGCAGCGATCCCTCAGGATCAAAGATCCTGAGGGATTCGCCAAACTGTTAATCCTTCGTCTTTTCTTTTCTTTTGCGCTGAGCTGGTGTCTTCTCCTCCTTTTCCGGGCCGATTTGCTTTGATCTGCTTAGCCTTGTTTGCATTCGGTTCTCCTCCAGAGGGACAGCAGTTATCTCGACTTCGTCCTTTCCTTTGGAACGGAAACTCCTCGTTTTATCCTTTTCCTGCACAGAAAATAACCATTATCAGCGGTTAAGTCTTGCATATCAATTCTCACATGTTTTTTTATAATTCCTTATTATTTTCCAAATTCATGATGCAAAAAGGTTTACAAATTCTACTAAAAAGCCACTGAAATAATCATCAAAAGCATACCTTTTTAGTACTCCACACACCCCCCTGCTTACCTTGTTTCATGTCCTCATGAAAACATTGTAGTTGACATGCAAGGCAGTAAGAGAATATGCTGGAGAAGCAGTCTCATGCGGAGGCCTACAGCCATGATGAGTGATTAGATAGTCAAAGAACTGACCTGTTTGCCCCTCAGGCATCTCATACAGGGCCTGGTATCCGGGTGCAGGGTGCCAAATAATTGGAGTGTGAAATCTATATCCTAACCAGAATGGCCCTGCTTTCAAAATGCTCTCGCCATAGAGGTTCAAACGGTTGGCAGCTAATTCAAAATTCTCATGCTTAAATGGTTCCCTGAGCTGGATGTTTGGATTAGAGATTCGGTACCGAAATTTGGCCGCATCAATGGCGAGGTATTTGATGGAAAGAAAATATTCTAAAATCTGTCGAATGAGTGCCTCATGCATGGGTCCTAACGTTTCAATGACACCCGGAGTCCTTATGAGGTTTCTATGAGCTTTCCACAACTGCACTGGGTTCCTAGGCTCAGCCCTTACCCGTAAATCTAGGCCATTTTCCTGACTCTGGAAAGTATCATAGGCTTTGAGCCACTTAATATGATTAACCCCGAATGAAATGAATGCTTGTAATTGGATGTCTCCAACGAAAGGGCCAGGGTTCAACTCAGTCTCCTGATTTAGCACAAGGTCATGCAAATAAAGTTCACACAGCAATCTCTGGACCTTCACTCCATAATGTTTACAGCAGTCTATAAAGTCATTGACAGTGTTGATTTGTATAGGGGCGCCTGCTTTAACAGCTTTTATTTTTAATTGTAAATACCGTTCTAATAAAAAAAGAGCATAGTTTTTAGCAGGGGCCCTACATGCTAAAACATCATTGTATAAAGAACACAAGGTATTCATCTGCTTGATAACAGTATCTAGTCTACGGGTTACCTGTGCAACTTCCTCTTGTTCCTTTCGCCACCCTTCAAAGGCCTGGCTTTTGGATTGATTGACGTCCCTTAGTTGCTGCTGTAATTCTTCTTATTTTTCTCGGGGGACCGTTTTCTCTCTAAGTTGTTCGGCTTCTTGCTGGGCTTGCTTCATCATCTTATGCAAGGTTTTTGTCTTCGGATCTTTTTTCCATAGGTCAGTGGAGGCCGGGAGTTTTACCTGAACTTTCTTATTATGCTGTTTGGAGTTCAGAACCCCTGAGGGTAGTGCCTCTGTCTGGATTTTCTTGTCACTGGTCCTTATATCATCCCTTTCTATTTTAACGCGAATATCAGTCTGTTGCTGTTCCTCAACATCATTTGGAACGGCAGCTGGATTTTCAGTAGGGTTTCGAACAGCAGGGCGATTGTTGGCCCTCTTTTTCTTCCCTCCGGTCCTTCTTACCCTCTGGTTTGCTTTCAGAATTCTAATTTGTTGTCTGAGCTGGGTTATTGTATTCAATAATTTCTGCCGTTCCATTCGCAATTTCTTAATTTCCAGCGTTTCATTAGAAGGAACAGCAGGCTGTCTACTGCGGTTTGGACCATGACTAGTTTCTGGATCTTTCTCTTGGGGTGCTTCCTCACTGTTCTGCTCTGGCTGTTCTGGGGTAGGAACCTTGATTGGTTCTGTCTCTTCCTGGGCAACTGATTTTTCTGCTCCTACTCCCTCCGGAATTTCCTCTGGTGTCTTGGGAACAGATTGTTCCCGTTCAGTATCTCTTATCTCCTCTTCATCATGAACAGGCAGATTTCCTTTTTCTGCCTCTACTGCATGTGATTTTTCAGATGCGTTTTCTTCTTGGGGTTTGTCGTGGAGGTCTACTGGACTAGAAGGTTGGCCATACTTACCCATATTGGCCAAGATTGCGGCCAATTCATCTTCTTCCACTGGGTCTTGTAGTGGGCTACCTCCCTGCTGTCCCATTTCCTCCTCCTGTTCAGCTTCTGCTTCTATTTTTGTTTCCGAATGCTCGGCTGCTTCCTCATTTTCCTCTTCGGATTGCTCGTCCTCAATTACCACTGGTTCGCTGGTGCTTTCCTGGAGCTTTTCCAGCCTTCCTCGCATCCGAGCTAACCGGGCTGATTTTCTGGGCTTCTCTAGCTTTCCTCGCATCCTAGGTAACCGGGCTGATTTTCTGGGCTTCTCTAGCCTTCCTCGCATCCGAGCTAACCGGGCTGATTTTCTGGGCTTCTCTGGCTGTTCGGGTGGATCGATGGCATGCTTGCGCTTTGCCGATTCCTGGTGTATCTCTGGTCGTTCTGATGCACTAGCAACATGTTTTTGTTTTACTAATTCTCTACGTTTTGTCGGACGTTCTGGTGTGCTTGTAGAATGTTTACGTTTTGGGGATGGTGCTGTCAATCCCCCCTTAATCATTACAATCAGCTCTTCCCAGCTGCTCTGCTGCTGGGTGAGACTATGACTAACTACTAATCGTATTAACCCATGGTGACTGACGACTGACTCTACATGTTGTGCCTCTTTTATGCTTCGTGCAGCATCATGCAGTAATGAATTCAGAAGTGCAGGTAGGTTTACAGAGCATTTCTGCTTTAAAACAGCTAAGAGTTTAAGATGTCGTGGTCTTACCACGTCTTTCCTCCCCTCGCAGGTGATGTAGTTCTGCACTGTCCTTGCTAATTCTGTCCAGGGTTCTCCTAGCGTTGCTGGCAGAATGCCCTTCCCCTTAATTGTCAAGCTCTGACCTTCGTGCTGGAAAATTTCCATGATCTTCTGTAATCTTTCCTTCTTTAATGTTTATATTGGTCCGGTAGCTGGTAGTCCCGAAACTTCTGCAATTATATCGTCGGTGACCGCTATCCGCTTCCCCCTTACTGTGGAGTGATCATCCTGCAGGTTCTGCAAAAATTCCATCGCTACTGTTTCATTAGACTCCTGCAGGCGACTGAGATAATTCAACCATCCTGCTCTTTCCAGGATCTCCCGGGCAGCAGCGGAGATTGTCAACTTCTTGTTGAGAATGCAGCAAGATGATGGAGCTTAGTGAAATGAAGTCGCCTTCACTAAGTGGGCCCGCAGGCAAATTCTGGCGCAAAGTCTATTTTTAGACTATGTCTATTTTTAGACATACGGAGCATAATTGGGGAATTCTACTTGGAGATTCTTGATGGATGCGACATGTCGGTAAAAATAGATGAGACCCTATTTTTTAGGACCCAGACTATTTTTAGACTGATCTCCTAAAAATATGGAAGTCAAATATTATTTACCCTTAATAATATTTTGACTATAAACAGCAGTTTACTCTCTTGGCGCACTTCAGTTTGAGTCATGGAGGTGGCTCATACAACTGACACAAGGAATCACGTGGTTCCTAGGGTTTGATGGCATCTTGCATGGTTGGCTTCAGTTAGACTTCAGTGGCAGGAGTTTTGGAGGAGTTAACGGGACAAATAGTGGAGTTGTGTTCTATTTATTTTAGTTGAACTAGTTGAGATTAGTTAACTAGCTAATCAATTAGATATGAGTGGAGTAAATTAAATAATATTTAATTTACTAAATATTAACTCATTAGTCAACTCAAGAACACTTGAGTTCACTACAGTGCATGATCAGTTCAGTGAAGACCAGTGAAAGAGATAGATGAAAGGGTAGAGTTAGCTATCAGTTGTAACTATACTGTTGCTATTTGCAACACATAGATAGGTGGAGTAAGCTATGAGTATTGCAAAGTTTAGGCTGGTGGTTTATCTATAAAAGGAGGCCATCACCTAGCATTAAAATACGCAATCAAGGTTGGCTATCAAGTGGCTAAGGATTGGAGCAAGTGATTTGCTAGATCTAGCTTGATAGTGTGTAGCATGGAAGGTAGTGCATGAGAGCTTGTGAAGAGTTTTTGTACTATGATTGTTACATGATTTCTCCATTATAATATACACAATAGCTGCGGGGTTTTCAGCTATAGGCTTTCCCCATACATACTGAGTTAATGTGTGATTGATTTGATGTGCAATTGCTTCTATATTATTTCCGCATGTGACAATTAATTGTAGAAGAAGGTTATGTGTTATGCATGCAATTCGAAATTGATGTATGATCGGGTTAATCTTCATTGGATAAGTGATTTATTCGGCTAATTTCTATAGTATAAAGGCAAAAAGTTAATTATCGAAGTCTATTCTTGGGTAAATTTACAAACTTATTTCTCAGAATAAAATGCTGTCTGGGCAGTAACCTCAGGAATATTCATCATGCTTTGTAAGGTGTGAAAGATAAATTCGAATACCCTTCATGATCAATCTACGATTTGGAAATAAGGACTTTTCAAGTATGAATCGGAAGGTGTGCCACAACTATTGGGTCGAATTTTCGGAAGGTTGTTCTTCTTGTGGTACCGGTGTTGAAAGATGTCTTCTTTCAATGGTTCTGGCTCAGTGTACTCTTGAAAACGATTCCGAACTATATTATGGGGAAGGATCGAATGGAACGTTATTTAGGAATAATGGTCTGAAGGAGTTCGTGGATGCGGATGTCCCAAAGCCCACTGATGCAGCTTTGGTCGATGCATGGCAAAAGAAGATCGCGAAATGTCGAAGGATCCTGTTGGAGGGCGTCAAGGATCATATTGTATCCGGCCTTCATGGTAAGGCTACTCCATATTTAATGTGGAAAGCTTTGACGGATCTATTCCAGAGTAAGAGTGACCAAAGGAAGCTGGCGCTCAAAGATAAGCTCAGGAACATCAAGATGGAGAAGGGCGACAGCATCGCCAAATACCTCACGAAGTTCACTCGGTGCAGAGATGAGCTGGGAAGTGTGGGGGTGGTTGTCAAAGTTTCACTGATTGCATGCTTAGTTTCAAGTATGCTGGGATCGGTGTGGTTCTTGGACAACGGTGCGTCATTTCATATGACGGGAGATCGGGAGTTGTTCTCAGATCTGGAGGACAAGGATTTGGGTATGCACATCGAGATGGGCGATGACGGTAGATACAGTGCGACTGGTATCAGTACCGTATCCTTTCAGAGGGAGTCTGGTAAACCCTTTGTCTTAAAGGATGTCATGCATGTACCTGGATTGAAGAAGAACCTGATTTCAGTAGCGATGTTGGAGGATAAGGGTTATGATGTGGTCTTCGGCGAAGGAAAAGCTTTCCTGCGCAGTAAGACTACTGGAGAGACCCGGAAGATAGGGGTTCGAACTCAGAACCTTCCTCGATTCAAAGTCGTCGACTGGCAAATATGTGCACCAGGCGGGAAGTGTGGTGGCTTGGAGATGATGAGCGACTTCTGGCACGGAAGTTAGAGCCCATCTTCACCATCGGCAGAAGATTACACGACGATTTCCTCTTGGACTTCCCTAAGGGCACCTTGCGGTCGAATCGATGCAAGGGGTGTGCTTTGAAGTATGTGAAAGCCACCTTTCCGCGAAGGACTCGTCGCCAGCAGTCTTGAGAGGATTCACAGAGACGTGTGTGTGTTCCTTTCTCCTGGCTGCTTCAACAGCAAAGCACGGTATTATGTGATCTTTGTTGATGATTTCTCTCGAAAGTGCTGGATCTTCTTCATGCAGAAGAAGAGCGATACATTCGCGAAGTTCTGTGAGTTTAAAGCACTGGTCGAGAAGGAGTCGGGAAGAAGGTGATTGCTCTAAGGAGTGATAACGGTGGTGAATTCATCTCGGCTGAATTCAAGGAGTTCTGCAGCGCAGAAGGGATTCGGAGAGAGCTCATCGCACCCCATAACCCACAGCAGAACGGGGTGGCTGAGCGGAAGAACAGAACGATCGTGGGTGCTGCACGGGCGATGTTGCATAATCAGGGCCTACCCCTTCACTTGTGGGCTGAGGCATGCAATACAGCAGTGTATGTGCAGAACCGTTGTCCTCACAAGGTTCTTGGCATGAGTACACAAGAGGAGGCTTATTCTGGCAAGAGGCCTGATATTTCCCATTTGCGGATTTTCGGATCTCCTGTCTACATGCATGTGACGAAGGATGCAAGAAGGAAGCTGGATCCAACTGCTGAAGTTGGAATATTTGTGGGGGACACTGATACACCTCACAACTATCGGGTGTATGTGCCAGACAGTCGCAAGACTGTTGTGCGACGGGATATAAAATTCCAGGAGGAGAAAGCCATGCAGTGTTCGCTTGAGAGGGAGCTACACTTGCATGCAGATGAGGAGCTGTTAGTTCCTAAGGAGGAGCTTCCGGATGTGGATCGGCCACAAGAGGAAGTTCAGGAGGTGGAAGAAACCACCCATGCAGCACCAACCATCAGAGGGCGCATGCGCACTACAGAAGCTGAGCGACTGGCTCGAGATGCAGAGAAGGTTGTAGGACCACCTACAGCACAGCGCAGACAGAGACAGTCACCGGATCGGTACACTGGATACATAGCTCTTATGAGTCAATGTGTTGTGACAGAGCCATCCTCTTTTGAGGAAGCTGTGGAGGAACCCGCATGGGTTGATGCCATGATCGAAGAATATGATTCGATCATCAGGAACAGTGCATGGGAGATTGTCCCAAGACCGGTTGGGAAATCAGTTGTAAGTTCGCGATGGATCTACAAGGTGAAGCAGGCGGCTGACGGGAGTGTGGAGAAGTACAAGGCGAGATTTGTCGCCCGTGGCTTCTCACAGATCGAGGGGATTGACTATGAGGAGACTTTTGCACCTGTCGCAAGGTACTCTTCCATACGGACGATCCTTGCTCTCTCAGCGCAGATGGGGTGGCACATTCATCAGATGGATGTGAAGGCTGCGTTCCTCAATGGAGTTATTGAGGAGGAGGTGTACATAGAGCAGCTTGAAGGTTTCGAGATCTTCAGCAGTGAGTCGCATGTGTGCCGACTCAAGAGAGCACTGTACGGGCTGAAGCAAGCACCTCGTGCCTGGTACACTCGGATAGACGACTACTTCACCGGGCTTGGATTCTCCAAGAGTGAGGCAGATCCAAACCTGTACCAGATTGTGGTGGAGGGGAAGCTGTTGATCATCGTACTGTATGTAGATGATCTGATTTTGACTGGCGACGAGCAGTTGATACTTTCATGCAAGGATGATCTTGCACGAGAGTTTGAGATGAAGGACCTGGGCATCCTTCATTATTTCCTAGGATTGGAGATTTGGCAGCGCAGTGGAGGACTGTTTGTTTCTCAGGGCAAGTATGCCCGGGAGATTCTGGAGAGGTTCAACATGCAAGGCTGCAAGCCTGTTGATACCCCTCTTCCTGGAGGATGGAGGAAGGGAGATGCTACTTCGGAGGAGGTAGTGGATGCCACTGTCTATCGACAATTGGTGGGGTCGTTGATGTATCTGGTCAATACTCGACCCGATATATGCTATGCAGTTAACCAGCTTTCGCAAGCTATGGTTAAGCCTACCAAGCTCTTTTGGAAGGCGGGCAAGCATGTGTTGCGCTATATCAGAGGCACATCGGGATATGGTCTATGGTACAGACAGGAGGATGGAGTGAAGCTTTCTGGTTTCCCTTGGGTTCGGATGACGGGGGTAACGAATGGGAAGAACGCCGATTTCGACGTGGGTCGACGAGCGGTTTCTCGGTGCAAGCGGGAGAGCAAGTGTGCTGATTCGAGCGGTACATGGCGACTAGCTTGGGCGCATGAAGATATTGGATGAGAAGATCATGAGGTTTATTCGGAGGTTGCATTTGGAGCTACGGTGATCTGTGATAACGAGAGAAATGCCGCCCGAGCTCTCGGCTGTCAGTGTTGCAGTAGGTCCAAACATGTCATTGTCAGTACCATCACATCGGGGTGTGTTTAGCAGAGAATCATGATGCTTTCATATGTTCCCACGGAAGATCAGGATGCCGACATCCTGACGAAGGCGCTCACCAGGAGCAAGTTCGAATTCCACAGAGGCAGGATAGGGGTTGCAGATAATCCATATCTTGCTGAGAGGGAGTGTTGAGAATGCAGGAAGATGATGGAGCTTAGTGAAATGAAGTCGCCTTCACTAAGTGGGCCCGCAGGCAAATTCTGGCGCAAAGTCTATTTTTAGACTATGTCTATTTTTAGACATACGGAGAATAATTTGGGAATTCTACTTGGAGATTCTTGATGGATGCGACATGTCGGTAAAAATAGATGAGACCCTATTTTTTAGGACCCAGACTATTTTTAGACTGGTCTCCTAAAAATATGGAAGTCAAATATTATTTACCCTTAATAATATTTTGACTATAAACAGCAGTTTACTCTCTTGGCGCACTTCAGTTTGAGTCATGGAGGTGTCTCATGCAACTGACACAAGGAATCACGTGGTTCCTAGGGTTTGATGGCATCTTGCATGGTTGGCTTCAGTTAGACTTCAGTGGCAGGAGTTTTGGAGGAGTTAACGGGACAAGTAGTGGAGTTGTGTTCTGTTTGTTTTAGTTGAACTAGTTGGGATTAGTTAACTAACTAATCAACTAGATATGATTGGAGTAAATTAAATAATATTTAATTTACTAAATATTAACTCATTAGTCAACTCAAGAACACTTCAGTTCACTACAGTGCATGATCAGTTCAGTGAAGACCAGTGAAAGAGATAGATGAAAGGGTAGAGTTAGCTATCAATTGTAACTATACTGTTGCTATTTGCAACACATAGATAGGTGGAGTAAGCTATGAGTATTGCAAAGTCAAGGCTGGTGGTTTATCTATATAAGGAGGCCATCACCTAGCATTAATATACGCAATCAAGGTTGGCTATCAAGTGGCTAAGGATTGGAGCAAGTGATTTGCTAGATCTAGCTTGATAGTGTGTAGCATGGGAGGTAGTGCATGAGAGCTTGTGAAGAGTTTTTGTACTATGATTGTTACATGATTTCTCCATTATAATATACACGATAGCTGGGGGGTTTTCAGCTATAGGCTTTCCCCATACATACTGAGTTAATGTGTGATTGATTTGATGTGCGATTGCTTCTATATTATTTCCGCATGTGACAATTAATTGTAGAAGAAGGTTATGTGTTATGCATGCAATTCGAAATTGATGTATGATCGGGTTAATCTTCATTGAATAAGTGATTTATTCAGCTAATTTCTACACTTCTGAGGTTCGCTTCGAATTTCCCTTCCTCCCATGGTTTCACTGTGGATTCTCAATGGAACAACAACTACTTGTGCTGTTTGAAACACAAAGAGGGTGATAATCGCAAGATTTCGAGAAAAAAACAGAGTATGCAACAATGCAACAGAAATGGATTATGAACAACAACTTGTGTAAAAATAGAAATGCCATGCCGTTAAGCCATGCCATACCATCGTACACTATCTTTCCTGAATAGTGAGCTGACACGTAATTCAGGGAATAATGAGGTTAACCTCCCCCCCCCGCAATGTGATAGGCTGTCCCAGCCGGCAAATAAAGGAGCAGCACCCGATCTGCAACCGAGTCAGAAAGGAACAACATATGGAATTATGCCATGTTTAGAAGGACCACGAATTACCGAAATTGAGGCGGAGAGTTAATCGCATGTAAGAGGCTGCTGTGTTATGATATGAGCCTGGAGGGTAGGACATCTATCGTACTTGCCAAATCTCAAGTGGTCATGGTCACTTCCTTTGCCATGATTGGTGATGATAAATGTTCATGCGATGTATAAATCGGGAAATAATATATGATTAGTTCCTAGGATATAAGAAACAAAAGAGTATTAGTATCTTACACATTGGTGTAACCAAGGTGACTTCAATACCATTAACAGTGCTCTGCTGCCGACAGGTGTCCATAACCTTGGCAGAGTTGTTTTTTCACCCTTGGAACCATGATCCTGTGTGTATACTTAGGAATGTTGTTATGTCAAAATGTAGACCATTATGCTGGCTTGGTGACCAGTTAACCATAATGCCATTCACGAGGAAGGAGCGAAACGTGGGCAGGCCGGCTCGTGATGAAACCTCCTGTTCCAAGGTTCGTTTATTTGATATACCTTTTGGACCATATCCCTAGTGTGGTGGCCATAATGGGAATGCCACTTCACTTCCATCCTCATGATCATGGTAGGCTGGCTCTTGATGAGACCCCCTATCCTGCATTTGACATCTCACATATCATGTTCAGATATTTTTTTTTCATAGAGTACTTTTCCTTATTTATACACAAAGGGTGGTTCAACACTCCTTAAGAGTAGGAATGGTGGAAGAAGTCTTATCATCTCAATAGGAAGATATAAGCCCTTTGCTCTTATTCCTAAATAATAATCAAAGAGGGTTAAAGGGATCATCATGATAAAGATAACCAATCAGGGCAAAATTAGTAAAACAATGACAACAAAAGATAAGAAATAAGTATGTCCTTCCTTTTCGCCTCTTACTAATGTAGAGCCTTATAAATATAGCGACTTATGGTTTGCGGATTTTGGTATGTTGTGATTTTATATTCATTGCACAAGTACATAGCTGTATCTTAAAGACTTGAAAGAAGACGGGCAAGAAGCATCCTCAATTTAGATCAGCAAAAGGAATAAGCTGTTTCACAAGGAGAGCAAAAGTATGCTAGTGGTGTTCCTTTTGAAAAAGAAACAACGAAGGACGATAGACTGCAAAAATGCAGATTCCGTTCCTTTGAAAAAGGAACAGCAAAAATAAAAATACTATAAAAACACTCAAAATGCTGTTCCTTTGAAAAAGGAACAACAGCAACAAAAGAATGATGTTTCTTTGAAAAAAAAGGAACAGTGGTAACCAAAAATGCTGTTCCTTTGGAAAAGGAACAGCAAAAGACGTAAAAATGCCGTTCCTTTGGAAAAGGAACAGCATAGATCCAGAATGCTGTTCCTTTAGAAAAGGAACAGCAAAACAAGCAAAGCCAACAGCAAAAAAAAACACGCAAATGCCATTTTTTTTAGAACGGCAAAAATCGAAACTTTGAGAAAGAAAAAGAACAGCAAAAAAAATGACAAGAAAACATTTAATTCAAACATATGTACAAGAACGACTCAAAGACAAGAACTTATGTACAAATTGTAAAAAGAAATGAATTCCTTAATGAATTACAGGTGAGGAATATTTCTCTTCCTCTCCTAAAATCTCCATATCAGTGTCTCGGCGTAGCTGCTGGCAGAAGGATTCCCGAGTGAGTGGTTTGCGATAGAGATGAACTCGGTGGCCATTTACTTTGAATGCATATCCAGAACCGTCAATGGTAATTAGAGTAAGGGTTCCGTTGTCATGCACCTTCTGGATTTCGTATGGTCCCAACCATCGAGTCTAAAGTTTTCCAGGGAAGTCCTGAAACCGAGAGTCGTATAACAGAGCCCAGTCTCCCTCGTGGAAGACTTTGTTCTTGATGAGCGGATCATGCCATTTAGCTCGCTGCTGTTGAATCAATGCTGTATTTTGTAGTGCAGAGAGCCTAATTTCGTCTAATTCATTGATCTGCTGTAGTCGATTGATTTGTGCCTCGCTTAGATCTAGGCCAACTTCCTGTGCTGTCCGTAATGTTTGGATTTCGAATTCTATGGGAAAAATGGGTTGTTTTCCAAACACTAATTGATAAGGTGAGTAACCGGTGGTGCTCCTCCATGTGGTTATATAGGCCCAGAGTGCTTCAGGTAGTCGGGTAGCCCAATCACGCCTATGTGACGCAATGGTTTTCGTTAGGATTGATTCTATTATCTTATTGCTACTTTCTACCTGCCCATTCGCTTGTGGGTGATATGGAGTAGTGATTTTATGCTGGACGTGATAATTGTTGAGTGTTGCAGCTAATCTATTCCCAGCAAATTGTGGTCCTCCATCTGTAATGATTTCCCTTGGAAGGCCATAACATACAAATAGATGGAACAGGAACTGTATGACAGAGTCCTCTGTGGCTTTTGGCAATGCTTCTGCCTCAACCCATTAGGTGACATATTCTGTTGCCACCAAGATATATGTTTTCTGATTTGATGATGGGTTGATGGGTCCAATGAAATCAAGAGCCCATCGCTCTAATGGTTCAATGACTAACTGTGGTTTCAGAGGCATCTCATCAGCTTGACCAGGTCGTCCTGCTCGCTGGCAGCTGTCACAGGCTTGGACAAATTTCTTTGCATCTTTGAAAATCGTAGGCCAGTAATATCCTGTCTGCAATACTTTGTGTCCAGTTCTTCGCTCAGCAAAGTGTCCACCACACGGTCCATCGTGACAGGCTTTTAGGATGTCAAAGATTTCATCCTCTCGAACACATCGCCTGATATGCATGTCTGCCCCTGTGTGAAACAAATAGCCCCCAATCCACGAGAATCGAGCACTCTTCTGAACAATCTGCTTGCGCTCATTAGGGGTTAAATGTTTTGGTAGTTTACCTACTGCGAGGTAGTTGGCAACATCAGCATACCAGGGTGTTTGAACGGCAACAACAAACAGGTGCTCATCCGGAAATTGATCTTCAACTGCTGCTGCATCGATTGGTTTTGGTATTCTCGAAAGAAAATTGGCTACAGGATTTTCTTTGCCAGGCCGATCCTTGATTGTGATATCGAATTCCTGCAATAAAATCAACCATCTAGTTACTCTGGCATTTGTGACAGGCTTATTTGCTAAATATTTTATGGTAGAATGGTCTGTATACAAGATAACAGGATAGCCTGTAATATAATGTCTAAACTTATTGACAGCATGTATTACAGCTAGGAATTCTTTTTCAGTAACAGTATAATTTAATTCAGCAGGGGATAAATTTTTGCTGATGTAATAGATAGCATATGGTTTTTTATCCTCTTCCTGCCCAAGGACTGCGCCAATAGCTGTATCTGAGGCATCAGATGATATCTGGAACGGTAGGTCCCAGTTTGGTCCTCGAAGGACTGGAGCTGTGGATACGAGCTTCTTTAGACCCTCAAAAGCACGGTCACATTTTTCTGTCCAAAGAAAATCAACATTACCAGTTAGTGCATATAAAGGAGCAGCAATATGCGAATAATGTTCTATAAATCGTCTATAATAACCAGAAAATCCAAGAAAGCTGTGTACCTCTGTTTGAGTAGTAGGAGTGGGAATAAGCAAAAGTATTTGGATTTTGGCCAGGTCTACCTGAATGCCGGCTGCTGAAACATAATGTCCTAGGATAAGTCCTTCAGTCATCATCAAGAAACATTTTTCGTGGCTTAAGCAAAGCCTGGTAACAATGCAGCGTTGTAGGACTTTTTCTAAGGTGTCTAGAGCTGGATCAAAATCATCTCCATATGGTGTAAAGTCATCCATGTAAACTTCAAGTCCATCATTTATTAAATCTGCAAAAATGCTAAGGATAGCCCTTTGAAATGTGGCAGGAGCATTACATAGGCCAAAAGGTAGAACTCGATAGGCAAATGTTCACCAGGGACAAGTAAAAGTAGTTTTATCCTAGTCTTCAGGGGCAATCTGAATCTGATTGTATCCACTGAAGCCATCCAGGAAAGAAAAGAATTTCTTTCCTACTAAAGTATCTAATACTTGGTCTATGAATGGGAGAGGAAAATGATCTTTCTGTGTTGCCTTATTTAGTTCCCTATAATCCACACAGATTCTCCATTTTCCATTCTTTTTTGGTACCACCACAAGCGGAGAGACCCATTTACTATCAGAAATAGGATAGATAAAATTGACATCTAAAAGTTTCTGAAGTTCAGCTTTTACCACATCCTTTAGATGAGGATTAAGTCTCCTTTGCGGCTGACGAACAAGTCTGGCATCTTTTTCTATATAAATGTGGTGTGTACATAACTGGGGATCGATTCCTTTCATATCAGGGTAATCCCATGCAAATGCTTCTTGATATTTCGTTAACAGATGGATGAGCTTAGTTTCTTGTTCAAGCGTGAGATTGGCATTGATGTTTAAAGTTCTTCCCGGTGAAATTTCCACAGTTTTACTATTTGCAACAAAAGTAACAGGTATCGTTTGGTCATGCGTATCTTTCAGAGGATCTTCCTCTAATTCATTATCAAATGCTGCTTCTATCATGTGACACTGTGTGCGAGATTCAGTTTGACTAATGAAATTATTAATGGCATCATCTTCTGTTTGGTCTTTAAAATCAAGTGCCTCTTGTATAGTTAATGGAGATATGATGTTATCAGTAAGGTATGATACAGGGTGCTTATTAGTTTTGATTATTGTGACACTTGGCTGCGCTGGAGGATATAGAACTAAATTCTTGCTATTCGGTCCTCTGGTTATGGTCATATTTCCCTGCCGGCAGCCAATGTAGGCATCAGCAGTGGCAAGCCAAGGTCTACCTAAAATTAGCGGGTGTCCATCGAGTCGGGTTTTTGGATTAATTATCAGGAAATCGGTTGGATACTCCCAGGAATCAAAGGAGACCATGACATCCTGTAGAATACCCTCTGGTCTAACCACAGATCGGTCAACCAATTCTAACAAAGTAGAGGTGGGTTCTACTGATGTAATGCCGAGCTTTTGGCAAGTAGTGGTTGTTAAAATATTAATTGCAGCTCCTAGATCAACTAAGGCATTAGACAGGGTCTGACCATAAATTTGAACAGTTATAATTGGATTTCCTAGGTCTTCATATTTAATGGGTGTTTATTTCCCAGATAATAAGTCAGATAAAGTACCGACTACTTGGACTCTTGGATTATTTGTTATATTCCTCCTTGGTTTCTTTATGCACAACTCTTTGATAGTTTTTGCGTATATAGGAATGTCTTGAATGGCTTGGAGGAATGGGATTTTTATGTACAGATTTTGTAATTCTCCCAGAATGTCAAAGTCAGGATATTGTATAGGTCGAGGTATGACTAATCGTTCTGGGAACGGAGGAGAGGATGTGGTTGCTTGATTATGAGTCTGCTGCTTATTTACATCCTCTTGTTGCAACTGATGTTCTCTTGGTAACTGATCTTCAATATGAACTGTTTTATCTCCCTCAGTTTCAATTATGCGTCCAGATCTTAACTGAAGATCATTGCAATCCCTCAGGTCAGGTCCTATTTCTGGTGATTCTATGATTTGGATAGATTGGACCTGTCTGTTATTTGGATTGGGATCGGGTTGGGCTGGGAGTTGCGGTCTCAGGTTAGACTGTGGATTTTGTTGTAAGGCTGGCAGAGTAGGTTGAGGGAGCGGAATAGTTCCAGCTGGGTGGTACATCGGTCTTTGCCAGCTTGTCTGCCAGGGTGAACTTTGTGAAGTAGAGGGAGTCCATTGTGAAGGATATGGACCATTTTGCCAATATGGTGGAGTGTAAGGGAAATTCGGCCAACCAGATTGGCTTGTTTGATTCAGCCATGGATTTGAAGAAGGAAACGATTGTGGTGACCAGTTTGAAAATGGGGTTTGAGATTGATTTTGCCACATACCATATTGTTGAGAATTATACTGTGGGGGTTGAAAAAAAGAGGTTGAGTCTGGAAACATACCAGATTGTCTCGGCTGCCACTGACGATGCTGGTTGATCGAGTTCACCGATTCTGGTTCTTCTTCTGCTTCCTTATATACCGCTTTCAATCCAGGAAGTGAGGGGCAGTTCTCCGTAAGGTGATCTTTTGTACAGATGGCGCACATTTGGACTTTATCCAGTGGACATTCCTTATGGCTATGTTTTTTTCTGCATCGGGGGCAGAAGATCGCCAAATTCTGTTCTGCCTCCATCTGCTTCTGTTTAGCCTGCACAATATCAAGTTGTGTAGTTAGTGTCCCCAGAATATCAGTTTTGAAATTTTCTAATAAATTTCCAATTTCTACACGTGTTACTCCTTCTGTTGATACTTTGTTATCTCTTGCAAACCGATCATATTCTATCGGTTTTATTCTTGTGCTGCCTCTCGAACTCCTGATACATAAATCAATGATGTCAGCAAAATTCTCTTGATAAATGTCCCCTTTTCCCATAATGTTTAATGTTTCGATCCATTGTTCCTTCATGCCCCTTATTAATGCAGTTTTTAACACATTATCAGGTAAAGGTAGCGATGCATAAGGAGATCTTTGTAGATTGTACTGAAAACGTTCCACATACTCCTCTAATGTTTCATTTGGTCTGGCTGACATTTGAAATATTTCGTCTTTTAATTCTCTAGACCTATAATAATCCTGATATTTTTTTAAGAAGGATTCTTTCATTTGATCCCAATTGTTGATAACCCCACCACCTAGCCCCATAAACCATCTTAAAGCAGCCCCTTTTAATGTAGAGGGGAATAATTTCAATTTCTGGGGATCGGTGGTGTAATCATACCCCCTGCATAACACATCGAATTCGAATAAAAATGCATCCGGATCTTCTGATGTGAGACCGTGAAATGTGGGGATATGCTGAAGAGGGATAAATTTCATGGGTGCATTTGCTGCAGAATCCACTATAGGATATTGTAATGTAGAGGTTTGAGTATTTGGCTGATTCTGAGCCATGGGATCGAATATATGCCAATAACCTTCTGGGATATCTAGGAGGGTATTCCTAGGTTGAGAGGGAATGGTTTTGACAGGGATAGTTTTAATAGCACTTCCCTTATCTGGAATAATGAGAATACCAGATGTCTGAGGAGATTAGATTCCTTCAACAATGATTTTCGCAGCACTCCCCTTATCTGGGCTATCTAATGGCTGAATTGTTCCAATAGGAGATTTTGGTTCCTTGGTTTACCCTGTTTCTCCTTCTCCTTCACAAAAGTTGCTGGAATTCCCTTCCTGCAATAGTTCTGGAGTAGAATTTTCGATTTCTTGAAAGTCCTATTCTTCAGTTTGACTATGCACCTCAGCACAGGCTACAGATGGTGATCCTGTGGCCTGAAGGGAACTAGTAGGCTGTTTAGAAATGTTTTTCCTGGGGCCTACTGATGGCTGAGATTCTGTTTTCTTATAGATTTCGTCTATGAAGGTCGTTAGGCCAAGGGTCACCGGCCCCTTAGCTTTTTCAGGCTTGCGACGAGGTTCCCAAATGTTCACCAAGTCCTATAGCAATCATGCACTCCAAGTAAACTGCCAAATTTACTATTCGAAGCAAAGCAAAAACAAATACGGTAGGAAGAAAAGCAGACAGTCGTGAACTACATACTGCGTAGGTTCTTACCTTAGATTTTAAGATCAACTCTTCCCCTAACGAGGTTAGTACTCCGAAAAAGACAAATGGCTACACTCTTTCCCCGGCAACGGCGCCAAAATGTAGAGCTATAAAAAGGGTCTCTTTCACCTCTAATTACCTCACATTAATATGTCAATCCGGGAGCGTTTTGTTATTCCAAAGAGTGTCTCAGTCTGAGGCTATCACTTGTCAGAGTAATGCTAGTAGTACGGTGTTTAAGAAATACAAGAGTAAACGGATGCTTGTTTATAACTAAATTACTTCAAAAGAATAAATCGCACATTCAGAAAACTTGGCAGCTTATCAGTCAAGGGTTCGGCAGCGATAACCCATCCCTTTGGAAACTGATGGAAAGGAAATTAGAGCATAGACCACGGGTCTGGGAGCTAGACAGTGAATGCCAAAGCTCACTACAGCCTTAGATCGTCTCTCACACCAAAACAACAAATGCGAGTAAATGGAACTACAGATAGCAAAATGGAACAACAAATAAAGAATTGAACAACAAATCTGGAATGGAACAACAATCGAACAACTAAGTCTCGAGAGTCTTACTCTATTAACCCAAATGCACTCTTCGCAATCAATCAATCTTTCACTTTTAAGGCAAATCAAAACACACTAATGGAACAGCAATAACTATTAATAAATTATGGAACAGCTCTAGTAAATCATATACGCACACAACACGCTGAAATAGTAATCTTTAATTAACAGGGATACGACTGTGCTCCCAAATAGAACAGCATTATCTCTGAATCCAATAATCATGAAGAACACTACTTCAAACGAATCTATGACATGAATGTTCAGTGTAAAAGCTCTGTAACAGAACAATAAGAATATTCGGTTAAGACTAATAACATGCAATTAACTCTGAAAGGATTAATGACTTGATGCAGAGTCAATACACGATTCTATCTGTAAAAACCTCAATGATTTAATCTTAACAGAGCATGTAATATCAACTTATAAAGCATATCAGATTACCAAATAACAACGATAAACAAACCACGTAGAAATCAAATCGTAGTGATACAGAAGCAAGTGTCCTCCGGGGCCGGGCCCTTAGCCTCCAAGGGTACACTGCCTTAAGTTAATCCAGACGCAGAAATGAGAGAATCACCAAGCTTATATTAATGCATCGGACAAAAGTACAATGAACCAGTTCTCAACGAGACTTAATAATCAGAGCTGATGTTTAACAGAAAATTACATAAAAAGTCTATCTCAAGCTAACAGTGTTGTCCCTTTATATAAAGGTGACGGCAGAGATGTCCAAGTAACAAGATAAATAAAGCAGCGATCCCTCAGGATCAAAGATCCCGAGGGATTCGCCAAACTGTTAATCCTTCGTCTTTTCTTTTCTTTTGCGCCGAGCTGGTGTCTTCTCCTCCTTTTCCGGGCCGATTTGCTTTGATCTGCTTAGCCTTGTTTGCATTCGGTTCTCCTCCAGAGGGACAGCAATTATCTCGACTTCGTCCTTTCCTTTGGAACGGAAACTCCTCGTTTTCTCCTTTTCCTGCACAGAAAATAACCATTATCAGCGGTTAAGTCTTGCATATCAATTCTCACATGTTTTGTTATAATTCCTTATTATTTTCCAAATTCATGATGCAAAAAGGTTTACAAATTCTACTAAAAAGCCACTGAAATAATCATCAAAAGCATACCTTTTTAGTACTCCACAGTAACCCTCCTGGATTCTTACACTTTCCTTTTATATGTTGACAATCCAAGCATCTAGACACAAACAATGCCACTTTCTTCTTCAAATTTAGCCAATAATAAAATTTCTTCATATTTTTCAATGTCTTCTGATATCCTGGGTGAATTGAATACGAATTAGCATGAAATTATCTCAAGATAAGTTTCTTGATCTCACTATTGTCTAGAACATAGATCTTGTCTCTAAGCCTGGCCATTCCATCCACTGTGAGATGATAGTCCACATCCTTATCACTTGTACCATGTTGTAACCTATGCCTAAGCTCCATATACCTGTCATCCTATTGACTTCACTGTAAGATCTTATCTTGTAAATTTTTCACATAGGAGCTCATAGCTCCTATATGATTAACCTGTATCCTCCTACAAAGGGCATCTACAACCCTATTCTCTTTACCTTTAATTTACCTCATCTTAAATTAAAATTCATTGATCGGGGCCAACCATCTAGCTTGTCTAGAATTCAAATTCAGTTTGTCAAATAGATACCTCAATCCACTATGATCACTCATCAGTACAAACCTCCTACCAAGAAGATAATGCCTCCACATATTCAATGCAGGAATGATCACTGCCAACTTAAGATCATGTGTCAGATAATTTTTCTCATGGTCATTCAGCGTCCATGACTCATAACATAGTACCTTTCCTTCTTGCATAAGAAATCCACCAATTCCTCTCTTTCAAGCATTTCTGCACACTACAAAATATTTATTTGGATATGCAATCTTTAAAATTGGAGCATTTGTCAACAACTGCTTCAACTATTCAAACCTAGATACACATTCCTCTGTCCATTCAAATTTCTTACCTTTACTTTGCAACGATGTAGTAGGATAAGAAATATGTGATAATTTCTCGATGAATCTCCTGTAATAACCTACTAGTCCCATGAATGATATTACATCATCCACATTCCTAGGAGATGCCCATTCCATGACAGCCCTTTTCTTTTCCAGATCCACTATTATTCCTTCCTTGGAAACAACATGTCCCATGTAATGTACCTTTGTTTTAAATAAACTTCATTTACTAAGCTTAGCATAAAATTGATGCTCCCTCAACACTCTCAATATTTCTACTAAGTGTTCTACATGATCTTCCTCATTCTTAGAATATACCAATATATCATCAATAAAAAAAATAAAAAAAATTTACACATAAGGATGCAATACATTATTCATCAAGCACATAAAATTATTTAGAGCATTATTCAAACCAAAAGGAATTACAATAAACTCATAATGCCCATACCTGGTCTGGAAATTTGTCTTGTATATATCCTCTTATTTAATACGTACCTGATGATATCCTGATCTTAGATCAATCTTCGAGAACATTTTTTCTTCCTTCAACTAATCAAAAAGGTAATCAATCCTCGGAAACAGATACTTGTTATTGATGGTTACCTTGTTCAACTACATGTAATCAATGCATAACCTGAGAGTACCATCATTTTTCTCCATAATCAACACTAGTGCGCCCCATGGATATACAATTGGACCAATGTATCAATTTTCAAGCATTTCCTTCAACTATAACTTTAACTCTACTAACTATGGAGTGGTCATCCTGTAAGGTTTCTTTTATGTCGGTGTTTCCCTTGGTACCAACTCAATAGATAAATCCACTTCCCTGTGAGGCGGAAACTATGAAATCTCTGCCGAAAACACATCTTGAAATTTCTGTAGAAATGGGTACCTGCTCAAAACATCCACATACTCAACTTCCTTACCTTTATCACTGGAAATATGCACTGCAAATAACACACATCCTTTCCTACAACTGTGCCTTTCCTACATAATTGTGACCATTTTGACCGATGTTGCCTTCTTATTACCTTATAAGATTCTTTGTTCCTGTAATATTCCAAAATTTGCAAACAAGCAAATTGGAATATTAGATTTTGATGCTTTCACTTAGGAGAGGAACAAATGGGAAGGAGGCCCATGAAAAATAAATATATGAGTAAATTCCACCTTAGTAAGGAAGGAGATCACTTTAGGAGCATTTTTTACACTTCCAAGTGTGAATAGGGGGAAAATGAATGGGGACATAGTCAAGTTTGACTAAGTCAACATGCAGTCTTTAGGAGGAAGAAATCACCCAAGTGAACTAGCTCAATCTGAACAAGGATAAGCCTAGACAGACATATAAGAACTGGATTGAAGATCCCTTAGTGTGAAAAGAGACATTGCAGGTGGATTAGTACCAGTTGACCAAGTCAATAGTGCTGCTACAAAGAGGAGGGAAGCCAACTAGGGAAGCGCAGTTTTGGAGGAGGAATCTTCACTAGGAAGTCACCTCAACAACATGTGGGGTCCAGGGTGAGTAGGCTCACCAAAGATAAAAAGGAGGGCATAGCATCAAATAGATCATTCAGTATTTAGATATATTTTTTCTTCCAACTATTTGCATGCTTCAGATGTTTAGCCGGAGTTGCTGCATTTCTTAGTGCAAAGAATTCCCGTGCGGGAATTCCATCCTCTCTTTGGATCAACTTGCTTAAGGGATCAAGAGGGAAGGATCTGAGCTTCCATTTCATCATTTTTCTTAATTCCACTCAGCCAGAAACATCTACAGTGCATTCATCCTCAGAAACTGCGTCTTTTTCTATAGGGGCATTGTTTCTGGGTTAAACATTGTTGTTTTGTCCTAGTATTTGAGGAGGAGGTGTTTATTCCCCTCCGAGAGTTCTAATAAGAGGACCTAGGGCCATTTTCTATATTATTAAGATTTTATATGTCATATTCAGCCATTTTTAATTCAGATCTGTAGTAGACTGCGTTATTTTCTACAGTCTTTCTTTTTGTACATGTATATTGTCGGAAACCCTTGTCGGGTGTCTTGTTCTTGGTGTAAAAGAGGTTAAACCTCAATTTATCTATTATTTGATTAATATAAGCTCCATATCAGTCTTCTCTCATTATTTCTGCATAAAACTTCATTATAATAACGCATTCCTTTCTTTAGTACTTCCTGCATGAGCTAGACTATGGGGTTTGGGCTTATTTGAGCTGCATTGACTTGGGGAGATCTGTTTATATGAGCTAGAGTGACTTGTTTCACCTATAATTCTGCATGTGAGTTTTATATCATGTATTCTAAGGGATCCAAGTCCCATTTATCACTTGTATAGCGTTATTTTCTGAAGACAGCTGTTTTATGCTCTATATTGCTGCATTTCCCCACCCGAGAAGGAGAATATAGATCATCTTGTTGCTGAGGTTATTTCATATGCTGGTATGATTTTATTTTACATCTAATGATATTCTCTACATTTCCATGCTTATCATTTTCTGAAGCTCCACATTGGTAATAACTCAAATTATTCCCAATAGTGTAGCTGTTCCCATTTCGGGATATTAAAGTGATATCAGAGCTGCCATCTTGGCTCAACATATGGATTTCAGATACAATCAGAAGATAAGAATGATATGAGAACAAAATTATGGAGAGGATGAGATTACTCTCATCCATTTCTAGATCTAAGAAGACAGAAGAGAAATGCATTGAAACTCCAAAAGGGTTTCAAGGAGGAGAGAGTTGCAGTGAGACTTCTAGAAGGTTTCAGAAGGCAAAATGAGATGCATGCACTTCATGTTCTCATATAGGAAGTGGAGAGATAGGAGACCACTTAGAGCATGAAATTCTGAGTGGGTATTTTGCAAAATACAAGTGCCAACCTAGGGCTTCCAAAGAGACCCTGGATTTTCCTCAGTTTATTCAACTGAGAGAAGAAAGAATACCCTGTAGTAAAGAAGAGAACAAAGGAAATAGATTCCTATTCTCTACATTTGATGGGTCAAATACAACAAGAGCTTGGGCAAGGAAGCTTGAGGCATTCTTCCTACTTCTTCGAGTGGTAGAGAGGGAGGCAGTAGAAGCTGCAGCGCTGCACCTGGTGGGTGAAGCCAATGCTTGGTGGCTCAGTCACTTAAGCCATACAAGGATGAATTATTTTTCTAAGTATACTCAAGGACTTATTAGAACCTTTGATGGAGAAATATCAAAGGAGAGGAGGCCCACACCACCATGGGAAGAGATCTGTACCAGCGCTATCATAGCCTTGGGAGAGTAGCCCTCTACATCAGCAGTTAGAGCAGCCATTACATTGGAGGAAAGAGCCCTTGCAGCACTAAAAGAGGTTCCCGCATCTCATCAAGGTATGGGATTATTTCCACTTTTACTTTTTGTAGCAAATATTTCTAAATTTGTGGAAATTTGTCTTCATATGGCCCAGGATCAAACACTATTGCTGAGACAGAGCAGCAAGATTTCACTGCGTTATGCATGCTTGAATGGTTCAAGGAAAAAATAAACCATCATCCTCATGGACCATTGTTGAGTTGCACACAACCCTTGAGGGGGGAGTGTGAATGCTTGGAGGATGGAATAAACTTTTCTCCAAACAAATTTATGCACAGTCAAATGTTCATCCGCGAGTTGAGACATGAGATATCCAAAACACCCTAGAGGAGGGTTACAACGCTGTCAAGAGGTAGCAGCAAGGAGGCTTTTCCTTCAGCCCCCTTGGATCCTTATGGGTTAAAGATGATCATCGGTGAGAGATCTTCTCTAGGAGGTATCCAAGGAGTTCCATTTCAGCATCCCATGGAATGCAAGGAGAAAAATTTGATATGGGAGGATGGTAATCTTCTTTGGAGGAGTACCAAGGTGGAGAATGGTAGGAGGCATCCATCGGTGGATAAGTGGATGTGGATAAAGATAAAGAAGCTAGAGAGCTACTTGCAAACCTATGATACTAGGCAGCAAGAGGAAAAAATGCATTGGCTACTCTTGAGAGAGTTTGGCCATCATGAGACATATCCTTTTTCCAAGGGTATGTGGGAGGAGAGAACTTGGAAGTGTACTTGCATCATGGGGCAGCAAGGAGTGTGGATGAATTATGATGATGTAATAATTATGCTTTCACCACATAAGTTTTATGATGGAGGTATGATGGGGCAGCAAAGACATTTGCTGCTTTGGAGGATTGAGAGAGAGCAAGGGCAGAGTTGCTCTCACATTTTGCATGATGTTGCCATGGGAGGAGATGGAAACATTATGAGAGAAGTCTTTGGCATTGAACATGTTAGAGGATGGATTTATGAGTTGGCAGGAGCCTATTTGCATGGGCCAATAGCACTTTCACTTTCAAGCATGAGCTTGTTGATGGAGTTTTCCCAGGATCACTTCATATTTGATGCACTTGGTGGGCATAGAGGAGGTGAGATTGGTAGAGTGGTGGTTGGACTCATTGGTTATTGTGGTATGTTCTCCTTGAATTGGATTTCCAAGCATGAGAAGGAGGATTTTCATGCAGCATGTGATTCATTCCTCGTCAGATGGGTATTCCATACAACTATGGAGGATCCATCTATGGATTTTGTCACCCTCTTGCTTCCATCACATGGTAAGAATTCTATTTTTGCACTTATTGATTGTTCAACACAATATTTGTATACTCTTACCATTTCCTTACAGTGCATTTCTCGACAAAGGGGAAAATTTCTCTTTAGGCTCCATGGACCATTTTTGGCCATCTATTATGATGGATACAACCATCTACTATAGTATCTGGGGCAAGTGTTTGGTTACTCCTTGTATGCTCAGTTGATACATTCAGCCATCCAATATTTTCTAGTAGATGTGGTGACTTACACAACTAGCCATCTGTCGAGAAACAACTTGCCATGCTATTGTCTGAAGCTGCAATGGGGAAAACTACACTGTGACCACTTGGGAGACTGTTGGTACCCTCCAGCACCAGAGAAAGCCTTCAATATTTCTCTCATTATGATGTGGATCATGATCCTATTTTCTAATATTACTCTTGCCTATATGAGGAACATGAATGGAGGAGGAACACATGGAGTGGATGTGTTCTTTGGGGAGGAGGATCCCCACACTTTCTGCATTACATGTTCTAAGCGGAGCATGGGGAGAGACATGGCCTCTACAGAAAACTGTTTTTTTCTATATGAGGAGGGCCATGAGATGGATGGGATGCCTTATGATGGTGATTTCTTATCCATCATGTATGATATGGTTTGGGCCAGCTTGATTCACAGTGCTGGGAGAGGGGCCTTTGGAGGTCTAGCTTCCTTCTTGCCATTTGAGGGAAACAGTCTTGTAGCCCAAGATCAGAAAATTCTCTACACTCATCTTAAGTGGAGAGGAAGATAGCATGGGGTAGGCTATCTTGTCTACCATGTTCAGATTTTCAGCCCACTCATTCTGCATGAGCTCAAGGTGGAAGAGATCCTTCATGAGTTGGCATCTTAGAGGGTGACTCATTTTGTTTGGTTGATAGCTTGGGGAGGAGAGATTCAAATGGGGATGATGAATCCCAATCTATATCAGCCCTAATGCTTCAAGGGGACCTTCAAATAGCCCATTGTTGCCTCCATGGTTGTTTCACTGCCACATAAAGTTAGCTATTTGGGATGTTCCCCAATAGATGGCTTGCACACTTGGAAGGGGAAAATTGAAGACATATTGATGATGTAACACCTTGATCCTTGGAATATTTCATCTTATGAGGTTGCTACAGGAGGGGAAGAGGATTATCTTCAATCCTATCCTTGCAGTTGCTTGAGGACAAGCAACATTTGGGAGGGGAGGACTGTAATATTCCAAATTTTGCAAACAAGAAAATTGGAATATTAGATTTTAATGCTTTCACTTAGGAGAGGAATAAATGGGAAGGAGGCCCATGAACAATAAAGATATGAATAAATTCCACATTAGTAAGTAAGGATATCACTTTAGGAGTTGGTTTTACACTTCCAAGTGTGAACAGGGGCAAAATAAATGGGGACATAGTCAAGTTTGACTAAGTCAACATGCAGCGTTGAGGAGGAAGAAATCACCCAAGTAAACTAGCTCAATGTGAACAAGGTGTTTGTGCTCAACTTAGTGTTCCTAAATTGATAACATAAATTGTCAACCAGGGCTAGTAAACTGTTGAAGTGAAGTGCACCATATGTGCCTAAGTAACCTCTTCCTACTTCGTTGTGTTTAGTGTTTTATGATGTTTTTGGTTTTATGGTTTTATGTTTGAAAAGGGAAAGAAATAAGTGCTGGTGAAAAGAAGCTATTGGTCTAAACTATGGATGGTAAAGAACAAATGAAAATACTTAAACAGAACAAAGCCTAACTATGACTAGCAAACAAAAAATACAAAGTTTGATAATGACTCCAAGGAAATAAATCACAACATGAGCTTAAACTTGTCCAATTCATTCATTAAAGATGTTTTGGAAGAGCTTGAGAAATGGGCAAGTTAAGTGTAAATGAAATTCTCCTATCTAAACAATCAAACAATCAGCTTACAATGTTACAACATCTCATCCATGATTAAAGGTCTATTGGGATATATTTGGAGAAGAACATTTGTAGCACCATAAGATTTCTATTCTAAAATAACTTCTAATTCTATTCTGCAACTCAATCGAGCACCACTAGGCCTCACTCAAAAGTTATAGATTTTCTTTTAGAATGGTCTTTGAGAAAAGGCTTGTTTTTGAAATGGTAAAAAGGTTGCAAAATACTCCAGGCCTTAGACTGATACTACCTTCTATCCAGATAATTATGTATTAGTATGAGTTTGGAACAAAAGAAGTTTTGTAAATAATGAAGACCGTGGTTTTTAAATTTAACAACTAATACAATTTAAAATGCAATGGATAGCAACTAAACTGGAATGTTAACACAGTGAGCTAAGCTAAGACTAAACTAGGGTGCTACTAGTCTACAGTGAACAATGTTAAACTAAAAGCCATTATCAAACTTAAAATGAAATGAAATGACAGAGCTGAACTAAATGCAATCTACCTTCGGAGTGCTTTAATTAACATGCAGCTAGTCTATGGAATTCTACAGCCCATCTTGTTCATTATGAATGATATTTTGGAAGAGTTTGTAAAACAGTCCTGGCTATACTATCTAATGCAGATTGACGTAAAACACACAGTTCGAAATGAAAACACGATTAAACTCCTAAAATATCACAGTTAATTCCCATTCATCATTAAAGGTATTTTGGAAGAATTCATAGAACAGGACTAACTGTAATATGTAATGTAAATGAGCGTAAAAGCATGAAGTTGATAAAACTATTGAAATTGGAAATTGAAAACGAAATCAAGCTAAGGCTACTTATCTAAATCATCTGAACAGAGCTTCTCGGGAAGTAGGGGCCCTCTACCGCCGGATTAGCTTGCAAATCCACTTAACTTTGACTCAGCTCTTGCACTAAAACAATGTCTTTTTCATTAAAGGAGAAAAATACTTAAAACAGAGTATTCACGGTTCTATGAAATCTAGCAGCAAAAGCCAAAATCTAACCAAGATCTAACTTTTGTATCTCGGTTTCCTGAGCATATTTATAGAAAATTTACATAACAGAACTTGAGATAATACAATGATTACTATCTTTCCTAATAGAAACCAAACTAGGACTCTGATCATGATCATGTAACAGAATCTGGACTGTCCTTATCTTGTTAGGAGTCTACCTCCTAGTTTGAGTTCCCACGTGCTTAACCACCTGTAGAATTGTGCTCAGACTTTGTAGGGAGCAAGGAATGATGTGGATGAAGTCTAGAATTTTCCCATATGTGCTTTTCTTTGAGACGAAACCTGTAACCCATTTAAACTCTAAAATAGCTGCGGAACGCGTGATCAGCTACGGAACGCCTGTATTCTGTAGCTATTTTGCAGAAAATTATTAAAACAGAAAAAATCATGAAAATATAATATGTTAATCAATTTCATGTAACCTTTAAGCAATCCTAATCATTCTTCATTGATTTTAGGCTTATGAAGTGATAAAATAATGATGAAACTAAGTGAAGGTTTGTAAAAGAGAAGGCAATTCTAGGGCTCAACACAAGGATCAGCCTAGACAAACATATGAGAACCGGATTGAAGATCCCTTAGTGTGAAAAGAGGCATTGCAGGTGGATTAGTCCCAGTTGACCAAGTCAATAGTGCTGCGACAAAGAGGAGGGAATCCAACTAGGGCAACACAGTTTTGGAGCAGGAATCTTCACTAGGAAGTCACCTCAACAATGTGTGGGGTCCAAGGTGAGGAGGCTCAAAAAATATAAAAAGGAGTGCATAACATCAAATAGATCATTCAGTATTCAGCTATCTTTTGTCTTTTGACTATTTACATGCTTTAGCTGTTTAGCCGGAGTTGCTGCACTGCTTAGTGCAAAGAATTCCCGTGTGGGAATTCCATCCTCTCTTTAGATCAGCTTGCTTAAGGGATCAAGAGAGAAGGATCTGAGCTTCCATTTCATCATTTGGCTTAAGGCCACTCAACCAGCAACATGTACAGTGCAGTCATCTTCAGAAACTGCGTCTTTTTCTGCAGGGGCATTGTTGCTAGGCTAAACATTGTTGTTTTGTCCTAGTATTTGAGGAGGAGGTGTTTATTCCCCTCCGAGAGTTCTAATAAGATAGCCTAGGGAAATTTTATGTATTATTCAACTTTTATATGTCATATTCAGCCATTTTTAATGCAGATTTGTAGTAGACTGCGTTATTTTCTGCAGTCCTTCTTTTTGTACATGTATACTGCCGGAAACCCTTGCTGGGTGTCTTTTTCTTGGTGTAAAAGAGGTTAAACCTCCATTTCTCTATTATTTGATTAATATAAGCTCCATATAAGTATTCTCTCATTATTTTCTGCATAAACCCTCATTAGAATAATGTATTCCTTGCTTCAGTACTTCCTGCATGAGCTAGGCTATGGGGTTTTGGCTTATTTGAACTGCATTGACTTGGGGAGATCTGTTTATATGATATAGAGTTATTTTTTTCACCTCTAATTCTTCATGTGAGTTTTATATCATGTCTTCTAAGGGATCAAAGTCCCATTTCTCACTTGTATAGCGTTATTTTCTGAAGACAACTGTTTTATGCTCTATATTGCTGCATTTCCCCACCTGGGAAGGAGAATATAGATCATCTTGTTGCTGAGGTTCTTTCATCTACTGGTATGATTTTATTTTATATATAATGAGCTACTCTAAATTTCCATGCTCATTATTCCCAATAGTGTAGCTGTTCCCATTTTGGGATACTACAGTTCCCCATTTTCATCCAAACACTCAATAGCCTTTTCGTAAAAAACAAAATTAGTCCTATGAAGATACAACCAGTACATACCCAGAAATATACTATAAAATTCCAATGGTAATAGATTCAAATATACTGAGGTAGGCATACCATTCAACTCAAATTCACAGGCTCTTACCCAATGATGAACTCTTTCGTTTGTACTTTTAGCCAACTACACTAACCAATATTTTTCATGCACTTATTTATTTAAACCACATTTATCCACCAAGTCAGGATTAACATAACTATAATTATATATAGGGTCAATAAAAATAGAAACAACTATTGGGAAAAATACTGAGAGGGGAATAAGTATTTGCAATAATCAAAATATTTTTCTTTTTCCCTTTACTGATTTCTATACACAAATTTTATTAGCACAAACAACATATGTATGCGAATTTCCAAATAGAAACTAGCATATACAAAGATATCTTTATTGTTTAGGTAAACATTCAATAGCAATCTTTAACCTAGACCATCAGTTATGCATTAGATAATTAACCAGTAGATAAGTGAAGTAATAATAGAATAAATAATCACACAATAGAATCACACATGGACACCAATATTTAAGGTGGAAACCCAATTCGGGAGAAAACCAACACTATTGTCATCTTTGTCTTCAATATTTATTATATGGAAAATGGCTTACAATATTGTATTGATGCAGACTCATATCAGTATGCAGACATATACCTACAGAAGACCACAACCTTCTCTCATTATCCAACTACTACTGGAAGGGAGCTCCAACCCCCTGATATCATTTACCAGCCTCTACTGGAAGGGAGCTAAAACCCCCTGATCAGAACACCATCTTATACTGGCAGGAAGCTTCTACTTCCATACTGAAGGCTTCAACCCTCAGACCCACTGCTGACCACGTTTCATAAATTTTCACACTTGATCCCACAGCTTCAACACAACTCAGCATAAATATCAACACTAATAAACTTAACCCAAACTTCAATCAAAACAGAGAGATCACTGTAACCAAAACACAGTAATAAACCCAGATTTTAGAATTAGCATGCAGAATCAATCTTAACCCTGAACATTCATTATCTTAAAATGCATACGCTACTTCACTTTACTGAACCCGTGTGTATACATGCTTTCCTTCACATCAACCTACGTATAGATATGAGAATACTAAATTTCCAAAATATGATCAGTCTCATAACCAGATCTGGGGCTTTCAGTCAAATATATTTTCAGATTTGCAGAACCCTTATTTAGTCAGCATCATTAATCATATTTAATCACTCATTGATCATATTTGTACATATTCAACTTAGTAGCATATACAGTATTCAAAAAACCCAAATCTACATGAAGACTTCATTGGCAGACAACTTGGGGACGATAGCTTTTAATTTTCAAGAAAGTTTCTTGAATTTTTTCAGAAGGAAAGGAAGTTTAATTACGGGGTATTGAAGGGAAGAAGAGAAAGATAATAGGCTCTAATGTCATGAAAAATTTTCTAAAGAAAGAAAAACGAGGCGTAATTGCACAATTATGCTCACTAGAAGTTCCAACATCAAAATCATCCATTTCTCCAGATCTCCAAAAAGTCTTGGAAAATCATTCCAAGGTGTTTGAAACTCCAAAAGGACTCCCACCTATTCGTGATCATGATAATGTTATTCATTTGATTCCAGGAAGTGTTCCTCCAAACATCAGGCCTTATAGATATACATATGTCCAAAAGAGAAAAATTGAACATACGATTGCAGAAATGTTAGAGGATGGTATAATTCAACTGAGTCAAAGTTCTTTCTCTGCTCCAGTAGTATTGGTGCACAAGAGTGATGGATCATGGCGCATGTGTCTATATTATAGGGAGCTCGATAAGCTCACTATTAGAGATAAATTTCCCATTCCTATGATTGATGAATTATTGGATGAATTACATGGAGCAATTTATTTTACCAAGTTGGATCTTCGTTCAAGATATCATCAAATTAGAATGAAGACTGAAGATATTCCTAAAACAACATTTCGAACTCATGAGGGTCATTATGTGTAATATTCCAAATTTTTCCTTCAATAAATTGGAATATTAAATTTTTATATTTTCACTTAGGGGTTGAATAATTGGGTGAGAAGGCCCATTCACAATAAAAACATGTATAAAATCCCTCTAGTATGAAAGGGGATCAGTCTTGGAAGTAGATTTCACACCCTCATGTGTGAAAGGAGACATTTGCAAAGAGGCTAGGTCAAGTTTGACCTGTTGGGGTTCCCATGTTTTGGCAAGGTTGGCAATACCAAAAGATGAGACAACATAGAACCACTTTCAGACCTTAGGATCTAGCCCTCCTAGGTCCAGAGAGGGATATCTCTATGATTATCAAAGGATATATGTCTTTGAAGTTCTCAATTGTGATTTTGGGCTAGTTATAGGCTCAAGGTTGTTTGTTTGATTGTTTGGGTTTGGTTGTTGAGATTCAGGAAGGAAGGTTTCACCATAAGACAAGGATAGGTAAAGAAGGAAGCTAGGCAAGGATAGATAACTCAGGGAACATCAAGGCCATTGGGCAATGGAGTCAAGAAAGGATTTGCTTATGTTCAATGTGTAAGCTTCAGTTGGGCTAGTCATCTAGAGCATTTGGATCTCAAAGACTGATTGGTGGGATGGAACATTAAGGAATGAGAATGAAGGATGGAGAACCATCTGATTCCGCCTATAGATCAGGCCAGAGGTCATTTAACTCCAGGCCTGCTTGGAAAAAACCATAGGCAACACAAGGGATCTTGAAAAGGTTTATATGGAAGGGGTAGGTTATGAAGAGGCAGTGACAGGCTTTAAACCTCCCAATGTTCCTAACCTCTTTCAATTAAATCTTAACAAAAACATCTGAACATTGATTCTATTAACTTGCACATCAGAGAGCAGGCAATAATCATCCACTACACTGGTTTAGTCAATTAAAAACAATATTCAGATACACATATGAGCAGAAAACATTAAAGACTGAGAGAGCTAGGACATAAGGTACCTAACAAGGGTAAATCTTATGTCATGCATTCAGATGCTAGTCAGAAGAACATGAAATGAAATGGAAATAAACGCAGAGATGAGAAAAACATCACCAACTGTTGTAGATCAGGATCCAATGAAAACTGCTTATCATGTTAAACACAATACCAATCAGGTACATCACTACCCAAAGCCTTTACATTCAGCCTGAATACATCATTTTTCTCAGCCTATCATACAATCATTACACTGGGGACTTGGCTCAGGACAAAAATGCTTGCAATTCACTGATAATGCATCAACAACCATTACAATGATATCCTTCTGTGCTTTATAGTAGAAGAGACACAGAGGACCGACTGAGGAGGTAGGTGAATTTTAAATGTTACATTTAAACACAACAATGAATGCAGGGCCGAGGCCCATTCCGCTTGATATGCTGTATATTTAATCTTTGTCATCTCCCCGGTGCAATAGAGATCTGCTTCGGATATGATTTGACCTTTTGGCTATAGTACTCCAGGTGATTTGAACAAAATGAAAGAAACTGCTGAGAGGTCTGCCTCATAGATGTTAGATTGTTTTGAACTATAGCTGGGACGAAAAACTCCTTCAGGGACACGGCGCATAATAAAGACTGTATGGGAGACCTGTCCTTCATGGAAAAACATTCTACTGATAAGAAAACCTTGATATTACCTCTTATTGATGTTCAGGATCTTCAGATCGATCCTCGGGGTCTTCAAAATGATGCTTTGCCTCTTTAAACCCCTGGTTCAGAGCTCAAGATCTTCGTTGATGTGAACTAATCCCTCTGTTCTGTACTGAAACTCCTTGCTGCTTCATTACTACCTCCGTTGAGTTAGCTCGATCTTTAAATGGCGCCGACAGGACTTTTGGCATTTGAACTTTGCTTTCCTTTAATGTAAGTCCTGACAGCCCCATTCCTTGACTTTCCTGATGGTACTAGCTCATTATATTTGATCATGACTGCGCCTCTCGCCATTGAGGTAGTACACCAAATAGCGGCAGATCTCATCCTCTAGAAACTCTGCAACACAGCAAAACTTATGAAGAAAATGGTGGACGGAGCAATGGATGCAGGGTGGACGAAATGGTAGTGCGGCGGTGGTGGAAACAATGCTATTGTGTAAAAGAACGATGAAAATGCAGTGGAGTGGTGGAATGCGCGGACAATAGGGTTTGGTAGAAATATGCAGCGCAGGCCGTTGGATTCAGGCCTAGAGATGAAAATCAACAGTGGAGATTGAGCGGTGTAACAACATATGAAATGAACAAAAAACAAACAAAACGCATGAAACGCGACGGAGATGAATGTAAGAGTGGGACCCAACGGAGGCGGAGGGCGATTAGATCTGAACCATCGGATCCAGGGGAGGATCAACGGCCGAGATTGAATCGGAACCATCGCAATCGGGGGTACCAAAGGGTGACACACATAAA
This sequence comes from Pinus albicaulis, assembly GCA_034641835.2. NCBI lineage: Eukaryota > Viridiplantae > Streptophyta > Pinopsida > Pinales > Pinaceae > Pinus > Pinus albicaulis. Next base: position 958,037,765 of record CM076574.1, read on the forward strand.
ATTTTCCGATTGCGATCAGGGAGGACGAGCGATGACCGTTGGATCTGGGAGGAAACAGAAAGACGAGATCAAATCGGAGCAATCGAAATCGGGGACGGGAAGATAGGACATGCGATTGCGATCGGAGGTCGGGGCGCAATTGAGCGCTGACCGTTGGATCGGGGATCAGATCAATGGTTCACGTTCAATCGGAGGGGGAGAAGAGGGGCGGCTGAATGATGATGCGATTAGCGCTGAGCCGTAGGATCAGCAGGGAGATGGACGGCGGAGATTTAATCGGGGGGGAAACAGAAGGACTTGTGATCAGCGATCGGGCGGAGGGTGCGATTGTTGCTGGACCGTTGGATGTGGGACAGATCAACGGCTTAGATGTAATCGGGGGACAGTGCGATCGGAGGATCGGAAGATAGGTTTGCGATTGATCGGGGATCGGGGCGAAAGACTTGTGATCAATCGAAGGTCGAAGTGAAAGGCTTGCGATTGCGATTGGAGGTCAGGGCGCGATTGAGCGCTGACCATTGGATCTGGGGATCAGATCAACGGTTCACGTTCAATCGGAGGGAGAGCTGATCGGGAATCGGGAGTGAGGACTTGCGATTGATCGGAGGGCACACGCAGAACATTACGATTGCGATTGAGTTGGGGCTGCGATTAGCGCTCCGCTATCGGATCTCCGCGGAAGATCAACGGTGCAGAACGCACCGCGGGACTTAACGTTATAGACAAATCGCATCGGGGTTTTTTATATTACAAAGGAAATTGTGCACCCGCCCGACCTTCCGATTGCGATTAGCACTCGGGACTTAAGCGCTTGGTCCCAGCGCACGGGCATGTGTGGGAAGTGGTTAAGGGGCTGGCAGAAAAGGGGCTAGGCCTTTAATAAGGTCGGAAGATGGGTTTTTTGCCCATTTTAATGGATTTTAAGGGGTTTAAAGGGAAACGATAAGGGGAAAAATGGGAAATAAAGAGTAAGGGAAGGACTTAAGGGGATTTTGGGGGGATTTGAGGGTAAACGGGGAAATAGAAGGGGAGACAAGGGGGGGTAAAAAGAGGCTAAATGAGGGTAAAAGAGAGGGAATTCGGACAAAGGGAAAGAAGGGGAATTGATGTATGTTGCAGGGGTAAAGGAGGGAATAATAGGCCCTTTTTAGCAATTTACTAGCAGAGGGGGATTTGTATTAGGCACAGCAATTGAGAAACTTCAAGGAGGATGGGTTTTCAGGGGAAAGGCATTCCTTGAAGGCTCAAAACAATCTAGCCCCCAGCTGACTTGTCAAGAATTTCAAAGGGGGGCTAACAGTGGCTCCACATGGGGATGGCTTCTTCTTGAAGGAGTCAAGAATTCAGAAAATGATCTCTTGGTGTAGGCCAGATGCCTGCTGCTATAAGCCATCTTTCTTCTTTCTTTAGATTAGCTGCCACAATATATTGGATACACAAATCAGCAGAAACAATTTTCCCAACCAATCTACCTACCCAAACTAGAGCTCTAACAATTTTCCCTTGGGTGCATTTGAACTAGCAGACCCTTTACATTTTATTTTGCAAAACAAAACAAACCTATTCTAATTCTACCCTTATTGCTCCATGAGGCCAGATTAGACTGTTGGCCTCATCTATTTCTCTACCTAATCTACTACCTGTTGGGATTAAACTGTCCAACAGGTTTCTTCACCTACATTCTAAGACAGGAAATTTAAACATAGCCAAGCCAGGATTAGACTGTCTGACTTGCTGGAGTAAAAACTTTGTAGCAAACTGCAACAAAACTGTGAAGGCATGAAATCTGCAGTTTTGAAAATATCCTTCTTTCTTTGTTTCAGCTCTGATTTTAGGCATGTTAGAACTGATTTTCTTTCCTCTGCTGATCTAGATTTTGAGCTTGTTTGGATCAGCTATTCTGCTTCCTTTTGGCTCAGATTTTGAGTTTATTAGAGCCAATCCTTTTGCCTCATAGGTTCATGTTTTGAGCATGTCTGAACCTCTCTTTTCATTCTATTTTTTGGAACAATTTCTTCTCTTTTTGCTGAAAATGAAAATTTGCAACGGTATATACAATGGAAATGAAACTGGAAATGGAGAATTAGCAGAAATAGTGTTTGAGCATCCTGCCATTGACAGGACCCCCAAACAACTCGGAACCATCAAGTTCTTGCAAGAAAAACGCATTAGGACACACAGTGGCTTGAATGATGAAGGGACCTTGCCACAAGTTGTCGAATTTGCCATGTTTGCCTTTATCCTCTCTTCTTGAATCCCACTTCAGGACCTTGTCCCCAACTTTGAAATTTGCTGCTTTGGTTCTTTTGTCAAACTGTCTCTTCATGTTTTCTTGCACTTTGACAGCTCTGTTATAAACCTGCTCCCTTGTTTGCTGAAGATGGATTGTTTCATTAATTCTCCTTATCATGTTGTCCTCTTCTGATTGGATTTCTTGGATAAGCTTTACCACTGGTACCCCGAGGCTAGTAGGAAAAATTGCTTCTGTCCCATAAACCAGCTAGAAGGGTGACATGCCAATAGATTTCTTTGTAGTGAGCCTGTCTGCCCACAAGGCTTGTATCAAATTTTTATGCCACGACCTTTTGTTCTCTTCCAACAGCTTCTTAATGATCGTAACCAGGCTTTTATTTGATGATTCAGCTAGGCCATTACCGTGGGGGTAATAGGCAGTTGAATGTCCAAGTGCAATTCTGTACCTGTGACAGAAATCAATCATTCTTTTGGATCCGAAAGCAGCAGCATTGTCAGTGATTATTTTCTTTGGGCAGCCAAACCGAGATAAGATAAAGTCTTCTAGGAACCTAATGATGACAGAATCAGTGGCGTTCCTAGTGGGTATGGCTTCAATCCACTTAGTGAAGTAATCAGTAGCAGTCAGAATCCATTTGTGTTGCCCAGAAGAAGAGGGGTGGATTTCTCCAATGAAGTCTAAGCCCCATTGCATGAAGGGACCTTCTATGGTGATAGGTTGCAGAGGGAGGGGAAGGAGCTTTCTTTTGCCCTCAAAAATTTGGCATTTGTGGCAGGTAAGGACCATTTTATGAACATCACTAAAGAGTGTAGGCCAATAGTACCCAGCCCTGAGTATCTTATTTGCAGTGGCCTTCCAACACAGGTGGCCTCCGCACTCCCCAGCATGGAATTCTTGTTTGATTCTTTCAGCTTCAGTTTCAGGCAAACATTTCAGCAAAAGACCATTTGGATTTTTCCAATATAGACACTCATTCATAATGCAGTAATTTCTAGCTTTGAGTTTTATGAATCTGGCCTTTGTTTTGGACAGTTCTGGAGGGGCATTGAGGTGTGCGAGCACGTAAAGGATATCAGTGTACCAAGGAGAGTTCTGAAACTGCTCCTCAACAGTTGGATGGGGCAATCCTTCCTGCTCATCCAGGGCATTCATCATGTTAATATCAAGGGCCTGTAGATTAGATTCAACCATCAATTGGGCCAGGCCTTGACCTTTGATCAGCTTGGTGGGTTTGATTTCAATGTCATATTCTAAAATTGTAGCAATCCATTTGCCCCTTTTCCCATCCGGGTCTTGGGACAGGATATCTTTGACCACTATATTTGGCACATAGGCAATGGTGTGAGAATGCAGAATGTACACCCTAAAGTATTTTAAGGCCTTAATCAGGGCATAGGCCTGCTTTTCCATGATGTTTTACTTTAAGGGTGCATCTCTTAAGGCCTTACTGAAGAAGGCTATAGGCTGTTCATTACCTTCTAAATTTTTCTGCAGCAAAACTGCAGCTATTGTGTGTGGGGAAGCAAATGAAAAGATCAGAAAATCTTTTGAAAAGTCAGGGCTGATAAGGACAGGGGACCAGGTGAGTGCAACCTTTACTGACTCAAAAGATTTCTTGGCTTCAACAGTCCACTTAATTCCAACATCTTTCTTCAGCATTTCAGTCATTTTCCTAAGATGCTCAGCAAGGTAGGGGATAAATCTTCTAAGGAAATTGATCTTCCCAATGAAGAACTGTAGCTCCTTGATGTTTCTTGGATTCGTAATTTGGAGTATTCCCTCAACTCTCTGGGGGTCTATCCTAATCCATTTCTCAGATATAATGTGGCCAAAAAGCTTACCTTCTTGCAGCCCGAAAACAGTCTTCTTAGGATTTAGGGACAGACCATACCTTCTACATTTTTCAAAAACTTTCCTCAGATGTTTTAAGTGTTCTTCTTCTATTTTAGAAAAGACAGTTAAGTCATCCAAGTAGATAACTATGAAGTGTCCAATCTCATCTGAGAAAGCAATATCCATTTCTCTCTGGAAGGTAGCTCCAACATTCATCAATCCAAAAGGCATTTTCACATACATGAAGGTGCCCCATGGAGTGGTGAAAGCTGTTTTGAGTTGATCTTCTGGGAGTACCAGAACTTGGTTGTATCCTGAAAAACCATCAAGTAGGGAGATTCTTTTAGAGCCCACTACCTTCTGTAAGATATATTCCATTCTAGGCAAGGGGTAGTTGTCTTTCAGGGAGGCTCTATTCAGGTTTCTGAAATCTATGCATAGCCTAATCTCCCCTGTCTTCTTCCTTACAGCCACTAAGTTTGAAACCCAATCAGAAAACCTTACAGGGACAATTATGCCTGTCTCATACATCTTTTTAATTTCCTTCTCTACTACAGGCAATTGTTTTGGATTAATCCTACGGAGTTTTTGTCTGAAAGGTTTCTGATTTTCCTTCAGTGGTATCTTGTGTTGTATGATGTTGGTTTCATAGGCCTTTAAGTCTTCGTAGCTCCATGCAAACACATCAATGAATTCCTTAAGCAAGTCAATGTATCTTTTCTTCATGTCTGCAGGTATAGAATTAGCCAGTTTTATCATTTTGGGTTTATCTTCAGTGCCTATTTTGCATTCTTCTATATCTGACTCTGCATGTTCAATTGTGGGCTTTTTTGCTACGTCATCAAAGTCAAAAAGGTCTTCTAAGGGTGCTAGGCCTCTGGGTATGTTCTTGTCTTTGGCTTGCAGCACCTCCATTTCTTCTCTATCTGCGTTTTCACGTTTTATGGCTGAATCTCCAGTTTCTTCAAAAAAAGAATTTATTTCTATACTACAAGGTGTTTCTAGTTCATCTGGGGAATCCTCACTTGGGCAGCTGTCATCAGATTTTGAGTCTGAATCAGAAAATTCGAACTCACTTCTGCCCATCAGGAAATCTTCAATCTATTTGTCTCCTTCAAAGACCTGCCAGTATTTTTCATTGTCTGGCACTGCAGGCCTGAATTTAGTCTGAATGATGATTTTTTGGTCAACTGGGGCCTTAGGATATGAGCTAGCTAGGCAGGCTAGTCCATTTGCAATAGCATTTTGACCCCTAGGAATGGATACTAAATCATATTCAACAAACGTTTTCAGCAAATCTAGAGTATCATTCCTATATGCCCTAAGCCTGGGGTGTTTTGCTAAATACTCACCATTCATCTGTTTGATCACTAACTCAGAGTCTCCTCTCACGACTATCCTACGGGCTCCTAATTTTGTCAACAGATTTAAGCTGAATATTAGAGCCTCATATTCTGCAATGTTATTCATGCATTTGAAATGCAGATTGACAGCGTGGCTCTCTGCGTGGTCATTTTCAGTGTTACGCAGCCACACTCCTACTCCAGCACTTTGTCTAGTACAGGACCCATCAAAGTTCATTTCCCACAAGGGTTCTTTGTTTACTTCCACTTCATTTTCTCCCTTACAGCTGGGTTCTCCATTAGGTTGAGTTGGGAGGTCTGTACTAGGTTGTAAACTATCTTGTTGTTCATAGAGGCCATGGATGTCAGGGAGGTGGTTAGCTTGTTGTTCTTGTTCTGTTTCTGTTTCACTTGGAGTGAGAGGTCCACCACAGATCCTACAGGCTTCATTGCTGATTTCCTCTTCATTTTCAGTGTGCTGCCCATGGTCTTCCTGATCATATTCTTCCAGAGTGGCCATTATGTGGATCCATAGGCTCGGTGTTCTCATTTGTATGCCTATTCTGGGACTCTGGCTCTTCTAAGGATTCATCATTACAAAATATGAAGGATTCAAGGTCGGTATGTACAGAATATAATGGTGAATTTTCAGGTTTCTCGGGGCTACTGACTAGGAATTTCATTTGGGATTCTCTATACAATCTTCTTAATTGGCCAAATATAGGGATAGTAGCATATGAGCCATCCATCTGCATGGTGCATTGCAGCTTGGCTCCCCATGATCTAGATAATAACATGCCATACTTGGGTGGCACGTCTGCCACCACTACATCCATGACCATACATTTCGCAGGAATCTGAGTCAAACTCACACACAAGTCTTTGATCAGGCCAAGACATTTTACTCTACTCGAGTTAAAAGAATACGAGTCTTTATAGGGTCTGGTGATTTCTAGGCCTAACCTCTCCATAACTACCTTAGGCATCAGGTTGTGTGAGGCTCCAGAATCATGCATTGCATTGTGGAGTATTTTATCATGAATGTTGAGACTAATATAGAAAGGTGGTACTACCCCTTCCTGAAACTTTCCTTCAATCTTAGGACCAAACAAGAGGGCAGGCTGATCATCATTCAAGTTTATAGAATCAGTTTATTCCCCTAAATTCAATGCTTTCAAAATTTGGCCCTTATATGCATCCTGAGTGGCCAACTCAGATAATGGTACAGATATTTTGATTTTTTCAATCTCACTTTCTAAACTGAAAGTGGATTGACTCTTGGAAGTGTTCAACTCTGTTTTATTTGCCACTGTTTTAGTGGCTGAATTAGTTTGTGTTTTCTCATTATGTACATGTGTAGAAACAGTTTTATCAGGAGCACTAACTGAGGTGCTAGTGCTACTGGTTTGTTGACCCTGTTTTTCCATGCTTTGGTTGTCCTTTTCTTTGTTACTCTCAGAACTCTTGGCTGTTGAATTGTTGTTCACACCAGTTAATTTAGAATATTTTTCAGGCCTTTTCTTGATGGTAACCTCGGGAGTTTTGGTTTTGGAAGTGTCTTGGTTCTTTTTTCTCCTGAGCTCATATTGCTCTCTGACCTGTAACATGGCATTTTGGAACCCAAGTCTGTACTCTTCAGTTTCTAATCTTTCCTCATCCCAATATGAAGATGAGGGTTGATCTTCCTCTGAGTCACAGTTCAGAATTGAGTCCTCTGTTTCAAACATGTTAATAGTATTCCCTTCAGACTCTTCTATGATTCCCTCATCCTCATCAAGAAAGTTTTGGAATGGAGGAATGACTTGCTGATCTGCCTCTTTCTGTCTGTTGGGAGTGTTGTTGTTTCTTCTAAAGTTTTGGCTCTGATTCTGACCTTTGCTTAGGTTACTAACCGTGACAACCATTTTCTCCATCATTTGTTTCATCTTTTCCACGTCCTTGCACATGCGTTCATTATTGGGTTCAGACGTGGAGGCTACATTGTCATCCCTGTATGTTACCCTCTTCTCAGATCTTAGTTTTTCTCTTTTCTCGATCAGATTCGCCTCTATGTTTACTGCCCCTTTCTGCATATCCTCCAATGTGGTATATTCTTTATCTCTAAGCTCATAGGCCATGTCAGCATCAAATCCATCAGGATATTTGGCCAGGGCCATACCTTGTGGAGGTTTCATGTGTGGGGGAAGAGCGTTGTAAATGTTGTTGAACCTAGTGGTGTAATCGTGAACACTCTCTCCTACGTTCCTCTTAAGGGACATGTATTCTGGTAGGAGCTGGCGAGGGTTTGCCCTAGTTTCCCATTTGTTGATGAAAGTCTGGTATAAAGTAGGGAGATCTTGGATACTACCAGCAGGTAGGTTTTTAAACCACTTTTTAACTTCTCCCCCCAGGCTCTGTGCAAAAATTCTCATTTTGATTGTTTCATCATCAATTTCCATATAGTCAAAAGAGTCTTCCATTTTATCAACATGCTGCTGTGCTGTTGTAGGCTCTTTAGCAGGGAAGTGCGGGATCTTTGATTGATAATCATTTGGTAAGGGCAGTAGAGGCTGAGGTAGGACTAGAGGTGCATACCAGGCTACCATGATGATGTTCTGGTGGGGTATAGGGTTGGCTTGAGCAGCTGGTATTTGGATGACAGGGATGCTTGGACCAGCAGAAGTCTGTTGAGCAGATCTCGGGTGAGAAAGCCCCAAGTTTTGGAGAAAGTGGAGATCAGGTGGTGTGGAAGGAGGGGTTTCACTGTCCCTAGGGTCCGGCTGGTCTGAAACACTGAATGACCTAGTTATAGGTAATCTGTTTTGAAGGTCTGGGTCGAAGAAAGGGTCTAATAGAGCTGCAAGATCTTCTGGTGCAGAATTGGCTCTATGAATGTTGCTGGAAATAGTTGATCTCCTACTTACAGGTGTTCTCTTGAGGATTTTCTCAGGATTATCAACTATTTCAGGTGGGCTTGGATCAGGGAAAGCTCTTGTATGAATGGTTATGTGAGCCAGAGTGTTATTTTTAGCCAAGCAGCTTAACCCTACTTGTTATTTCTGTTGTGGTTGATGTTGTCTCAGGGCTGGTCTCCCAGTGGAGCCTTCATTATGCTTTGAATCTAGTCTCCCAGTGGAGTCTTATGTGAAACCAAGGTAATCAGTAGGCCTACTGATCACCAGTGGAGTCTTTCGTTTGGGAACAATGGAGTCGCCAGGTGGAAGGTTTAGGATGTTCTAGGGGGTACACTGTCCACCGCAGTGATGAGGAAATATCCTTTTCAGGAATATCCCACAAAACACAGCAAAATCTAACCAGGGATGGATTGGGAGGGCATTTACCAGATGTGTCACCTCCTAAAGAGGATGAGATCCGGAGGCTACCTGGCCCTTACCAGGCTCTGTCTGAGAGTAAGGGGTAAAACACACTAGAGGTAAGTGGAATAGGAAGGATATGTGTTTTACTTCCAACCTAAACAGAGGTTCTAGGTTTTCTGAGGCTTGTAGATGCAACAAGATGAAAGTACTCAGAAATTCCCCAGTGGAGTCGCCATTATGTTGGGGTTCCCATGTTTTGGCAAGGTTGGCAATACCAAAAGATGAGACAACATAGAACCACTTTCAGACCTTAGGATCTAGCCCTCCTAGGTCTAGAGAGGGATCTCTCTATGATTATCAAAGGATATATGTCTTTGAAGTTCTCAATTTTGATTTTAGGCTAGTTATAGGCTCAAGGTTGTTTGTTTGATTGTTTGGGTTTGGTTGTTGAGAATCAGGAAGGAAGGTTTCACCATAAGACAAGGATAGGTAAAGAAGGAAGCTAGGCAAGGATAGATAACTCAGGGAACATCAAGGCCATTGGGAAATGGAGTCAAGAAAGGATTTGCTTATGTTCAATGTGTAAGCTTCAGTTGGGCTAGTCATCTAGAGCATTTGGATCTCAAAGACTGATTGGTGGGATGGAACATTAAGGAATGAGAATGAAGGATGGAGAACCATCTGATTCTGTCTATAGATCAGGCCAGAGGTCATTTAACTCCAGGCCTGCTTGGAAAAAACCATAGGCAACACAAGGGATCTTGAAAAGGTTTATATGGAAGGGGTAGGTTATGAAGAGGCAGCGACAGGCTTTAAACCTCCCAATGTTCCTAACCTCTTTCAATTAAATCTTAACAAAAACATCTGAACATTGATTCTATTAACTTGCACATCATAGAGCAGGCAATAATCATCCACTACACTGGTTTAGTCAATTAAAAACAATATTCAGATACACATATGAGCAGAAAACATTAAATACTGAGAGAGCTGGGACATAAGGTACCTAACAAGGGTAAATCTTATGTCATGCGTTCAGATGCCAGTCAGAAGAACATGAAATGAAATGGAAATAAACGCAGAGATGAGAAAAACATCACCAACTGTTGTAGATCAGGATCCAATGAAAACTGCTTATCATGTTAAACACAATACCAATCAGGTACATCACTGCCCAAAGCCTTTACATTCAGCCTGAATACATCATTTTTCTCAGCCTATCATACAATCATTACACTGGGAACTTGGCTCAGGACAAAAATGCTTGCAATTCACTGATGATGCATCAATAACCATTACAATGATATCCTTCTGTGCTTTATAGCAGAAGAGACACAGAGGACCGACTGAGGAGGTAGGTGAATTTTAAATGTTACATTTAAACACAACAATGAATGCAGGGCCGAGGCCCATTCCGCTTGATACGCTGTATATTTAATCTTTGTCATCTCCCCGGTGCAATAGAGATCTGCTTCGGATATGATTTGACCTTTTGGCTGCAGTACTCCAGGTGATTTGAAAAAAATGAAAGAAACTACTGAGAGGTCTGCCTCATATATGTTAGATTGTTTTGAACTATAGCTGGGACGAAAAACTCCTTCAGGGACACGGCGCATAATAAAGACTGTATGGGAGACCTGTCCTTTATGAAAAAACATTCTACTGATAAGAAAACCTTGATATTACCTCTTATTGATGTTCAGGATCTTCAGATCGATCCTCGGGGTCTTCAAAATGATGCTTTGCCTCTTTAAACCCCTGGTTCAGAGCTCAAGATCTTCGTTGATGTGCACTAATCCCTCTGTTCTGTACTAAAACTCCTTGCTGCTTAATTACTGCCTCCGTTGAGTTAGCTCGATCTTTAAATGGCGTCGACAGGACTTTCGGCGTTTGAACTCTGCTTTCCTTTAATGTAAGTTCTGATAGCCCCATTCCTTGACTTTATTGATGGTACTAGCTCATTAGATTTGATCCTGACTGCGCCACTTGCCATTGAGGTAGTACACCAAACAACGGCAGGTCTCATCCTCTAGAAACTCTGCAACACAGCAAAACTTATGAAGAAAATGGTGGATAGAGCGATGGATGCAGGGTGGACGAAATGGTAGTGCGGCGGTGGTGGAAACAATGCTATTGTGTAAAAGAACGATGAAAATGCAGTGGAGTGGTGGAATGCGCGGACAATAGGGTTTGGTAGAAATATGCAGCGCAGGCCGTTGGATTCAGGCCTGGAGATGAAAATCAACGGTGGAGATTGAGCGGTGTAACAACATATGAAACGAACAAAAAACAAACAAAACGCATGAAACGCGACGGAGATGAATGTAAGAGTGGGACCCAGCGGAGGCAGAGGGCGATTATATCTGAACCATCGGATCCAGGGGAGGATCAACGGCCAAGATTGAATCGGAACCATCGCAATCGGGGGTACCAAAGGGTGACACACATAAAATTTTTCGATTGCGATCAGGGAGGACGAGCGATGACCGTTGGATCTGGGAGGAAACGGACGGGTGAGATCAAATCGGAGCAATCGCAATCGGGGACGGGAAGATAGGACATGCGATTGCGATCAGAGGTCGGGGCGCGATTGAGCGCTGACCGTTGGATCGGGGATCAGATCAACGGTTCACGTTCAATCGGAGGGAGAGAAGAGGGGCGACTGAATGACGATGCGATTAGCGCTGAGCCATAGGATCAGCAGGGAGATGGACGGCGGAGATTTAATCGAGGGGGAAACATAAGGACTTGCGATCAGCGATCGGGCGGAGGGTGCGATTGTTGCTGGACCGTTGGATGCGGGACAGATCAACGGCTCAGCTGTAATCGGGGGACAGTGCGATCGGAGGATCGGAAGACAGGTTTGCGATTGATCGGGGATCGGGGCGGAAGACTTGCGATCAATCGGAGGTCGGAGTGAAAGGCTTGCGATTGCGATCGGAGGTCAGGGCGCGATTGAGCGCTGACCGTTAGATCTGGGGATCAGATCAACGGTTCACGTTCAATCGGAGGGAGAGTTGATCGGGAATCGGGAGTGAGGACTTGCGATTGATCGGAGGGTGCACGCTGAACGTTGCGATTGCAATTGAGCTAGGGCTACGATTAACACTCCGCCGTCGGATCTCCGCGGAAGATCAACGGTGCAGAACGCACCGCGGGACTTAACGTTATAGACAAATCGCATCGGGGTTTTTGATATTACAAAGGAAATTGTGCACTCGCCCGACCTTCCGATTGCGATTAGCGCTCGGGACTTAAGCGCTTGGTCCCAGCGCACGGGCATGTGTGGGAAGTGGTTAAGGGGCTGGCGGAAAAAGGGGCTAGGCCTTTAATAAGGTCGTAAGATGGGTTTTTTGCCCATTTTAATGGATTTTAAGGGGTTTAAAGGGAAACGATAAGGGGAAAAATGGGAAATAAAGAGTAAGGGAAGGACTTAAGGGGATTTTGGGGGGATTTGAGGGGTAAACGGGGAAATAGAAGGGGAGACAAGGGGGGGTAAAAAGAGGCTAAATGAAGGTAAAAGAAAGGGAATTTGGACAAAGGGAAAGAAGGGGAATTGATGTATGTTGCAGGGGTAAAGGAGGGAATAATAGGCCCTTTTTACAATTTACTAGCAGAGCGGGATTTGTATTAGGCACAGAAATTGAGAGACTTCAAGGAGGATGGGTTTTCAGGGGAAAGGCATTCCTTGAAGGCTCAAAACAATCTAGCCCCCAGCTGACTTGTCAAGAATTTCATAGGGGGGCTAACATGAGCAAGTCAAACAATGCAGAGGTATGAGGTGGAAAGCATCCTATGGGACAGCGCAGAGAAAGAGAAGGGAATATTCCTTGAAGGAGGAAACTCTAATAGAGTGGGACCCATGGAGAGGGAGCTCTCATGTGTTTAAAAGGAGGGCAAGGAATCCATTGTTTCACATGCTATGGATTATTGATTTCATTGTCTATTCTGACATTGTGCATTCTTCTTCTATTTAGCAAGAATTTCCGGGGAATTCCTGTTTAAGATTTATTCACCTTCTTTAGAGGCCTCTTGAGGGATTTTTCTTCATTCTCCACACTTCTTGGCTTAAGGCCAAAGCATCCTCCTCCAGGACAACGTTATTACTGCAGCAGAATAATTCTGTGTTGCATGGTGTTGCAGTGGAGACTCCACAACACCATTTCCTTGGCTCATCTTTCAGAGGAGGGAGCTTCCATTCCTCTGGGAGGTTAGTGAGGGAGATTTTTGGGCATATTGCAGATCATTTGCATCAAGCCAAGCTCTTCTCTTCACCAACAGCGCAGTCCCTTCCCTAGACTGCATTATTTATGTATGCAATTGCAGTGTGGACTTGCTCCACTATTTTGGAGGGTGAGATCTTCAGGGATTAGATTAGCCTTTCACCTAAGAGATCCTTTGGATGAGATTCGACCATCATTTGCAGCATCATCAGCTATCTACATCCATTTCTATTTTTTGAGTTGTAGCTGCTACCCAGCAACTTCGACATTTCTGCAGATTTTCCATTTTGTGTATATTTCAGCCAATCCTTTTGAAGATTGTGTATTGTTGTTTCCAGGGGTTGAGATCTTGCTCCCCCCTTCTTTATTTGAGCTCTACATTTTTGTATCTATGTATTGACATTATTTCGCAACAATTCCTCTTCATGGATTCCACAGTCATAGCCAGGGCTTCTTTTGTATAGCAATATTCCTCCATTTGTCATCTATATTTTTCATTGAGGCTACATTGCCTAGCTTGAGAGATCATTTCCTCAAGATATTGTATAAATTATTGCTGCTATAATCTAATGTAATGGTTATGTGGCTCTTTCGACATTCTTGTATAAATGCATTCACTGCTATTTTCCAGCTCATGTCTATGTATTGCTGATCTCCACATTGGTAATATCTTGAGATATTCCCAATAGTGTAGCTGTTCCTAATTTGGAATATTACAGTGGTATCAAAGAAAAATTCTTGGCTCAGCCTGTGAGTCTTAGCCCAAGAAGATTAGAATTTTGAAGAAGATGAGATTGCTCTCATCAGTGTTTAGATCCAGCGAGAACCTCTCCAAGGAGGTCAAGAAGATTGAAGAAGAAGAAGAGGAAGGACCATGCACTTCCTATTCTCATCATGAAGAAGACAAGCATGAAGGACACTTGGATTATCAAATTCTAAGTGATTACCTTGTTGAGTATAGATCTCAACCTAGAGCCTTCAAGGAGACTCTATATTTTTCTCATTTCATCCAGTTGAAGGAAGAGAAGAGACCTTGCAGCAGAAGATAAATCAAAGGCAATAGATTTCTATTGTCTACTTTTGATGGGTTATCTACAGCAAGAACTTGGGTGAGAAATTTGGAGGCATTTTTCCTACTATATCCTATGGTAGGGGAAGAAGCTGTTGAAATCGTAGTGCTGCACTTGGAGGGTGAAGCCTATGCTTGGTGGAGCAGCCACTTGAGCATGCAAGGGTGAAAAATTTTGCAAGGTTCACTCAAAGGTTGATCCAAACCTTTGATGGAGAAATAACAAAGGAGGAAAAGCTCACACCACTTGAGGAGCTTTGTCCTAATGCTGTCACACTCACAGAGGAGCAGCCACATGCATCGACAGTTGGGGCAACCAACACTTTGGAGTAAGGAACTCTTGCAGCCCTACAAGGAGTTCCAAAATATCATCAAGGTATGAAAATATTTCGACATTCTATTGTTGCAGAAAATTCTTTTGATCAATGTGGAGATTTACTTTTACATGACCAAGGGTCAAATCACACTGCTACCATAGAGTAGCTTGGTTGCACTGCACTGTGCAACATGGAAACATTCAAGGAGGAAGAAAACCATCATTCTCATGAGCCATTGTTGGATTGTACATTTGGGGTTTGAAGACTTGAAGGAAGATAGTAGACATCTTGGAGTGAGAAACCCTTTCTCCTTTCAAGATGACACTTTCTCAATGAGCTCCTCTCAGCTCAAAGAGGAGCTTATACTTTCAGCAAATCCAAGACCTCATTGGTTTTGGAAGACTATTGTTGAGAGAGAGGTCTCAAGGAGAGATCTCATTAGAGGTGCACTTCAACACACCATGGAGTGCGATGATTTTCTTCCTTTATCACAGAAGCAGATAGAAGATGGAGGACATATTCAGATGGACAACATCTCTCGTGCTTGTGTTTTACATCCCTTGAGCCATACACATCATGATGGGAGGTTTTTTCCTACCACCTATTTGGGTCCTCATAGGGTCTCATTGATCCTCGAGAAGATTTCATTTCAAAATCCCATGGAGTGCAAAGACAAAGATTTGGTTTGGGAGGATGGTAGCCCTCAGGGGAGGAGTACCAAAATGAAGAGAAGGAGAAAGAATCCACGAGTGATTTAGTGGATGTGGTTGATTAGCAAGAAGTTGGGAGGCTACTTGCAGATCTATGACACTGGGCAGAAGGAGGCTTGGCTGTGTTGGTTACTCTTGAAAGAGTTTGGCCATCACTTCGCATACACTCTTCTTAAGAGTAGGAGGAAGGAGGAGAGATGGCAGGATGCTTTCATCATTGGGAAACATAGAGTATGTATGCATGGTGTTGAGATGATACTCATATCATTCATTTTGTCTTCATCACATGAGTTGTATGATGGAAGTATGGGGAGGCAGCAAAATACTTTGTTTCTTTGCTTGTTCTTGGGAGAGCAAGGGCAGATTTGCTCTCAAAATTTGTATGATGTCGCAGGAGGAGGAGATCGAATTATCTCCTTGGATTTTGATGATGGAGAGGTACTTCCACTTTGGGACGAACTTCTCATGCATTGCAGCATTATGGGAGATGTCTTTGACAAGGAGCATGTCAAAGAACATAGCCTAATATTAACAAGAGCTTATTTGCATGAGCTCACAGCGTTGTCACTTGGGAGCAGAGACTTATGGATGGAGTGTCCCCAGGATCACTTCACATTTGATGCACTTGGTGAACAAGGAGGAGGTGATGATGATAGAGCAGTGGATAGAGGCATCTATCACTATGACATATTCTTCTTGACTTAGGTTTCCAAGCATGAGGAGGATTATCTTCTTCCAGCACATGGTTCATTCATCTTCATAGCATGCCAAAACACTATGGAGAACTCACTCATTGATCCATGTACCATCTTACTTTTGGCATATGGTAAGAATTTTTTCTATACATTCATTGATTTTCATACTCTTACCATTACTATGCAGTGCATTTCTTCACAAGAGGGCAAGCATGTCACATTGCTCCATGATCATTGTTGGGCCAATATACATGATGGAGGAAGCCATATTTTATGTGGCCTTGGGAAAAAAAAAATTCATCACATGTATGTTCAGTTGTTGCACTCACACATGTACCATATGAAGACATGCATGATTAACCATTAAACATGTAAAAAGAAACATTTTGCCTTGTACTTTTCTCAAGCAGCAACTTGTAAAACTGCATTGTACACACCTAGGAGACTATTGGTATCTTCAAGCACCACATGAAGCCATCAGTATTTCCTTCATTATTGTACTGATCATGTCTTCACTTGCTGATATTTTTTATATTCTTGTTGAGAGCATGATTGGGAGATTGACACATGAGTTGGATGTGTCCTTGAGGGGAGAAGACTCCCACATTTTCTGCACTACATTTTCTAATGGGAGCATGGGAGGAGGTATGGCCACCACAACCACATGTTTGTTCTCTTTTGAGGTGGGCCATGAGATTAATATTCATCCATTGCATAATCATGGGAAAGTATTGGATCATGTATTATTGACACATTCCGCCATTTACTATCCATTAGTAGATGTGATGGATTTTGTGAATCACTCGCCATGCTACTTTCTGATGTTGCAATGGATGAGACTACGTTGTATCCTTCTAAGCTATTGTTTGTATCATTAATTATCATTTAAAACTTGCAGAAAACTTCTCATTGGGATACTCTATGATGATCTTGTCCTATTCATCATGGATGAAACATTTTGGGCCAACTTGTTCTTCATTGTTGGAGGAGAACTCTTTGGAGGACTGTTCTTCACTTTTCCATTGGAGGGAAATACTTTTGCAGCCCGGGATCAGCACACACTCTACACTTATAATAAGCGGAGAGAAGGACAGCATGGGGTAGGTTATTATGCTTACCATGATCAGATTTTCAGCCCACCTTCATTTCCGGAGCTTGAGGTGGAAGGAGAATTTCAAGAGTTTCCATGTTGGGAGGTGACTCATTTTGTTTGGATGATTGCTTGGGGATGGAGGATCCACATGGGGAAGATGTTCCTCATCACATTTCTGACTCCATGCCTTGATTTGAGACTTTCCAGTCCTATTCTTTCTATTTCTTGAGGACAAGAAACATTTGGGAGGGGAGGACTATAATATTCCAAATTTTTCCTTCAATAAATTGGAATATTAACTTTTGCTATTTTCACTTAGGGGTTGAATAATTGGGTGAGAAGGCTCATTCACATTAAAAACATGGATAAAATCCCACTAGTATGAAAGGGGATCAGCCTTGGAAATATATTTCACACCCTCATGTGTGAAAGGAGACATTTGCAAAGAGGCTAGGTCAAGTTTGACCAAGTCAAACAGCGCAGAGGTATGAGGTGGAAAGCATCCTATGGGAAAACACAGAGAAAGAGGAGGGAATATTCCTTGAAGGAGGAAACCTTAATAGAGTGGGAACCATGGAGAGGGAGCTCTAATGTGTTTAAAAGGAGGGCAAGGCAGCCATTGTTTCATATGCTATGGATTATTGATTTCATTGTCTATTCAGAAGTTGTGCATTCTTCTACTGTTTAACAAGAATTGCCAGGGAATTCCTGTTTAGGATTTCTTCACCTTCTTGAGAGGCCTCTTGAGGTATTTTTCTTCATTATCCACACTTCTTGGCTCAAGCCCAAAGCATCCTCCTCCAGGACAGTGTTATTGTTGTAGCATCATAATTCTGTGTTGTAGGGTGTTGTAGTGGAGACTCCACAACACCATTTCCTTGGCTCATCTTTCAGAGGAGGGAGCTTCTATTCCTCTAGGAGGTTAGTGGGGTAGATTTTTGGGCATATTTGAGATCATTGGCATTATTCCAAGCTCTTCTCTTCACCAACAGCGCGGTCCCTTCCCTAGACTGTGCTATTTCTGCGTGCAATTGCAGTGGGGACTTGCTCCATTATTTTGGAAGGTGATATCTTCATGGATTGGATCAGCCTTTCACCTGAGAGATCCTTTTGATGATATTCAGCCATCATTTTCAGAATCATCAGCTATCTACATCCATTTCTATTTTCTGAGTTACAGTTGCTACCCAGCAACTCCGGCATTTTTGCAGATTTGCCATTTTGTGTATATTTTAGCCAATCCTTTTGAGGATTTTGTATTGTTGTTTCCAGGGGTTGAGACCTTTCACCCCCCTTATTTATTTGAGCTCTACATTGTTGTATCTAAGTATTTACATTATTTTATAGCAGTTCCTCTTCATGGATTGCACAGTCATAGCCAGGGCTTCTTTTGTATAGCAGTATTCCTCCATTTTTCATGTATATGTTTCATTGAGGCTGCATTTCCTAGCTTGAGAGATCATTTCCTCAAGATATTGTATACATTATTGCTGCTATAATCTAATGTAATGGTTATGTGGATCTTCCGGCATTCTTGTATAAATGCATTCACTGCTATTTTCTAGCTCATGTTTATGTATTTCTGATCTCCACATTGGTAATATCTTGATATATTCCCAATAGTGTAGCTGTTCCTAATTTGGAATATTACATTATGAATTTTTGTTCATGCCTTTTGGCCTTACCAATGCACCTTCTACATTTAAAGGGTTGATGAATTCCATTTTCAAACCCTTCCTTAGAAACTTTGTGTTAGTATTTTTTGATGATATACTAACCTACAATAGGTCTTCGAAGGATCATGTTCAACATGTTGACATGGTCCTCAAACTATTGGAGGAGAAGCAATTATATGCAAAAAACTCCAGATGTTTATTTGGAGTACAAGAGGTGGAATATTTGGGTCATATTGTCTCTCAAGAGGGTGTTAAGGTAGAACCTAACAAAATTAAATCCATTAAGGAATGGAAATTCCCCACAACCATAAAGTAGTTGCAAGGATTTCTCGAGTTAACAAGGTATTATTGCAAGTTTGTTAAGAATTATGGGATAAAAATAGCACCTCTAACAACATTATTGAAGAAAGATGCATTTTCATGGAATCGTGAAGCGACTAAGGCCTTTGAACATCTTAAAGAGGCAATGTGCCTAGCACCAGTCTTAGCTACGTCAGAATTTGCCAAAAACCTTTATTGTGGAATGTGATGCCTCGGGAAATGGAATTGGTGTTGTTTTAATGCAAGAATGAAGACCCCTTGATTTTTAAAGTCATCCAATCAAAGGAAAGTATTTACAAAAAGATATTTATGAGAAGGAAATGTTGGCAATACTACATGAACTAAAGAAATGGCGACCTTTCCTAATGGGAAGACACTTCAAAGTAAAAAATGATCATGATAGTCTTAAACACTTTTTGGAACAAAGACTATCTTCAGAAGAACAATAAAAATGGGTCACAAAGATGTTGGGTTATGACTTTGAAATCATCTACAAAAAGGGAAGCTAAATTTTGTTGCAGATGCGCTCTCAAGAAAGGATGAGGAGGTGGAAGCATTGCTTTGTTCCATTTCTATTATCCAACTAGATTGGATAATAAAATCAAGGGAGGAATGGAAGAATGACGAAGAAGTATGGAAACTCATTCAAAATTTGTAGCAATATCCCAGTACATATGATACATTTAGTTGGAAAAATGATTCCTTATGGTACAATGATCTCTTATATCGTTGTAATAATTCCCAACTAAAACAAAATATTCCTTTGTAATTGCACACCTCTCCCATAGGAGGACACTCAGGATTTTTAAAAACTTACCACTGGGTGAAGAAATAATTTTTTTTGGATGGCATTAAATCTGATATTCAAATTTTTGTGGCAGAATGTTTAGTTTTCCAACAAAATAAAGTTGAGACAATTAAGACCCGGCTCTGCTACAACATTTACCCATTCCAATTCAACGTTGGGAGGAGGTTTTAATGGATATTCTTATCACATGTTTACCTAAGTCCGAAGGAAAAAGTGTCATCACAGTGGTAGTTGATATACTTACCAAGTATGCACACTTTTGTGCATTATCTCATCCATTTAAAGCAAGTACAATTGCTACTGCAATTATGGAAACAATTCTAAAGCTACATGGAAACCTAAAGATCACTGTAAGTGACATAGATCCCATTTTCACTGGAAATTTTTGGATGGAAATATTTTCTTGTTTGGGTACTCAACTAGCCCATAGCTCATTTTATCATCCTTAATCCAATGGGAAAACTGAGACAGTGAATTTTTTTTTGAAAGGATATCTTCATTGTTTTGTATCTAATAAAAAACACAATGAGTTAAGTGGTTACCTCTGGTTGAACGGTGGTATAATACTTCCTTCCATACTGCAACAAAAATGACCACATTTATGGCACTTTATGGATATCATCCTCCATCCATCAAATCATATTTAAGAGAAAATTCTAATGTTCAAGTAGTGGAAGATCACATTGAGCATCACCAACAAGTTCTCCAACTCTTAAAGGATAACCTAAATTTGGAAAAAAGTCGAATGAAACAACAGGCAGATCAACATCACAGCGAGAGAAGCTTTAATGTAGGAGACTGGGTATTTTTACGACTACAACCATACAAACAAATATCCATCAAGCAAGATAAGAAGGATAATAAATTATCTCCAAAGTACTATGGTCCTTACAAGGTGTTGCAAAAGATTGGTACTATGGCATACAAATTGGAGCTTCCTGCTTCTTCTTGAGTGCACCTAGTTTTCCATGTTTCATGCTTAAAGAAGGTCATAGGTGAAAAACTTCAAGTTCAAAAAATATTGCCAGAACTTGATGAGGAAGGAAAAATCATATTGGAACCTGAATTAGTCACAGAAACAAGAACTCGACAGCTATGAAATCGACCAATTTCAGATTATCTAATCAAGTGGAAGAACTTACCCACTAAAGATTCCACATGGGAGGATGAGAATTTTATACAGAAGCATCCAAAGCTACTCAAGAGTTGAGGACAATAATTTTTTGAAGGAGAGGGGCATTTTAGGTCCCTATATTAATAATGTAGTCCCTTATTGTTGTTAGTGTATCCCCATATTGTTATTGTTGTACCCATGTTGTCCCCATATTGTTATTATTGTGCCCCATAAAACCCCACTATTGCTATTGGTGTACCCTTACATTATTATTGTTAGGTCGGATAGGATTATATTGTGACCCCATGGACTCCTATATATAGAAAGGAGGTTTTTTCATTTGAATCATCCAATAATTGCTCATTTATGTAATGTAAAGGAGGTTTCCCTCTCGAAGTGGTTGATTTATAAGGCGTTGATCTCTCTTTTCTTCTATTTTTGGAGTTGGTTTCATAACACAAAAGAATGTAAAATGAAAGATATATCAATTCCCATTTACCACTCTTTTTATGGTTAAAAACTGCCTCCACCTCATCAATAGGTGGAGGGTAGTTATCAACTCATTAATGAATTTTTTTTTCCCACTTCTAAAGATAACTCCTTCTCTTCTAGGCAAAAACTTAATTGGCCAATATCATAATCCCTCCTTTAAATCTAATAATCCAAATTAGATTTCTATGAATTTTTGATCGGTAATAAATATTCCATAATACTTTGCAGCCTCATCTCTTTTAGCCATTTGTACTTTGTTAGCCACCTATAAAATTCTGACATATCAAGTGGTGGCTAAATCATTTAGGACAACCTTCAAGAAACAATTTTATTGATAGAATTGTTGGTGCTTAAAGTCTTTTGATAATATCCTATCCTTTGGATAATCATCACTAGTTCCCCTTTTGAACTCAAAAATTCTGTTGTCATTCCATGAAAAAGAATTGCTACAAAATCCATTTTTTCCCCCTCCCCTCACTCAGAACGAACCTTCATTTTTACCCCTTTATTCCTCATAGAATTCCTCTATTTTTTATGATTTCCCTTCTTCCCTTCATGAAAATCCCTTTTACAAAGTCTAAAACTCATTTTTAGACTTTACCAAAACCCCCAAATCCATCAAAAACCTTGAAAAAATTCATAAAAAATAAGTATTTCTGACTATGGACTTAAGCCCCTTTGGGCTAAGTCCTAACCACTTCCCCACCATACGCCTTGGTGCTAGAACCAAGCGATAAGCCTTTCGGCTCTTATCGCATCAGAGAAATCGGGATGCGTAGGTCTATTTGCCATATTTAAAAACTCCAATGTGATTAAGCCCTGTGCTTATATCCTCCGATCATATTATTATTCCATATAACCCTTGTGCCCGCAATCGAGTGCTAAAACATTGTATAACTCATCTCCGATGCATTGTTTTCCTTTGTAAAGTTCATAAACCCACTTTTTCCTAAGTTTGGTCTAAACGCGCCCATGCAATGTTTTTTAATTTAAAAAGGTATATTGAAAAGCCCACATCAAATTTCCAATGCGATTGAGCCCCATTTGCATAAACTCTGCCCCCTGCTTCACTCCATATAACTTACGCCCGGGACCAAGAGTTAAAGGTCTCAAAGTGCTGATCGCATCGGAAAATATCAAATGGGTAGATTGAAAGACCTTTTTTTTATCTCCGATCCGATTGGCCCTTTTACGTTTTAAAGCATCGGGCCTATAATTTCCCATATAATCCATGGCCCCACAAACAGGCGCCAATCCACATATATATAAACCCACCCCCAAAGCCAAAAACCTTTGTATTATATTAAATCTTTTATTTTCATGTGTATTAAGGGTTTCCGCTGGTTCCATTTTTGAGACAATCTCCGCCGTTGATCATTGGGCCAATCAAACAGCCCACGCAACATCACATCACAAATTTTTCATCAGGTGCATTTTATTACCTCCCCCGATTGACATTCACTGATTTATTCTCCTCTGTTGATCTGATCTGCAGATCGACGGCTCACAATCAATCGCATCATCGCACTCCATGTTCTTTGCTCCGCCGATCTCTGAGCCCCGATTGCATCTAGGCCATTCACGTGTCCAGATTGGATGGTCTAGAATACGTCTCCCAAATTTGGTTATATTTTATGCGCCTAGTGTTGTAAAGTTCTTGGCGAACCCACAGTCGTTGATCTCTGTGGATCAATGGTCCTCATTAACTTGTTCTCCGCCTTTTGTGTTTTTTTCATTTATACCCCAGATCGAATCCTGACCGTTGATCCTATACATCCAATGGCTTGTATTGATCCTGACAGGCCTGCCTTCTATGGGTCCTGCCTCCCTCCAAAACTAATCTCCACCGTCGATCCCCTAATCGGACGATCCATACTAAAACCGCCATGCCTTTTATCCCTTGCACATCTAGTCAGTTTTGCGCTTGCTCTCCACCGTTAGATCTGACGGCCCACACAGATTTTCGTGCAACTTTCAGTGCGGAGGTTAATTTTCAAAATTTACGTGATATAGGCTGTTTTCAAAAGACACGTGTCGCCTTCCCAGGCATATCGCGTTCAAAAAGGTGAAACCACCTTTCTCCCATTTTGCCGCACGATACTGCCTGTTTTTATCTCTAAAACCACTTTCCCTTGTTTTATTGTGTTTTATCACATGGTGTCTCCGGCCGTTGATCTCTGCAGATCAATGGCTCAGATTTAATCTGGCCATATGCTATTGCCCTCTGCCTTTCCTAAAGGGTTTCTCAGAGCGATCTCCACTGTTGATCTCATGGGCCGATCTCATCCGACAGCCCACGATCATCCCGAACCCTCAACTTTACTTTTTATCATATTTCCTCCGAACAAAGGTTTTAACCTTATTCTTTCGCATTTTCTTCTAAAAATCCAAATATTGTGACTCTTTCACATTATTAGTCCACCGCTTATCTCGACCGTTGATCTCCTTGATCGGTCATAGATCGATGGTTCTAACTTAATTCTTCCTCTGCTTCCTTTTAACCTCTTGCAAACAGATCTCTGCCGTTGGATGTTTCCATCCAATGGCCACGCTCCTCCCCACAACCTCTGAAGTAGTTTTACCCAGAAAACGTAGGATTTATTGAATAGTTATTGTTTTATGTAGGTTTCTATGGTTTTATCATTATATTAAAGGGAAACCAAAGGTCAGGGATGACGATTCCCATGCGTTTGATTCATAAAAGGAAGCCATTCGTGGGGTTCACCTCCACGTCTCATCAATGCTTCATGGGCATTGATGCCATACGAGCCCTGTGTGGCCCTGCACATCAACAAGACACACAGAATTAAAATTAAATGAAGAGTATCAGTGTCGAAGGTCCAAACATAGCAGAATTGAAGGATTAAACATTAATTTAATGGATTATGGCTAAAAGTCGATTATCAAAAGCCTTATCCATTGAATTAAACACAGTCAAAGACAAATCAAGGATATTTATCAGAGAAAGGATGCCTCCACTGCCTCTTCAGGGGAAAATTGATTCCTCTCAGCTACCAGATTGCCACCTGTGACTTCACATCATTCAAACAAATACCGAGTAATGACCAGAACAGAGCATATCTGCCCCTTGCAGCTGCATAGTTATTTTGAATCAAAGAAACTAATATAAACTATTAGCATAGTTATTGCAAAAGATGACATAGAGCCTTAAAGTCAACATAAGCTTCCAGCAAGCTGAAATTACTTAATGTAAACCAATTAATATAGGAAAATATCCGTAAAATTCTCCCTTGAGCCCCTCAAAGGCCGAGAAGCATTAACTGTATTAATTGAACTCAGAAGATCTTTTCTCTCTTTCGACCTCCTCATTCCTCTATAAAAACATGTTGAGGAGTCCATTGTAAACGTTGGTTGTTTGATCACTAGTTGTAATACTAAGACTCTCTGAAATAAATACATAGTCTGTTGAAGTTGAAGAAGAAATCGAAGTCTTGGAAGCCCTGATGATGTTGTTGCATGCTTGTTCTTGAGAAGGCTCTATCATTGGATCCATGAGCTTGGATGTTGGTGAAGTATTATGAACTATTTAATGTTTTCCCTTGTTTTCATTTTGTTCCATAAATTCTTACTACAATAGGATGAAAGTTTTAGCCTAAGAAATGACTCTTGGAAGCACCTTAGACCTGTTATCCTTCATTGTTTTATGTTTTCTTCTGCTGAGGTATTTTAGAGTCTTTAATCTCTCTCTTTAGTCCTCATGATTTTTTATTTCCTTAATAGTTCGAATAGTTGGTTTCAGCATGATTTATGGTTCTCCCTACTTGTCTACTGCCACTTAAAGACTATTATTGAAGTCTCCCTTTGAAGTTTCTTTGTTTACAGTGAGCCAAGGAGGTCTGTTCTGATCTTGCCCCTTGTCCTTGCTTAAACAGTTAGCTTGAAGGTCTTTATAGTTGTGATCATAGATGTATTTAGGTGTTCCCTCTTCTATGATCGTAGTTATCAGTGAATATTTTATGTTTTCTAAGTCATTTGAAATAAAATATTTGAGGAAATAGGGTGTTCCCCAAATCTTAGATTTCATTTTAAAAGTTGTTTTGAAATCATTATTTTCTTAAAGTGTGATTTGTATAATTCATGGTTAGCCCTGTCTATCAAATATCTCTTTATTGTTCAAGTTGTGCTTTCAAATTCCCTTTGTTGAGAATTAAACTTCTCTTTCCAAATCATTGATGTCCATCTCATTCCAAAACTAAAGGATCCCGCGGCCAAGTTAGATTTTCCCTTTGATATCCCACATCCATTGATAAGTTTGTTGTGACCTCATTTTGACTCCATTGCCCAATAAAACTGATATTTCCCCTTTCTGTTTATCTTTCCTAGACCTTTTATGTTCTTCTGTATCATTCAACCAAACAAATAAACAAACTCTTACACTTAATAACTAGTCTAAAACGTATACTCAAAGCACACAAGATAAACCTTTGCAAAAAACAAATCATTTGAGAGATGCCTCTCTGAGAGCAGGAGGACTAGATCCTGTAACTCTAAAGATTGGTTCTGATGTTGCATTGTATTTTGATTTGCCAAACTATCAAAACACGGGACACCAACATACTCAAAAAATAATTTTCCATATTTTCTTTATTTACAAAATTAAAACATCATAATTACAAATTTACAATCAATAATAAATTGTTGATAATTGAAATTTCCAATTGTCTTTTAAACTATGATATTAAACCAAAAATAGACATATGCACTTTTAATTGCATAAAATATCAGGCTATGGGATATCACATCCTTCCCCACTTGAATTTGACATTTTCCTAGTGTCTGATGAATGACTTTCTGGAACACATTCCAATTTATCAAAAAAATAATATGGATATGCTTCTTTGAAAGCATCCTCCAACTCCCATGTTGCCTCTTCCAGACTGAAATGCTTCCATTGAATTTCTAGTTGTTGCATATCTCTATTCTGCAATGTGACAAACCTCTGGTCTAAAATGCATAATTGTTCTGATATGAACTCTCCCCCTTGTTCCGCCTATAAAAAATTCCAATCGATGATGTGAGATGGATCACGCACATAATTTTTTAGTAAAGATACATGAAAAACATTGTGAACTTTTATGTTTGTTAGAAGGGAAAGTTGATAATTAAGAGGCTCAATTTTGGTTAATTCTTCTAAAATTCCATAAAATCTAGGTGATAACTTAGCACAAATGCCAAGTCTAAGTGTGCTCTTCTTGGGTTTCACATTTAAATACACATGATACCCCACATTGAATTCTTTGGGTAGTCTTTTCAAATCTGCATAGTTCTTTGATGGTCTTGAGCTATTTTTAGATTTTGTCTAATCTGATTAACCATGTATTCCATTTCTTTTAACATATATTGATGCTGCCCCAGCAGAAAAACCCACATTCTCCATGTAAAAATTCATGTCACATTTTTTTCTCCCAAAATAATCCTCAAATTGGGACTAACTCTAATGTGGAAGCTTTTTATTTAATCTTCAAATGAAGATTCCCTAAATTTTTAACCATGGTTATAAAACCTAACATATGTGGAAGTTTTCCCTTTTTATGAAACTATGATTATAAACCATAATTAAAACCCCTTTATCAAAGTTTTTATCCTTTCATTTATTCACAAGCAGAAAGCCTTGTTTAAAACCTTTACTCCAATATAATTCTTATCCTCACATCAAAAATTATATATTGGACCCACAGTTAATTCAAACACACATGTTCCCGCATGTCTTACCTTATCCAAATTTTAATTACACTTTTGCTCGACCCTTTCTCCATTTATTTCTATTTTAATATAAATATAATAGAAATTATATTATACCTTTATGAACCATCACAATACTTCACATACCTTTGTGGAATTTCATCAAATAAAATTTATGTTATAAAGTTAACATAAAGTTTATAACTCACCATTTTCGCCGATGCACATATTTTGAGGCTCATCATATATGGCCCACACGTTATTTTAATGCTCCATATGATCCAACAGCTAACGCTTCATCACGGTCCAGCTCAACGATCCAACAAACATCGCG
This sequence comes from Pinus albicaulis, assembly GCA_034641835.2. Lineage (NCBI taxonomy): Eukaryota > Viridiplantae > Streptophyta > Pinopsida > Pinales > Pinaceae > Pinus > Pinus albicaulis. The sequence continues at coordinate 958,065,046 of CM076574.1, forward strand.
TTACAAACATGCACAAGTTTTAATTCTTCAAACACATGCGAAATAGGCGGTATTGAATTACCATCTATGCAATGTGTCACGCGCTGAATGCTATCGCATTTGTTTCAACGATTACCGCTTACCACCTTAGTGCTACGCGAAAACCACTGGTTGGTTTTCCAAAACCGCCTTTACTATTCCAGTTGTCATTACTCATGGTTCCGCATTATTTTGACAAAAGTTACTCTCGCTTACTCTTTCCAACTACGCCTTCTTCAAACTTCTACTCCTGTGCTATTAATTATGTCAGATAACCAGATATTTTTTGCTCCTCTGTGTTGGATACTCTCCTTCATAACTCCACACAAATAATTCTTCTTTCTCTAATCCACAGTGCCATTTCTTCTTTCGACAGGTTCATTGGATTCACCACTTCTCATTTAAAGGCTACACGAAAACCCTTTGGAGATTTTCCAAAATCACTCCTCTGCTCCTCTTCTTTGTTCCAGTATTGATCTGAATCATTGTTCGATCGGATTTTCTATTGATACATATGGTCAATGTATCCAAAGTACCGAATTGAAAACTCATCTTCTGTTCTGTGTCATCGATCCTTCCAGTGATCGATGACTGAATTTAACAAATGCAAACCTTTATGCATTCAGCTCAAAATCACAATATTAACCCTGTCTTGAAAATTACATCAAAATTTTCAATGATATGCAAAACCACCATTCAAATCCTATACATACATGTACTAAGCCAAACCCTTGATTCATAATATGAAATTATGAATTCATTTCTCTACACACAATCACACACTTAGGATCAAATTTTCTCTATATATATACAATCAAAAAATTATAAATATTTCCTCTCTGGCCTAATATTCTGATCAATGGCCTTTCTGTCAAATTTGCACGAAGGCTTACAACAAAAACCTCTGTTTGTCCAAAACCTAAATCTCTACTACTCTCTGCTGCCACTTTTTCCTTGAGGCTTTACAATTTATACAAAATATGATGAACCAATTTAGGTTCAGATCCTCCATTATCTCAACGAAATCCTCCAAATCCTTAAAGTCCTAAAATCTATCCTTTGTCCCTAAAAAACCTTTCAAACTCATAAAATCATGGAACCAATTCCACTTTAGGAATTAAAACTAAATTTCAAATCTCTCATTTCCTATGGAATCTAAACTATCTTAATTCTCTCATGTTCTCCCGTCATTCGATAACATTTACAAATTTCTCTCAATATCTATTCTAAATGTCACTCAAAAAAATTAATAATTACATAAGAAACCAATATTATTTTAAAAACACAAGACCCTGATGTCTATTAAATACAAAGGATTTTCTTGAGCCTAATGCTCATGCATCAGACTCCCAAGGTTAAAAATAATCATGATCTCATGATCATGTGCTTTTAATATTTGTCTTCCTGGATCCCAAACTTTGTTCTGTAATTTATCATCTATTTCTGCTGTTGTTTGTTGCTTTTCTCCAGGTCTCCACACTTTATGCTGCTTTTCTCCATTGGTTGTACTTTCATAGTCTGTTACTGTCTTCATTTTTTTGCTACTGCTTCTTTTCTTTCTTGCTGATGTCTTCTTCTAAGACACTTTCATCATTATTCTTCTTATCAGTTCAATTTCTCTGTCCAACAAATCTTTTGATTGCTGATTTCTTTCATCTCTTGATTGCTAATATTTTATTCTTACTTCCACCCTGTCATCCTTACCTTCTTGTTTTCTGCAATTACTAACTTCTTCTAGACTGTCACTTATGACAATTTCTTTGTCTTCTCCATTCAAAAATTCATTGGACTGGTACATAGTGTACTCTTTACTGCTATCTTCTTTCCCTTGCATCTTCACATTTTGTATTTCCCAATATTGAAATTGAGATTTCTCTTCCTGTATTGAATCCTGATTCTTCAGCATAATTTCCAACAATTTAATTTCTTTATTCCATGGATTAAATATTTCCACATAATTTTCTTCCTTCTCCTTTATTTGACTGTCCAACTGTGTCAAATTTTCTCCAGCATCTGCAACAAAACCTGAATTCATAAAAAAATATTAAAATAAAAACCATAAGGCCTCAGTGCCTTTCTTTCCTCTGGCAACATTTTAGTATGTTGCTCTAAAATTTCCTCCTTTATCAGCACATCAGTATGCTGATTCATTCTACCTAAAGAATTATTTGAAGAAGTCTCTAGACTATCAACAAGTATTTCTTCCACATCATCTGCTCTCATGATGTCCTTTTGTTCTTGTTCACTGTAGTGAACCTTGCCTTCTACAATATCTCTGTCATACTCTGAGTTTTCCAGCAATGCAATTTATTTTTGGCATTTCTTAAGTACTTCATCATCACTGACAAGTCCTACATTTTTACATAAATTTTCAATTTGAAAATTACAAGGTTTAATAGTCTCAATTGTTCCTTCATATATCAGCTCTTCAGACTGAATCTCATCTCCTTCTTTCACAAGAATTTCTTCCTGTGTTGTAACAGCTTTAAATAGAAATGTACCACTACTTCCTTCATTCAAGAGACATTTTTCATCATTCTCTAACTCATAGTATTTATCTTCTGAAAGATAATCTGCCATACTCTTGACATCTTCAAAAGATTTCTCATCCTCTTCTGCAAAATCTGTAATCACATCACAATTATTAGACTAAAAAATACAAGGCTTTACATCATCCAACTAATCTGAACTTGCCCAACAACTCATGAAATCATCAATAATTACCTCTTCAGCAAGGTAAACTTCGTGTTGTCTTAAATCTTCACCTTTATTCATAAGATCTTTCACAAATATCCATTATTCATTTGTACCCATAACTTTATTCCGTTCTACTTCACATATGGAAAATTCCATTTTCAACTCAGCTTCTCTGAGTTCTTCACATCCCAATTTCACATGCATCCTCTGTTCAAGCTTTCTTAGCTCTTCTGATAACTGCATATTCACTTGTTGTTCTCTCTTTTGTTGTAGCCTCTACCACTTCACTTTCTTCTTCATGAGCCAACCAATTCTCTAGTTTTCTTCTATCATCATTTTTAATTTATTAAATTGTTCTCCTATCTCAGCTAAATCTTTGTCATATTCTTCATCAGTCAACTGCTTCCATATGAAATTTTCCTTGGCATATTCTTTCTCCTTTCTTCTGTTGTGGTCTCTCTTAGAACCTCTGGTATCTCTTCTATGACTATCAGTATTCATCTTCTTCTCCATCTCTGTCTTCATGAGTTCCTCACTCATTCACCATGAGTTGTACTAAAGCCTCTGCAATAACAAGTCCTCCTTGTTACAACTTACCTCACCAGTCCTTTTCTCTGGATTTGGTCTTTTGGCAAGCATTGGCTCTCTATCTTCTGGAACCTCTTGAGCATTCCTCTCTCCTCCTTCTAGGCTTCAACTTATATGCAAATTTTAAGAACACAATTGTCCTTTTTATCCAACCTCTATTGGAATTCTTCAAGGTTCTGCCACATTCTTCTTCCACTTAGAATCCTTTACTGGATTCCTTCATCACTGCTCTTGTGATCTTATTTTGCTGAGATTTTCTTCAATTGTCTGCAATCTGAATTTTGCAAACATAATCTTCAAACCAAAGTTAAAATAACAATCATCAACTCACCTTTAAGACCTATGTGTGATCTTGTTTCACCTCTCATCTGCACTGTATCTTTATGTGCTGCAATCTATCAGTTTCAAAATCTGATCTCTTTTTAATTTCTCCATCACACATGCATTCATTCTAATTCCAAACAAAATTGAACCTTCAAAGAGCTGTAACTGCTCTAATACCAAAAATGATGCTACCCCAGCAGAAAAACCCACATTCTCCATGTAAAAATTCATGTCACATTTTTTTCTCCCAAAATAATCCTCATATTGCGACTAACTCTAATGCGGAAGATTTTTTTTTAATCTTCAAATGAATATTCCCTCACTTTTTAACCATGGTTATAAAACCTAACATATGTGGAAGTTGTCCTTTTAATGAAACTGTGATTATAAACCATAATTAAAACAACTTTATCAAATTTTTTCTCCTTTCATTTATTCACAAGCGGAAAGCCTTGTTTAAAACTTTTACTCCAAAATAATCCTTATCCTCGCATCAAAAATTATATATTGGACCCACAGTTAATTCAAACACACATTTTCCTGCATGTCTTACCTTATCCAAAGTTTAATTACACTTGTGCTCGACCATTTCTCCATTCATTTCTATTGTAACAGAAATATAATAGAAATTATATTATACCTTTATGAACCATCACAATACTTCACATACCTTTGCGGAATTTCATTAACTAAACTTTATGTTATAAAGTTAACATAAATTTTATAACTCACCATTTCTGCCGATGCACATATGTCGAGGCTCATCATATATGGCCCATATGCTATTCCAACGCTCCATATCATCCAACGACTGACACTTCATCGCACTCCAGCTCAACGATCCAATGACCATCGCGTTACAAATATGCACAATTTTTAATTCTTCAAACTCATGCTAAATAGGCGGTATTGAATTACCATCTATGCAATGTGTCACACGTTGAATGCTATCGCGTTTGTTTCAACGATTACCACTTACCACCTTAGTGATACGCGAAAACCACCTTTACTGTTCTAGTTGTCATTACTCATGGTTCCGCATTATTTTGACCAAAGTTCCTTTCGCTTACTCTTTCCAACTGCGCATTCTTCGAAGTTCCACTCCCGTGCTATTAATTATGTCGATAACCAGAGATTTTTTGCTCCTCTGTGTTGGATACTCTTCCACATAACTCCACACAAATAATTCTGCTTTCTCTAATCCACAGTGCCATTTCTTCTTTCGATAGGTTCATTGGATTCACCACTTCTCATTTAAAGGCTACACGAAAACCCTTTGGAGGTTTTCCGAAAGAACTCCTCTACTCCTCTTCTTTGTTCCAATCTTGATCCGAATCACTGTTTGATCGGATGTGCTACTGATACATATGCTCAATGTATCCAAATTACCGAATTGAAAACTCAGCTTTTGTTCTGTGTCATCGATCCTTTCAGTGCTTGATGACTGAATTTAAAAAATGAAAACTCAATCAGTCTTCTCAAATATATATGCAAACATTTATGCATTCAGCTCAAAATCATAATATTAACCATGTCTTGATAATTACATCAAACTTTTCACTGATATGCAGAACCACCATTCAAATCCTATACATACATGTACTGAGCCAAACCCTTGATTCATAATATGAAATTATGAATTCATTTCTCTACACAAAATCACACACTTAGGATCAAATTTTCTTTGTATATATACAATCAAACAATTACAAATATTTCCTCTCTGGCCTGATATTCTGATCAATGGCCTTTCTGTCAAAATTTCCCGAAGGCTTACAACAAAAACCTCTGTTTGTCCAAAAACTAAATATCTACTACTCTCTGCTACCACTTTTTCCTTGAGGCTTTACAATTTATACAAAATATGATGAACCAATTTAGGTTCAGATCCTCCATTATCTCAACAAAATCCTCCAAATCCTTAAAGTCCTAAAATCTATCCTTTATCCCTAAAAATCCTTTCAAACTCATAAAATCATGGAACCAATTCCACTTTAGGAATTACAATTAAATTTCAAATATCTCATTTCCTATGGAATCTAAACTATCTTAATTCTCTCATGTTCTCCCATTATTCGGGAACATTTACAAATTTCTCTCAATATCTATTATAAATGTCACTCAAAAAAATTAATAATTACATAAGAAACCAATATTCTTTTAAAAACACAAGACCCCTATGTCTATTAAATACAAAGGATTTTCTTGAGCCTAATGCTCCTGCATCATATATGGCCTGAATACTGACCGATCTTTAGGATGGTCCCAACTTAGAGGTACTATGGAGGTACTTTTCATTTTCTGTCATAAATTAATTCAAAGGGACTCATTGTAACATTATAGAAATTAAGCATACGAAAAAATACAACAACCAATATATTAGTCTATCTAATAAAAATTTAAACATTGTCGTGTAACTGAGGAGTGAATATTTCTCACTAATGTGTATAATGTTGTGACACTACTTGAATTTTTTTATCCATGTTTCTACCCTGAGTAAGGTGTTGTGGAAGACTCTCCAGCCAACCTTAAACAAGCTACAACCAATATATCTTGCAGTTGTCACCCCTGATCCCTCAACGAACTTACTACTGAGAGTGATCTTGTTCCTCCAACAATTCCATCCTGAATAATGAGTGAATAATGAATGCCTCTTCTTCCCCCTTCTCCACCATTAAATAGAAAAAAAATTTCCAAAAATCATAAGGGGATTGGAAAGGGATCTGCAAGTACACCATCCATTTGTCCATGCCAACCTTTGTTTTGTTTATTTATTATTATATTTTTTTCTTTATTTGTTATTTTATTTCTTTATTCATATATTTTTCTTCGTTAATTGTTATTCTATTTATATATTAACATTATTTTATTTACTTCTTTATTCTTATTATTATTGATTTATTGATTTATTTATTATTATTACTATTATCATTACAAGCATTAAATATTCCCCCTCTTTAAGGAACTTCGTCCTGAATTTATTATTTTTATTATTATTTGACCTTATTTTTTTATTACCCAAGATCTCCAAACACCCTTTGTTGAACTATTATACCAAAAGGTATCAAAATTTTCACAACAATGAGGAAATCATGAGGAATCTCAAGCATCTTTCCCAACTTTCGGAACTAGGCATATAGCCTCATCGGTTTTTACCATGGCCCCAAGTCTCGCCCAAGGGCTTAGACCTCATCTTTCCTAAGGCATGAATTTGGTCCTAATACTCAATGACTTTGGGCATCTCGCAAATTTAGCCCAACTCCCTACACAACTCACTAGGGTGCAGAAAATAGGGCATCAAAGTTCTTACACCCCCTTTTTACTTCGACATTAATCATATGTGTGTGTGTGCAACATAATTGTTATCATTACATTTTGAAAGTGATAATTCTATGAGCATGTATGCCATGAAATCTACATGCAATAACCACATGCTACACATAATCATGACATCAAGATATATTATGACATCACATAATATTTGGAACCACATATCAATATAACCTCATGTTATAATATCAATATGAGAATCATCTAAATTCTAGTGAAATACTACACTACAAGCATTCTTATCGTGATTAATAAAAATAAATTTCATTGATTGAATAACAATATTTTCTTCATGACTTGCATTTTCCTTATAATCATCCATCTCTTTATATATATATATATATATATATATATATATATATATATATGAAATGATGTTACACACGGATATATCATAAAAAAAAAAAAAAAACATAACCATGTAAATTTTATTTATTCAGTTTATCATTATATTTATAAATAATATTATACTTTATATTATTTTACTTTTCATTTATCCTTACCATATTTTTAACAAAACTATTACATATAATTATGTCTAAGATGAGTTAGTATAAATCTACATATATGCTTGTCCAATATAGTTAATGAGAAATGGTTATTATGAGTTAAAACATTTATAACATGTAAATCCACAGATATATTGTGTTAGTATCCCATGTGGTATCATCTTAAAGAAATATATTTATATTTATATTTATAAAAATTCTTTTCATTTTTTTTTTGTTTTTTTTTTAATTACTTCTACTTTCTTATTCATATATATATACTACTTTCACTCTGTTACACGTCATTTTTTCACCATGGCACTTGACAGTTAAAATGGATCTCTCGCCATCCATAATCATGTTTGCATGCACTCCCTTACAAGTCAAACATCTAAAATCCCTGAAGAAATTATGAATTTTGGGTAACAATGCCTTTTAACCTATCTAGTGTGACCTGCACACTTTTCTTAGTTACTTTATACGCATTCGAAGTTTCTTCCATTGAAACCTACGTAGAACTCCGCTATGTATCTCAATATAGACCACACACATGACTCAATGAAAAATAAAATAAAAAAAGTAAGTTATAGAAGCCTTTTTGGGCGAAAAATCCCAACTAAAAGTTTCCTGGTCATATCTATTCGAGCCTTACCACTCACAACATGGAGCTAATTCCCTTTCATCAAGGAAACCTAATCACACTATTAGTGGATCTCATCACTTCTCTTATGGATCTCAAACCTCCTCTATTTGGCCTATACATTAACTAAATCCAAGAGGGTTAGAGGAATTTACAAAATTTAGACTTATGTTGTTGAATTTAGATTGGGAAGCTTATCATCCAAGGAGAGGTTTGAAGGAATTTGGGAGGAACCTCATAACATCAAGGAAATGGTTGTAAGGCTCTTCTTTATCTTTGAATTAATACAATTGAATAGTTTTTTCCATTTTATTGTCTTACTGAAATGATGAACGATTTATGTTCCTTTATGTATTCATTTGATCCAGGTGGATATTGGTGGCCACCCGCCTATTCCACTTGGGGCCCCACCATCGTGTCTTTCAGTTTTTCAGTTTCGGCTCAACTTACTATTTTTAGCAGTTTTTCTCATCCTTCTCTTGTGGATCTCATCCTTGGGAAGTTGAAACACCAATTTACCCAAAGGGGGCCCATAGTTTTAGCGCTTAATCTCCTAGGGTTAGGGTTTTGGATGTTTATGGTTTTCCATTGTTTCTAAATAATAAATAGGCCCTCGAGCCTCATTGTAACACAGTTCAGAGGCCTGTAGCCACCACATATCTTCTCAGACATAAGCTACTAGCGCCATAAATAGTTTATTTCCATTATGTCTGTAAGAAAATTTCAGTTCTTTGATATTAATGAAATGAAGTTTATTTCCACTGCATATTTTTATTTATGGTTAAATGTGTATTCTGTTGCGTCCCTGCACAAATCTGAATCAGTGGTATCAGAGTGGTATGCTTTTCCTTGATCCTTCTTTGCATGTCCCCAACGAGGTCGGGGTATAAGGAGTTAGGGTTCGATTTGGTTGAACCTTTGCAAGACCAGTGTCATAAACACCGACGGCCACCCATGGGGGACAAAAAGAAATATGAGGGAGCAGGAGATCCTATCAAAATATTTCTTGAGGAGGCCCTCGAAAAAAAAATGAATGCGATGATGGATAACTTTGCCCAGATCCTTCAACGACTGCCCACCGGCAGCGCATCTGCATTCAACAGCCACTTTGGAGGCGCGACTCCCTTTAAGGTACAAGTAAACTTTGACATTCCCATATTTGAGGGTTAAATAGATGCAGATGTTGTAGATAGATGGTTGAATCTATTAGAAGGATATTTCTTGGTTCATGAATTTTACGACCAGGAGAAGATTATTTTTCCACTCCTCAAAGCTACCCCCCATGTCAAGGACTGGTGGGAAACCTACTGTGAGAAAAACGATGACACAAAACCCTCTCTATTCTCAGTTGTACCCACTTGGAATGACATCAAGGAACAATACTATCCCATGGGGAGCTATAAGGACAAGTACATACAATGGACCACGCTGCGGCAACAAAGGGATCAAGATGTGCATGAGCTGATGAATTTGTTCCATACCCTGCGCACAAAGCTGGGTATCAAAGATTCAGAGAAAAAATTGGTGCTAAAGTATCGTATTTTTCTGCACAGATACATTTAGGAGGAAATGGAGTTCCTCGACATCTCCTCGCTTGGTATGGTATACCGGTATGCTACCAAGATTGAGCATAAATTCAAACAGAAGAAGCGAGAATTTGGATCTGCGAATCAAAAGCAAGGGAAAGGTACCCCCAAACTGCAGAAAAAAGGACAAAACCAAGGCATGGTGACACAAGAAAACCTACCAAAACCACAAGAAAAGAACAACTCCGCGAAGCCAAAGAAGGACATGGGAAAGTGGTGTGAGTTCCATAAGAGCTCCACTCACAACACAAGTGAGTGTCAGGCCAAGCAGTTGTTGGTGGCCGAGATGAGGGCTTGTGAATCAAATGCATGCTCTGACTCTGAATCAAAACCTGACAAGGGGAATGACAAGGGGAAACTGATTATTGATGTAGATCCCAACGCCACTGTTGCCACTGTGAAGATCCAGAAGGAGGAACCAGAAGATCTAGAGGAGGAGGAGCATCTCTTCCACTCCCAAATGTGGGTAAAGGGTTTAGTTCATTGTCGACAATGGGAACCAAAAGAACCTCATTTCAGCAAACACTGTGAAGCGGTTGGGCTTTCCGACCACACCACACCCATAGCCATACACCATTATGTGGCTTCACCAAGGACAGGATCTCTGTGTCAGCCAGCAGTGTCGTCGTCCCTATAGCATCAAGCCCTTCAGGGATGAGGTATTATGTGCATTGCACCTCTTGATGTTTCCGATGTATTACTAGGACAACCATAGTGGAAGTGACATGATGTGTATGAGTCCCAGCCTCGGGCTATTATTGTTACTTTGGGAAATAAGCTCTACAGGATACCAGAGGTACCACCGTCTGTCGCTATCTCTTTGGTTACTACAAAAAAATGTAGTAAGCTCATTTCCCAAACCAGGAAATTTGTTTTCCTGATGATCCACCCCCAGGGCAAGAAGAAGACTATGGCCACAACCTCTAGACAGGGCTCCTATGCATGAAAACAACAAATGGACAAGGTTGTGGATGAGTACGGGGACATCTTCACCTCACCCATAGGGGTGCCTCTGCACTGTCAGGTCAAGCACCCCATTGATATGACCCTAGGTGCGTTGCTACCCAATGGACTGATCTATCGGCGCTCTATTCTATAGAACGATGAAATCAAGAAGCAAATTCAGGAGTTGCTGCATAAATATCACATCCAGCCAAGTTCATCACCCTATGGGAGCCCAATTTTGTAGTTTTTATGTTTGGTTCTGCAAGAGTGAACTCCTCCAATCCATGAATCTCCTCTTGTGGCTAATCCACATCTGGAGGCTCATCTTTTGGAACGGGCAGTTCCTCCTCTGAATGCAAGTCTAGCTCCCTCTCAATCATAGCTCATGCAACACCCACGATCATTCTTTTCTTCCTCTCTGTGACCCCATTCTTCTATGGGTTATGAGGCGCTATGAGTTCTCTTTGAATTCATTCTTTTCTACAGAAATCTTTGAATTTTCTCGAGATATATTCACCACCATTATCGCTCCGTAGAGCCTTCACTTGCTTCCCCGACTCCTTCTCCACCAATGCTTTAAAGTCACAGAAATTTGAGAATGTTTTTCTCTTCTTCTGCATAAAGAAGATCCAACACCTAAGAGAATATTCATCAAAAAAAATAACATAATACCTCTATTTTTCTATTGAAGAAACTGAGAAAGGTCCACACACATTTGTGTGAATTATCTCCAGGATCACCGAAGCACGGTTCTCCTTCTCATGAAAGGTGGTCTTCACAAACTTACCCATAGTACATCCCTTGCACTGATTTGACTGCGCAAGATTGCCCTTGGTAAGTCCAGTATAAATTTTCTGCAAAATGTTCAAGGTGCCATGGTGAATATGGCCCAATCTCCTGTGTCGTAATTCTCCCTCATCCCGGCTCACCACTTCTTCTGCTTTGCTAATCATTGTAGCACAAACATCTACCTCCAGCTAGAGATTCTTAACTCGAATCCCTATCTTCTTGGTTTGACCCATTGTTTTATGTCGAAGGAAGGCTTTTCCCTCACTGACAAAAATGTCATAACCTTTGTCTTCCAACATTGCGACCGAGACCAAGTTCTTCTTCAGACCTGGAACATGCATTACATCTTTCAACAAAAATGGATTACCTGACTCCCTCTCAAAGGTAATGGTCCCAATGCCAGTTGCACTATATCGACCATCGTCACCCATCTCTATATGCATTTGGAGGTATTTCTCCTCCAGATCATTAAACTGGTCCTTGTCTCCCGTTATATGGAAAGACACACCACTGTCAAGATACCACACCGATCCCATAGTGCTTGAAACCAAGCATGCGATCAAAGAGAAATCAATTTCAAATTGTGAGGCTAAGGCCTCACTCACTACAGCTCCAGCAACCTTATTGTTCTTCTTCTTCTGTGGGCAGCTAGTGGCGAAATTCCCATGTTCGTGACAGTGAAAACACTTCACCTTGGATAAATCCTGCTTCTTGCCTTAAGCCTCATATTTTGAAGGGAATTTCTTCCCCTTCCCCTTCCTTTCTTTGGCAGCTAAAGCAAAATTCTCTTCATCTTCATTCTTTGATGAAGAGCCCTGGTACTTCGCCTTATCTCCTCCTGCACAAGATCTGACCAAAGTCGCTCCCAACCTGGCAGTTTCTCTCTTCCATTGATAGAGTCTTCGTAGCTATGCCAACTCTTCAGAAGCCCAAGGAGAGCCAAGCTCACAAATTCATCATCATCAACAGTAATCCCCACACTTCCTAGTTCATCCCTACAGTGGACAAACTTCGTGAGATATTTTGGAATATTGTCGCCCTTCTCCATTTTTATTTTTCTGAGGTTATATTTTAGCGCCAACTTCCTCTCGTTGTTGCTGCTTTGGAACAAATCATTCAAAGCCTTCCACATTGCAAATGTAGTGGCTTTCCCATGAAGGCTGGACATAATATGGTCCTTCACACCTTCCAACAGAATTATTCTTGTCTTTGCTACCTTCTTTTTCCATGCGTCAAGTCCTGTAGCATCGCTAGAACCCACCTTAGGAACATCGTTATCGATGAACTCCTTCAGTCCATTATCTTCCAGCACCGCCTCCATCCTATCCTTCCAGGCTATGTAATTCAAGCTGTCATCAAGGGCATACTCCAATCGCAACCCATTGAAATAAATTTCAATGAATACTCAATTGTCGCACCAAGAATTTTCTGAAGCAAATTCAAATTGTCCACCAGCACAAACTCAACAATTATTCACAATTGCAATCTTCAAGAGTTAACACTGCTTCGATACCATGTAAAAATTATATACCATATGCATGTATATATCCAGATTCTCCTAATCTAACAATATTTTATCTTCTTTATAAATACAGAATCCTTCCACTGTTAATATTTTGTGGAAAATATAAACTCAATGGCAAACACATGAAGCAATAAAAATAATCACACATAACAGAGTTGTTTAACGGGAAAGCCTGAAGCTAAAAACCCAAACTATAATTTATTATGTATCATGGAGATCATGTAACAATATCATAAAAATCTTAGTATGTCAAGCTCTTAGTACAATCAATCATCACACACTATCATGAAGAAATCTAAAAATCCATGCACTGATTTCTTGCCACCTAATAGCCTGCCTCCACTGCGCAATCCCTGCTGAAGAAGACCCCTGAATGAATTCGAATTGGCCTTGCCTTGACTATGAAATCCTCATTGGAAACTCCAATGTGTGTGTGATGCAATCAATGCATCTCTATAGTCACAACGGATAGTCCATCTCACCCTTTCACCTATCTCTCCACTAAGTCTCCACTGGAACTAACATGCAATGTAGTTAACTGCTGTATTTGTTCAGTTGATTAGTGAGTTATTATTTGTGAATTAATTCACTCCACTCTCACTAGTGTATCATTCAGTTAGACTAGATACAACTATCTCAACTGAGTTTAACTCCAATAACTGAGTTAAACTGAATAACAAATCCATGAACTACTCTTCCAACTCTGTCATAACTTTTCCACTTCAGTTCTAACTGAGTCCTCCATGCATGAGCCACCAGTAAACCTTAGGAATTGCGTAATTCCTTTAGCCCACTGATTTTCCAAATCTATACACTGAAATAAAGTGCTCTAAGAGAACAAATTGATGTTTATTGTCGGATTATTATTAAGGGCTAATAATAATCGACATGCATCTATTTTTAGATTGATGATCTATAAATAGACTTCACTCAATATTCTAAGAATATAATTTCATCTGTTTTTCCAACTTGACCAACCATCCACAAATAGCATCCTTCAACTTCTGAAATATGATCACCATGTCTAAAAATAGACATAGTCTAAAAATAGACTTGCACCTAAAAATAGCCTGCAGGCCCACTTAGTGAAGGTGATTGATTTTCACTAAGTTTCATCATCTTGTTGAATGTCAAAACTCCCTCTCAACAACATAGGGATTACCCTTCACCTTGATCCTACTTCTATGGTATTCGAATTTGATCCTGGTGAGTGCCTTCGTTAGAATATCTACATCCTGATCTTCTGTAGGAATGTATTGAAGCAACATGATCTTCCGCTGCACACAATCTCTGATATGATGATACCGGATATCAATATGTTTAGATCTATCATGAAACACAAAATTAATAGAGAGTTTAATACAACTCTGATTATCACAATGTATCACTGTAGGATCTAAATGTGAACCGAACAAATGGACCAGGATCTTCCTCATCTAGATATCCTCAAATGCAGCTTGAATTGCTGCCATGTATTATTCTTCCACTGAATTGAGTGCCATGGATCTTTTTTTCCTGCTGTACCAAGAAACTGTTGTAGATTCGATACTAAAAATCCCTCCTGATGTGCTCTTTCTGTTCGTTGGGCTGCCTGCCTAATCTGCATTAGTGAAGCCATGCAACTTCACCTCATCCATCTGTCTGTACCATAATACATACTCAAATGTGCCCCAGAGATACCTCAGGACATGCTTTCCTGCCTTCCAAAAGAGCTTGGTAGGCTTAACCATTGCTTGTGAAAGTTGTTTTACTGCATAGCATATGTCCGGTCTTGTATTAACTAAATACATGAGCGAACCCACCAACTGTCGATAAACAGTGGCATCCACTACCTCTATCGATCTAGCATCCTCTTTCCTCCAATTTCCTGGAAGAGGAGTGTCAATAGGATTGCAGCCTTGCATGTGAAACTTCTCCAGTATCTCCCAGGCATACTTTCCTTGAGACACAAACAGTTCACCTTCCCGCTGCCATATTTCCAATCTAAGGAAATAATGGAGGCCCAAATTATTCATCTTGAATTCCTTTGCAAGATCTGCCTTGCATGAGTGTATCAAATGCTCATCACCCATTAGTATTAAATCATCAACATAAATAAAAACAATTAAAAGCTTACCCTCCACCATAATTTGGTACAGGTTTTCATCCGCCTCACTCTTGGTGAAACCAAGTCTAGTGAAATAGTTGTCGATCTAAGTGTACCAAGCATGAGGTGCTTGTTTCAGCCCATACAACGCTCTTTTGAGCCTGCACACATGCGACTCGCTGCTGAAGATTTTGAATCCTTCAGGTTTCTCAATGTACACTTATTCCTCAATGATCCCATTAAAGAACGTAGTCTTCACAACCATCTGATGAATGTGCCAACCCATCTGCACTGAGAGAGCAAGGATGGTCCTTATGGAGAAATACCGTGTGACAGGTGAAAAGGTTTCTTCATAATCAATCCCCTCGATTTTTCAAAAGCCCTGGGCAACAAATCTTGCCTTATACTTCTTGACGCTCCCATCAGAAACTTTCTTTACCTTGTAGATCCATTTCGAATCTACCACTAATTTACCCACCAGCCTTGGAACAATCTCCCAAGCACTGTTTCTAACAATGGAGTCATACTCCTCCACCATGGAATCTACCCGTGTGGGCTCCTGCGCTTCTTCTTCAAAATAAGATAGCTCTGTCACGAAACACTTTCCCATAAGAGCCATGTATCTAGTAAATCCATCAGGTGACTGTCTCTGTCTGCATTGTGATGTAGGGACTCCTACATTCTGTTCCGCATCAAGCTTCAGTCTCTCAGCTTTTGTGGTACGCTTTCTACTAGTTTTTATGTTTGGTTTTGTATGAGTGAACTCCTCCACTCCATGAATATCCTCCTATGGCTGATCCACATCTGGAGGCTCATATTTTGGAATTGGGAGTTCCTCCTCTGAATGCAAGTCTAGCTCCCTCTTAAGCATAGCTCGTGCAGCACCCACGATCATTCTGTTCTTCCTCTCCGTGAACCCATTCTGCTGTGGGTTATGAGGTGCTATGAGTTCTCTTTGAATTCCTTATTTTCTACAGAATTCTTTGAATTTCCCTGAGATATATTCACCACCATTGTCGCTCCGTAGAGCCTTCACTTTCTTCCCTGACTCCTTCTCCACCAATGCTTTAAACTCACAAAACTTTTAGAATGTTTCATTCTTCTTATGCATGAACAAGATCCAACATCTACGAGAATATTCATCAACAAAAATAACATAATACCTGTTTTTTTTTGTTGAAGAAGCCGAGAAAGGTCCACACACGTCTGTGTGAATTCTCTCCAAGATCACCGAAGCATGGTTCTCCTTCTCATGAAAGGTGGTCTTCACAAAATTACCTATAGTACATCCCTTACACTGATCTGACTGTGAAAGACTACCCTTGGGAATTCTAGTAGAAATCTGCTGCAAAATATTCAAGGCGCCATGGTGAAGATGGCCCAATCTCCTGTGCCATAATTCTCCCTCATCTCGGCTCACCACTTCTTTTGCTTTGCCCACCATTACAGCGCATCCATCTACCTCCAGCTTGTAGAGATTCTTAACTCGAATCCCTATATTCTTGGTTTGAACCATTGTTTTATGTTGAAGGAAGGCTTTTCCCTCACCGAAAACAACGTCATAACCTTTGTCTTCCAACATTGCGAGCAAGACCAAGTTCTTCTTCAGACCTAGAACATGCATTACATCTTTCAACAGAAATGGATTACCTAACTCCCTCTCAAATGTAATGGTCCCAATGCCGGTTGCACTGTATCGACCATCGTCACACATATCTATATGAATTTGGAGGTCTTTCTCCTCCAGATCACTAAACAACTCCTTGTCTCCCATCATAAGGAAAGACGCACCACTATCAAGATACCACACCGATCCCATATCACTTGAAACCAAGTGTTAGAGTCCTATAAGTATAGGATTCATAATTTGGAATTGACTTATGATAGTCTTGTAAAAATATGTACATACCTTGCTTTCTGCAAGTTGTTTTCCCATATTTTGTAAAAAATAAAAAAATAGAAAATCAAAAAGAGGGTAAAAGTCCTAAAATAAATATCAAAAGACTTAGAAAAAATAATATACCCTAAAGAAAAATAAATAAAACATGAAAGTCTGCAAGTCCAAGTGCCACTACTTTTTACTGATGATTATGGAAGAGTGTCAATAAATGCCATAATCCATGATGAGTTGAACTGCTTAATATTGACTTTTCATGTTTCAATTTTATTGTTGTAGAATAGTGAATAAGAATTAGTCAGACAATTTAATCCTGACTAATTAGTAGATAGGTAGAGAATAAAGACGAGCTCATCAATTTAATCTGAGCCCTCAGATGATATAAGGTAGATTTAGATAGTTTTTATTGCTTTTAAAATAATAAAATGTTCAAGGTTGCTAGCTCAAGTGCACCTGCAAAATGAAAGAAAAAATGTTAGATTAAAGGTTGGGTGGGAAGAAAGAAGTGGGAGAAATCATGTAAATACTTTTCACCATGCAAAAATCACTAATTTTCCTTCCCTATATTTATTCTACATTCTATACTTTCAGTCAAAGAGGCTCAGAGCATGTCTTTGAATTCTGTTGGGACCGGACCCAAGGCTCAATGACTGTTAAGTTAAAAGTGTTGAATTTCTATGTTAATCCCTAATTGTCATCATTTACCCTAAATTCATCCATTTACATTTAAAAATTCATAAGTAAATACCTTTACTTAATGAAAAAGAAAATCCCCTTTTGATTAATTTCCTTCATTCATAAAAACACAAAAACCCTCCAAAAATATATTCTAGGTGAAAGTGGTCAAGTTATAAATGATAAAGCTTTGCTTTTTACATTATCACTTTACTTAGTCATATGAATATATTTTGGTGTTTTCATTGTCCTATGTCACATTAACTTCTAAATTATTTATTAATTCCTTATAAAATAACTTATCCTATTTAATATAACTCCTTGTATTTAAATATTCCAAAAAACCCACTAATATAAGCTTTTTTGCCAAAGTTAATTACCCACATGTTTAAATAAAAACCCCAAATTACACCCCCTTTGGCATAAAACTAAAAATATGTAAATATCCTACCCCCTATGGTTTATTAAACCATTCAATAGGTTTACAAACTATATAATATAATGAATAATGTGTAAATATGACTTTTGACACCCCTATGCCTTTGTAATACAGTTGTCAATCTTTCCCGCATCACCTTTTTTAAACCAAAGTTTTAAATCACTATAAAACTAAGGTTTATTTCTTATTCCCCATAAGTAAAGCACCAAACTTTACATAAGTTAATCCTGATTAATACAACTTGCCTCATGTGCATTTTACCTTGTATATAAACATTTGATATTACTGCTCACTTTTACCCTTTACCCCGCATACATATATATATATATATATATATATATATATATATATATATATATAAGCATTGTTACAAAGGTTTTATTTCATTGACGCACACATAAAGCTGCTTGGCCCCACATATTTTTAGACCGTAGCTTTTAGGCACATCCCGACCCTTCGCTTCCTCTTTCCAAATCCGATGGTGGACGATTCATTTCGCATCCACAAACCGATCGATCACCAAACTCCCAAATGAGCGTGAAATGGGCGGTTTCTTCATTACCACCTCCTATGACGTGTCGTATCCTGATACGATCGTGTTTGTTTTGGGAAAAACCATTTACCACCCAAATTGAACGTCAAACCCACTTATGGTTTTCGCATTTTCAAAGGAAAACCACTCCCGCCATTAAATCCGTTCACATTTATGACAGTTTTTAAAGATTAATAACAAAGTTAAAATATTTGTTATAATGTTTATTTACATTATTGTGCACATTCATGACTGAGAAAAACGTCCATCTGTGCAAAAAATCCTATTTTGACTTATTCCAAGAGAAGAAACTCAATTTCAACCACTGTTCCACCATTTGAAGACTATTTGAAGCCATTTTTTCTGCATCAGTGCTTCAAACTCATCTGCAGGAAACCATCAAAGCTTCATAAACCCTTCTCAAATCAACAAGATACCTACAAATCAGGTATTTCCCTGAATTTGGCCTGCAATTTCACAGTTTCGACCGTTAATTGAACCAATTAATATACAAAGAGTAAAATTGCCCATCCGTTTTGTACCAAAACCTTGAAAAAATAGGGAAAACCTTCGCCATTTTTTACAGAAATTTCCATTTACTGGAAACCTCGTTTTGAAGCTAAAACTCTTAGCCCAGACCCTTTAAATACAAATTCCACGGTTCAAAAGATTTTAAAATCCACTGAAAACCTTAAAGCACCTATTTTTAGTCCCAATCATTCAGAAAACCTGCATTTTTGTCTCAAATTTTTTCCTTCTATTCTAAAAATCCTAATTGAGCTTTGAATTACTCACTGCTATCGTCCTTCCCCATAAAATTTCTCAATTACCCTTTGTTGAAGAAAAATCCACTATAGAAAACTATATAATCTTGTTGTTGTTAATTTAAAATGGCAGAAAAGCAATTCACACCTAAGGCTGGAGGATCCAAGCCTGTTAAGCCTGGAGGGTCAAAACCACCAAAAACTGAAGCAACAAAAGCCCAAAGTCTACTCCTGCTATCACTGCTAAGACCACTGTGACTGTAAATCCTCTTCAACCTCCAGTGTCCAATGAAGAATTTATCCCTCTAGTTGACTTGGATTGCAAAATTGTAGACCCCCTAGTAGAATTCAATCTATTAGAAGTACACAATTGGTGTCATGAGAAGTTTTTAGACAAAGAATAAATGCCTCTCTAGGATACAAACTTACCTAAATATATAGTGCCAATAACACATCCTAGTCAAGACCTGATAAAACTATGCGAGAAGTATTATGTCCCAGATCAAAGGTCAATTGTGAATAATGACAGGGAAATCTTTTTTCTATCACTACAGAGTCAATCAATGAAATGTTACAGTTAAAGTTTGACCTTAGGGCAGTCCCATTATCCATTGAAGCATTAACTCAATTATATTTAGGGTTATATTTCCCTAAAATATTCATGATTTTTCAAAACTTCATGCCTATTCATGTGGATATCCCAAAGCTGAATCCTCCATATTCCACTTCCAAGTTTCCAGAGGGTTCTAGACATTTCATTTCAATGTTTTCTTTCATCTTAAGATACTTCACCGATGAGTTTACTAATGAGTCCATCCTTGGATTTTTATCCACTTTATCCCCTGGTGAGCTTCCTGTTGTGATATTTGATTTTGCTAGGTTTATTGCTGATTCCATACACCATCAGTTGAAAAAGCTACCCACTAAAGGGGTATTTAGGTATTATTCCTATTTATTCCATTTGTTCTTATTTTCACAAGTAGATCACTTTCCTATAGCACCGCAGAAAATGAATGTAGAGGGCCAGCCTCTATCAGTTGTTTTCTGGACATCATTATTGAGAAAGGAAGGAAATGAATATAATTACACATATTTCACAAATTTTTTTGTTAGACTAGCTATCAATTTAATTCATAAGTCAGAATAGCCCAGAATAAATGAGGAGATGAAAAGAATATTAAAACTATCAGAGAAGTGTAAAATGGGAGATTGGTACTTATATGAGAAGCACACTAAATTAAGAATCTTTGGAACCAATTTTCTTCCATAAAAGCTACCTAAGTTTTTGACTCTCAGAGTCTTTGCTATAGAATATTTAAGGCAGGTTCTGAATGTTGATGCCATCAATTTCATGGTATCTAAAAAGAAGACACAGTTTAAACTAAAAAATCAAATTGGTCCATTTATAGTAAATAACAGGGATGCTGAGAAAGAGATAGAAAATAAATTATCAGAGCTGAAATTCCAAGTGAGTTTACCTTGGAATTATGACTCCCAAGGTCTTTTAAGCAACATAAGAGTGAAGTGTAAACTACCTCCTTTTGTACATTAGTCAAAGCCTGATATTGAAATTTTTTCTAATCAGGCAGAATGGGAAGAAAATACATTTATTGATTTAATTAAAAATACACAGCCAATAGAAAAAGTGGATATCACACTTACTGTAGTAACTTCTAAACAGCCAGAGTCCTCAAACAAAAGAAGCAGAGATGAGGGTACCTATATAGTAGAAACTACTTCAAATACAAAGTTCAAACTCATATACAATAAAAGGCTAAGATTTGGTTCCATAGGCAAAGAAAAACTTATTGAAGTTGAAGATGAACCAAAGGTCAGTAATGATGAGGCAACTACAATAATAAAGGATACTTTGATAGAGATTGAAAGAGAAAAAGCAACATCCAAAGGAAAAGAGACCCAAGTGATTGAACAACAGGTAAATATATAAACTTTTTCTTCTCAAACAACTGAAGAAAAATATTTGGATATTAAGGACAGATATAAGCAAATCAAACAAAGGAATGAGGAAATTAAAAGTGAGATTTATTCTCAATTCCTCAAGCAGAAGCTGTTAGTCATCAGTATTTTTCACCTGTTGATGATGACTAGTTTTTAAAGCCAAGTTTTCTAGAAGCTGATCTCCAATTTGTCAAATTTGTCAGTTATTAAACATCCCTAAACATTTTTGTCCTCCTACCTTTTTCAATCAGCCTATGATGAGAAAAACCTAGTTGTCAAGCCTTATCTAGTTTCAGTCATGTAATCTTGTCCATCAACTGTCATAAGATAAAGTCATCTGTTGTCATTCACCCTCATCCCCAGCTCATTCATTAACCAACTGATTGATAAGAATGTCAGCTACCCTACCTCTGGTCATATGTCATCTTGAGATCTGGTCATACCAAAGAGAATACTTCAAATCTATCAAAAATCTCCCGTAATTTAGGTAGTGGCACTGTAGGAAATCCTTCCTTGGCAAAAGCATCATGAGCCAAAATATTTTAGTCAATACCAGCCAACCCTGAATTGGATTTTAATCTGCAAAACAAAGATTGATACACCCATAGGTCACACCACTAAAAGGTCTTGATGTCTCAGCAGTGCATGTGTCAAAAACCAAACTGATATTAGGTGGATTTACAGTGTTTCAGTGTCTATTTCAAAAAGAAGAAATGTACCAGTATTCCAAAAGACATTATAAACTAAACATGAGAAGACAACTGCTTCTCATGTTGTTTTGAGCCTGGGATGAGAGTACTAGTCAGAAGAGAAAATTCAATAAACCTCTGCAACCACAGTCAAAAAAGGTTAGTAAGTAAGGATAGGCAAGAAATTACTCTTCGGATACAATTCATGTTGCTCCTAGGGTCAAAATATTCACAAGGGTATTCTATTAACTGGATACGTATCTCAGAGCATGCCCCTCATAGCATATTGTAAAATTTTCACCTTATTACTTACTGTGATATACCAAGCAAAGATAGGCATTACAAGGAAAGATGACACTGTCTGAGAAAGGGATGAAATTTCACTTGTTTTTAACCTCCTCCAAGCATGAACAGATGGTTGGGTGACTATGTTAACCTCCTCCAAACATGAGCAGATGCTTGTGAATATTATGTTAACCTCCTTCATTTAAAAGCAGATGGTTAGGAACATGATAAAGGCCTCCTTCCTTTAAAAAGTAGAGGGTCAGGAATAGAGGTATGATCTCATTCAAAGAGCACAAGGCTAACAATGCTTCAAATAGCTCGAAAAACTTGTTTACACCTTTTTCTCCAATGGATGAAACCACTGATACAGAAGTGGCATTTCAAGGGGCGCTTACATGGGTTCACTGTTTGAAAGACAGAGTTGAAATCAGTAGAAAGCAATTGAAGGCTTATGAATAGAAAAATGGTGTTAAAAACATATGGCAATCAGTGTTACTATGATGATTCAAGGAGCTTTGTTTTTCCTGTCCATAAAGATATGAATCAAGCCATTAGTGAGTTCAAACAAAGCTTCATCCACAGTCAAAGGAAAATGTCAAAGGGCACCTAACAGTTTTTTATCAACTTCACAATGGGCATGACAAGTAATCAAACACCAAGAAAGTTTAAATTGTCAAAGAAAGTTCTAGAATGGTAAATCATCTCCTTCGAAGAGATATGACAATAGATGCATCAACAGTCCTTGATATGGCTCTTAAGCAGTTTCCTTTAAAAGAAAGAAATGGATAAACAGTGACAGAATTATTTTCTAAATGAAAAGGTAGTGAAAGGGGTTTTGTTTCTTAAGGAGGCCACTTTACTTCAACGAAATCCATGAATATGAGGGTCATCAAAAAGGATCTGGCCACAGCATGGCTATTATGAGACTTGTTCAAATAGAAGGCTTCATGGTTTTTTAAAAATGATAAAATATCAAAGACGTTGCTTTATGTTTTGATATGACAAAAAAGCCTTTTCAAAAGGCATCCAAACCCTTACAAATAAACTACCAAGGAATTTGAGCTCATTTGAAAGTTAAAAGAGGGAGGAGACCATTTGAAAGGCCCTATTTTCAAATTCAAGAAGCCAAGGTGAACATCCATTATCCGCCCACTGAAGAAACAAAGAGGTTTCGAGTGTTTTCAAGTTTTTCAGCGTTTAAGTCCTACGCAGCGTGCCTGTAGGTTTGCGCGGCGCACCTGTGAGTGAAAATACTAAGGAACTTAACTATTTTGTGGCGTGCTTGTAGCGGTGTGCGGCGCGCCTATGCCTGCGTTCACCAACTGCCCGAAGGCCGACCCGACAGTCTCCATTGCGCGGCGCTCTCGGTGGCAAACAACCCGCTCCCCCATTAATGTTCAAAAACACTTCTATAGGCTGCTTCATCGACCAACCATGGCTCATAAGTAGTATTCACGGTATTCTACATTGCTTCTTGGTATTTTTTGAAGTTTAAAGGGGGTATGCTTGCTATATATTCAAGAGAGAGACAGTGATAAAGAAGTTAGGGCCTTCAGTCAAATTCAAAGTTTTTTTTGTTGTTGTGGATATAGAGAATTAGTACAGTGATAGGGAAAGGGTGTCTATGCCAAAATTGAAGAATATTCCTCTTTAAACAGAAACCACAAAGCATAACTTGCTAAGCCTTTTGCTCAAAACACAGTAATTAAAAGAGATAGGTGGTTTTCCAAAATTGAGAAAAGGCCTCTCTTTGTCATGCTAGTAAATGATAAAACAGTGAGAAAAGGAGGTTTATTATGTCAATTTGATGGCCCTTTGATTGTGCTATTAAAATAGTTCAGAAAGCCCACAATTTCTATAAAGGAGTAGATTTTGTTAAAAACTCAGAGGATAAAGCAGTGAATGAAAGGGAGGTTTGTAAGACCAATATTGAAAGCTTTTCTTGTGTTATTAAAAAAAATAAAACTATACACAGTTGTTGGATAGATAAACAGATGATTGTAGGGGTCTCAAATTTTTTTTGATCATCTAGACAGTGGTAGAGGGATGAAGGCCTGATCAATATAAAGTGTTCCTTTTTTTGTTGTGAGATAGTAAGCTTTGTACAACCCCCAGAATTCAAAAAAGGCAGAGTTAGTTGAAAGGTGTCTTGTTTGCTTTGTTAAGAGCAGTGAATAACAAAAGAGCATTGTTTGGAGGGAAAGGTGTTTTTGTCAAAACAAAGGAGATATTTTTTAACAAGGAAACAAAAACACATCTTTTTCAAAATATTTGCCCAAACACAGTAATAAATTAATTTTGGCTATCATTTGACAAGTACTTGTTTGTTGGCATTAAAGAAGCACAGTGACTTGCAAACAGGACAAGGTGTGCTGTTGGGGGACTATTTCAGAAACCATTTGAAGTAGTCATTGTCTTGGTCAAACATCAAAGAGTATCCAAAACAAAATTCCTCCCAGGAAAGACAGCAGAAGTGGCCGTCACGGGAGCTTTGAACCTGTTTCCATTGAAGAGGTAAATGCCCGTCCTTCAGTTCTATTTAACTTTCATGAAGTTAGATGTCTATATTTTTTTCAAAGGGTTCAGGAGGTGAAAAGATATCTCCCCTTGACACATCTATGTGCTTTGATATTGCAAGGGAAACACTTTCAGCTGGTAGGCTTAGATTTCAAGTTTTCTCCTAGATCTATTTCCAGAGCTACCAAAATCCCTTATGTCGGAGAAAAATGGTTTAAACAGAGCTACCTAGACTTAGAACAGTACAAACCCTTTTTGAAGTCGGAGCATTGGGATACATGCCCATCCATCTTTCCTTTTTCATATATGTTGACTAAGTTGTGCTCCCCTCATGAAGATAATCATGAAATATTTCACATGCGAGGGAAGGTTTTCTCGGGTCTATGCTTACCACGTCCAGTTGCTCATGCACTTCACAAGAGCCCAATTGTTAAACCTCCCCTTTTTCCTCCATAGAAGTATGGAAAAGATGGCCTCCATTGTTCAAAAAGGACCTCCTTCTTAGCAGTCAGCTTGCCTTTTCCATCATTCCCTCATCAATATTTTCATTCTTCATGAACTTGAGAAGAAGGGAATCTCTTGGGACACTTTCATTTCACATCCCGATTTCTCCACTGTTCCTTTATCCCATGCATCTCCTTCACCTTCCACTCAACATATTTCTCCTTCTTCTAGTAAGCCCATTCCAAAAAAGCTCAAATTTCCCATGATTTAACAAGAAGAAGAGCATCATGATGAAGAAGAGTAGCAACATGATGAAGAATAGGTGCAGCATGATGAAGAAGAGCATGATGAAGAAGAGCAACAACATGATGAAGAAGAGTAGTAGCATAATGAAGAAGAGCAGTAGCATGATGAAGAAGAAGAACACAATGAGGAAAGGCAGCAAAGTGAAGAAAAACATAGTGAGGGTAGGCAACACAGTGATGAAGAAGAGCGCCATGAAAAAGAGAAAAACAATGAAGAAGGAAATGATGAGGAAATTGAAGAGTTTGATGAGGATATTGGTAGCCCTCACAGTAGAAAATGTGATGAAGATGAAGCCAAAAACATTAAGGAGACAAAGCCTAAAAGTCCTGAAGAAATCAAGGACAAAAGTGAAGAGGTCAGCCCTCAAAAATACATGCAAGATGACAGTCAAAGCATTCATGAAGAAACTCAAAACAGTGGTAAGGATGATGAGAGAAGTAGCAAGGGCAAAGAACAAATAGAGCATGTGCTAGCTACCTCTCCTAGGCAAGGGCCCATGATTTGTTCTCCAAAAGTGACAAAGCCCCAGACATCAAGGAAGAGAATGCCTCAAACTATAACTCCAAATGTTACTAGAGCCCTCCGAAGCAAGGGGAAGTTGCCCAGGAAACCCATTGTCAAATTACCCAAGAGGAGGAAGACCAAGAAGGCCACCCAAAGCAAGGGAAAGGAGAAAGAAGAAAGAAACCATGAGAGGGAGAGGGACTTTGACATAATTCAGATCAAAAGTGATGATAGCGACAATAAGGCCTAAATCCTAGAGTCTCTCTTGATCAATAGAGAAGAACCAATTCATGATTTGAGGGCAGATCTAGAGAGGTCTAAAAACATCATTCACTTTTTGCAAACACAAACCAAACAGATGAGTGTCCACATGGCGATATATGAGACACAGGCCATCAAATATCAAAAAGAGGCCTCCAAGGCTCAAATTAAGTTGGAAGAACTCATGGGCGAGTTCAATGATAGCGAAGATGAATATCAGCCAAGAAGAAAGAGGCCAAGGACCATGGGACTCATAAGAGCCTTAGAGAAACAAAAAGAGGAAGAGGTTGCCCTTTTCCACTATTTTCCTCTCACTACTTTATTCACCCAGGAGATAGAAAAAAATCGAGAAGCATGGCTTGAGAGGGTGAATGATCACTTGGAAAAGGCCAATAGAGATTTGGACCTTCAAATAAGAATGACCAAGCACTATAAGAAGCTCAATCAGTTTGCCCGATGGAAATTGAAGGCCACACAAGAAAAGCACAAGGAGGCTCAAAAGAGGCGCCCGGCACCAAAGATGAAGAAAGACATATCTAGGCTCCAAATTTTGGCCTCAGCTTCTCAGTATGCTTCTGAAAACCCTTCAGGGTCATGCTCGCCAAAATTGGGCAGAATTCAAAAAGTTTTGGTTTTTTTTCATTTTTGGGCTTTTGGCTAAAAATCATGGGCATCGCCATTTCCGTTTGAGACATCCTCAAAGGATGAAAATGGTATCATTGGATTCCATAATTTCAGGGGCACCTACTCAACGATTTTCAGATCAATTGAAGATGATTTGGTCCTCCAAAGTGGCAAAAAACAATCGCTTTTTCAACACTCTGCCCCGTATATCAGCAAAGGCAATTTTCCAGGTTTTTTCACACAGGTCAAGTTTTTATAGACTTCCAGTGATCAGTTTGGATAAAACAAAGAATTTTCAAAAACCATATATCTAGATCTTTTCAATGAGCCATCACGGGCCTTGTTTCGACATCGGAAAGGCTTCCAAAAGTTGCCCACAAGACAGAAGAATTTCTGCTGATATTTTTCTTAAGTATTTTTGTGAAAAATGCACTTTTGTAAAGTGACTTTTCCTCATGTGCATTTAGTTATTTTTGGCCATGCTTAGTTAGGAAAATTCAATTTATTTTCCTTTTTTATAATTTTTAAGATATTTTATTAGATATGTTGTGCCTTGGGCTTTGCAAAGCCTCAAGGACAAAATCATATATTTTTGATGGGCCAATGAGCTTGCAAGTTTCATTAGGAGGTTTTCCCTCATCTTGGCCTATATATTCCAAGAGACTTAATTGTAAACAACGCTGAACTTGATGATATAGAGCAATATATGGTTATACAAGCTTGGAAGAAATGCTTGTCTCATGCATTGGATAGTTTCTTGAATGTTTTTGGATGATGAAAGAGGACTGTTGTTGGATTCATTGACTTGGTAAAATGGTATAGTGTCCCTCTCTATTATGTTTTCTTTGTTTTCATTCATATTTCATGCTCTTGCTTGCTATAAGACAGTAGAGAATAGATTTGAGACATGCCCTTGGAGGCACCTCAAATTTCCTGTTTCTTTATAGGTTATATGTTTTCTTCCTTCTTAGTCACATCAAAGAATCCTTGATTGCTCTTTGATAACTGAAAAAATTGTTTGCTTGTTTTATTTATGGTTTTATGCATGCTAAGTATGATTCACGGTATGCCCTGCTTACTCATGGCTAGTCGTAGTTCCACCTCTGAAACCTTTCTTTGATTGTTTGATTGCCTTAGTTGAACTAAGGAGGTCTTGTACTGATATTGCCCTTTGCCTAAAACTATGCAATCTTGCTTCAAAGTGCCCGATAGCTTGAAATACTATGCTTAGGCATTTCCTCATAGTGATTTGAGTTATTTTTTTGTCTTAATTGTCTTTCCCCAAAGTCTGATAGCAATTTCCTAAAGTTAGAGAGTCATATATATCTATGTATTGCTTGAATGTTTATTTCTATGCATTTATCAATTTAAAGTTACATTTCTCATGATTAATGGTTAGCCCTACCATGTTTATGTCGGCTATTAAACTATTTATGTTTGAAATCCTTTGTTCTTAACAAATTTAGTGTCCTTCCCACTCCATTTTACCCAAAGATCCATTTTACCTTGATCAAATCGGCCCTTCAACATACCTTGTATCACCATCTGAAGCTTTCTTGACCTTTTCGACCCCATAGCCTAGTTGATCTGACATCTTTTTACCTATCTTAGTCTTTGATCAATTCATTTCTCACAAACCTAAAAAAAAAACCAAAAAAACCTACTTCATACTAGCCTAAAATTAGAAACACAAGAAGCAAACACATAGATATCCCTCACACAATAGAGAGAGCCCTCTCTGAGTCCAGGAAGGCTAGGTCCTTCGGATCCAAAGATTGGTTTGATGTTACCCTGTCACTTGGCTTGTCAATCAGCCAAATCACGGGACCCTAACATAATGGCGATCACGGTGGGACCTTCTGAGTTAGTGACAATCTAAGTACTCCTTACTAACTCTCAAAATCTCAATAAAACTTAGGAAAACTTAAGTGTTGTCCGAAGAGTAGAAACTAGCTCTTTCACTATATTAGAAAAATGATGACTCAGTTATAGGAAACTCTTCCAAACCTCAGGGCTACATATAGGAACTCAGAAAACCCCCAAATACCTCTAGATTGGTTTTTCATTAGTTATTGGTGGTGGACCATTAACACCTATCTCTAAAAACAACAAAAATATCCACCTGGCAACTCTACTATCCTCCAATAGGCCTAACACTCCACTAAATTCTCAAAGACTCCCATAGGAATTTTATCTGGTTGATTTATCCCACTGCTTCCTAACATAATGGTGATCACGGTGGGACCCTTAGTGATAAACAAACTTAGATTCCCTAAACATTTCAGCAACCTTAGGAATACTATCTAATTGACTTATCCCACCGCTCACTAACATAATGGTGATCACGGTGGGACTAACTGAGTACATAACAGTCTAGCAAACTCTTGAAGATTTATTAGTCTTTCAAAATTTAAACAGGCAAGCAGTCCATATAATCATTTAGATTAAACTCTCTTTTTTTCACCACCCTAGCAAAGTGATGAATCAGGTTTAGAAAACTCTAATAAACCATAGGTTGCACATAAAAACTCAGAAAACCCCAAAAACATCCCCAAATTGGTTTTTCCCAGTTATTGGGGGTGGACCACAGCTACATCTCTATAAAAACAACCAATTTCCACCTGGCGACTCCACTAGCCTCCAATAGGCCTAAAACTCCATAAAAAACCAAAAAATTTATAAACCATACCTTTCTGTTGACTCATCCTTTCCAAAACTTAAAATTCATGGTGCAAAATGTTAGGAATCTGTAATTTATTAGCAATATTGGTAGAATCCAATTACAGAAGCAACATCGTTTCAACCAACTTTGGGATTCTAGGATCTAGCCCTCCTGAATCCAGAGAGGGATCTCTCTATGAATGAGTTTGAAGATGTGGTCTTTAATAGCTGAAATTATGATATTAGGCTAGTTATGAGGAGCTTGGGTTTTGTTTTGTTTGTTTTGGTTGGGCAAGGACATAATGAATGTGAAGGTAGTTTCAAAATGAAGGGTGAAGGTGTCTGAAGATGAAGGAATGATTTGGTTGATAGAAAAGGCAAAGACAGTTTTAACCCATTGGGCTATGGAGTCATAAGAGGATTTTAATTGGACAACATGGTTCAAGCAGGATCCATGGGGCAAGTCACTTATGTCAAAGGATCTCTTAAGGTAATTTTATGGAATGAAACAGATAGAAAATTAAGAACAAAAAAATGAAGATATAGTAAAACAGCCTGAGATCAAGTAAGTTATTTTAAACTATATTGCTTCAGCATGTACTTAAAGAAAAACATGAGAGTTTTCTGAGATCAGGTTAATACCTTTAAACTAGCCTGCTTTGAAGTTCTTTCAATTAGAAAACATTAAAAAACAATTGAAAAGCTCAAGATCAGAAAAGTGCCTTTAAACTACCCTGATTTCAGCATATTCGATGAGGAAAACATAAAAGTATTCTAAGATCAGGTTAATACCTTTAAACTAGCCTGCTTGGAAATACTTTCAGTAAGAAAACATTAAAGACAGTTGAACAGCTTAAAATCAAACAAGTGCTTTTAAACTATATTGCTTCAACATGTTCAATAAGGAAAACATGGATAATAGTGACAAAGAGCAATTTAGATCAGACAAGTGCCTTTAAACCAGCCTGAATTGATGTACTCTTCAAAGAGAACGTTCAAATGAAGAAAACATAGACAATAAAGTTTTCAGTGAGAGTAGGGTATTGTAGAAAGTAAATCCTAGCTCTATGTTTGCTGCTCTTTATCAAAGAAAATGAACAGAATGAAAACATTAAGAAAAATAACAATTGACAGTGAGGAACACATCACCATTGACACAAATCAGGATCCCATAAATTAGTAGCTTGTATTTGATGTTCAAACCGGTTACAATCAGCAAGCCCGGTGGGTCTCTACAACTTCATACTTCTCATATCAGCTTGTGGATCTTTAAGTTGCAAACAGGGCATTAGTAGCTTCAGAATAACTATTACATGCATTCAAATGTCCAGAGACCAACATTTTCTCATCTTCTATAGAAGTATTTATAGAAGAATGAAGAAGTGGGAGGATTTCCCTGGGGTCAAGTATTATCAATTATGTAATCAATGCAATTCCTGGCCTTTGGGAACCAGGCAAGGCATAAGGTAGGAATAAAATCGTTTATTGCCCTACTTCATAACTCTGTTTGTGTCTTTCGAGGCCTAATGATTGAAAATATTTGCTTCTGGACTGTTCTTTAACCTTTAAAATAGTTTTTCCGACAATTTAGAGATAAGATCCTCGATTAGTATTAATTGTTCGGAGGCCTTTGATTTTCTGTTAGGCTGTAGGTGCCTTTAGAAGCTAGAGAAGGTTCAATTAGCCTCTGTTTTGGCATCGAAGTAACTCTGTAGCGATTCTTTGCATTGAAGTCCCCGCAGGAGTAACTCTTCGGCTGCGTTTGAGACAAATATCTGATCCTGATCAATAAATTCGGCCTCTGATTGAATACTTAGAGGCACAGGTGGCATTTCAATAACTAGAGGGATCAATTTGCCTCAATTGCGGTGGTGGAAGTGCTCCTGTCGATAAAACCCTTAAAATATTCTTTAAATTGTGTTTTAAATCGGGGATTAGGCTCTTGATAACCGTCTTAGCCGTAATTCCCGTAACACTGTCTCTAATCCTCTGTTCTGATACATTTTGGTCTTTGACACTGATACTCTTTGACTGTGCCCCTTTCATGGTGTTTTTGCTGGTGTGTAGGGGTAGGGCTGCGCAGGGTTTATAAGGCATCCATGCCTAGGAAAACATTCATGAAATGTGCATTTCCACCCTTTGGATGATTTCCTTTGACGAATCGAAGACGGGAGAGTCGTCACCCTCCGTCTATGAATATTCTTTGGAAATAACGAAAAAATGATTTAAAACCCTGCAAAACACGGAAAATATTATAAAACCTGCGTATATAGGTTAACTGCATTGGAGGACACGTGAGGAGAATGGAGCCGTTGGATGACATCATCCAATGGTCAGGATTGATCGGGAGTGATCGTGGAATGGGTGAAAGAAGGATTAATTCTGAACCGTCGATCGTGCAGAGATCGACGGTCGAGATTGAATGAGGCAGTCAGAGGAGAAGGATGAATCTGAGCCATCGATCGCGCAGATATCGACGATCAGGACTGGGCAATGGAAAGTCAAACGGAGAGATCAAGTGATGAATTGTGGGCCATCGATCTACAGATCATATCGACGGTGGAGATTGATTTTCCACTGTACGATGGCCCGGTTATCGCGCGCGCACCTTCGTTAACCATCAAGCAACTTCAGCGATCGATCATCGTTGATTCAGTGGGCCCAGATCGGACGGTCCACAACGATATCGCTGGGCGTTATGGTTCGATCGTTAATGCGTGATGGATGGTGGTTTCGTAAAAAGTACAAGGGACGCGTGTCAAGCGATGTATGGAATAGCTGGCCATCGGGCAAAAACCGCCCTCCGCCGAAGAGTGGTGCGATAAAAACCATGTGGTTTTGAAAAAATAGCGCACAACTGGTGGGTCCACTGGGAGGCACGCTCTGCACTGTCGTATCTGTGGATTGAATCGACAGTCGAGATCGCTCCACATTTGCACGGGCAGAAAAAAAATGTTAATTCGACGGTTTAACTAAATATCAAAGGTTTTTTAATGTTTTGGGCAAAATATTTATTTAAACCATATAAGCACCCGACTGCTCAGCACGCGGTCACGGCGCCAGGGTGTATGAGCGAAAAGGCTAGGGGCTAATCGCATATTGGGAGATCAAGTATGGACTTTTCAATCAACCCATTTGATTTATGCGATGCGATAAACGCCCCCGGAGTTTGGCGATTGGTCCCAGGGTGTGGTCACATGATCGGAATTGGTTAAAATCTTAGCCCAAGGTGCTTAAGTTTTATTAATAAAAAGATGATTTTCAATCGTTTTCAAAGGGTAATTGAGGGTTTCGATAGAGTTTTAAGAAGTGTTTTAAACTCTGCAAAGGCAATTTTATGAAGGGGAGATAAGGGAAATGGAAAACTGAGGAAAATGATGGAAAAAGATGAAGGTTAGTTTCTGAGTGGGGGGAAGGGGAGAGAAGGGGATTTTGCAACAGTCTTTCTCATAGAATTTTGAGCAAAAAAAATTTGGGCTTTGAAAATGGGAACAACCACGAAGATTGAAACAAGGATATGATTTTTTCCAGAGGCTTCAAGAGATACACCTTTCTGGCAATGAAATTGTTCCTTGAAGGCTAAACAATGTTTTGGCCACCTTTTGATGTAACAAATTTTATAGGTAGCCAACAGTGGCTCCACTTGGGGATGGTGCCTTCTTGAAGGCATCAAGAACTTTAGACTTGCATTCTCTGGGAGGCTGATCAGTTGCCTAATCCATTGGGCCGCTCTTCCTGTGCTGGGATGATTTTCTCTGAAAATGAGTTAGCAGTCATAAAAGCAATGGACCTTCATCAATACAACTTTCTACCTACCCAATCCTACTGATCTAACATTTTTTCTTCTTTAGAGTGCGCTTGGATTGGAAAACTCTTTTCACAACATTTTACTCTTTTGAAAGCAGGAAATCTAATCTACTTCTACTCCTTATTTCTCCACGGACTCAGAATAAACAATTGAGCCCATATGATTCTCTACCTAATCTACTAATCTGTTAGGATTAAACTGTCTAACAGATCTAATTCTCTAAATTCTAAAACAAAAATTTAAACAACAGCCAAGTCAAGATTAAGTTGTTTGATTTTCTGTGATCTATGGCATAAATACAAGCTGCACAGACATTTATTTTGCAAAAATTAAATAAAAAATGGAAGGCTTAAGGTCTAAAAATTGAAAACATTTCCTCCCTCTTTTCTACAGCTCTGATTTGACTCTTATTGAGTTGTCTTTCCTTTTTCTCTGGTTCAGATTTTGAGCTGATTAGAACCGGATTTTTACATCTTTTTTACTCAGAAAATAAAACATATTTGAGTCATCTCTCTTTGGAAACTAAGGTTCAGGTTTTGAAAATGTTTGAACCTTTCATTTCTATCCTAATCTAACTACTGATAAGCCAAGATTAGATAGTTTGGCAAATCGAATTCACTATCCTATCAGCAGAAAATTTAAAGCTAATTAGTCAATATTAAGCAGTTTGACTAACTAGAAGTGTGTTCTTTAGGAGTGGCATTTGAGCTTGCACACTTTCATATTTGTTTCTCTTTTTGGTATGGGGTTGTACCTTTCTTGTTTTCACAATCTGCC
The DNA here is from genome assembly GCA_034641835.2 of Pinus albicaulis. NCBI lineage: Eukaryota > Viridiplantae > Streptophyta > Pinopsida > Pinales > Pinaceae > Pinus > Pinus albicaulis. The sequence continues at coordinate 958,099,204 of CM076574.1, forward strand.
CTCTTTTCTTTTCTTTTTATTGTTTTTGTACTTTTTTCTTTTATGAAATTGAACAAATAAAATGGCATTTATAATGGAAATGAAAGCTTTAAAATCGAACTCAGCAGTATTAATGCTTAAGGACCCTGCCATTGACAGGACCCCCAAACAGATTCGTGCCATCTAAATCTTGTAGAAAAAAGGCATTAGGACCAACGGTGGACTGGACGATGTAAGGACCTTGCCACAAACTATCAAATTTACCATGTTTATCCTTATCCTCTCTTTTGGAATCCCATTTGAGCACCTTATTGTTTGGTCAATTTAGTGTGTCCTAAATTGCTACATTAATTTTTCAATCCGGGATTCGTAAGCTGACGAAGTGTGGTGCACTATATGTGCAAGATAACCTATCTCTTACTTTTTGTCGTTTTTGATGATTTTTTTTATTTTTATTTTATCTTGGTTGGTTTCCTAATGTGAAATGGAAATTCTAAAAGACAAGTATGGATATAAATGTTCAAGGCAATGATGTCCTTTATAATGATTTCCCAAACTTCAAAATTCAAATGGATTTTGAAATACACAATAACAAAACTAATTTCTAAAAGAAAATGAAAATGTACCACTATACTAGTCAAACAAACAGTGAACTATTGATCAAGAAACCATTACCCTTACTGATGTGTAAACACAAAAGAAACTGTACTCAAAGAAATCCAAAGATTTGCAAGTAAAGTAAAGCTAAAATCAAATTACATCAATTCATATTCTGACCCCTCACCATTAGTCTCGCTATGGCTTTCGGAGGTAATCATAAACAACTTGAGCAATCTGATATCTAATTTGCAGAAAGAAAATGAACTAATATCAAACTACACACTCATACTTCAATCCCTCACCATTAGTCTTGCTATGGCTTTCGGAGGTAACTGATAATGACATGAGCAATTTAATATCTAACTTGCAGAAAAATAAACTAATATGAAACTACACACTCATATTTCAATCCCTCACCATTAGTCTTGCTATGGATTTCGGAGGTAACTGATAATGACATGAGAAATTTAATATCTAACTTGCAGAAAAATAAACTAATATCAAACTACACACTCATACTTCAATCCCTCACCATTAGTCTCGCTATGGCTTTCGAAGGTAACTGATAATGACATGAGCATCTTAATATCTAATCTAACTAGTAAAGCAAATGTTCAAAACTGAAATGAATAAAACAGTGCTGGAATTAAAAACTAAGAAAAATAAATCAGCAGAAGGACAAAATTAATTCCATGTCATTAGTCATTACAAAAACTATGTGCAAATGCCTGGGCTGTCTATTGTAATCTGGAACAGAAACACTGATCAGTTAACAACAATATAAAGCATGAAAGATTATGAACAGAAGTAAAATGTAAAGCATGAAAGATTATGGACAAAGATGAAACGTAAATACCATGAAAGATGTAATGTATATATACATGTGAGTGACTATGGCACAATGAACATAAGGAAAAAATGAAGCATGAAACTATACAGTAATACACAAAACCTCGGCGTGTGCAGGGGCCCTCTGCACAATCCTCGTTAAGCAGCTATCAAATACGAATTACGCTTATGAACAGAGTCTTCTCATATATTTAAAATGCAGTCATAACAGAGAAATAATGTCACAGCACAATGGCGACGCAATTACATTACAGAGCTAACTATTATGCGTATGAGAATGCATTATTTATAACAGAGGGTGACATAACTAATTCCCTAAAGTCTGCGCTGATAGAAGACACGGGAACCACCACGTCCAGAGATCTAGCATTATGGCCACCGTCAGAATTAAATCTATGGAGAGTGGCTGTTGGATTCGGCTTATGGAGCCGTTTACAGGTGTTGATGTGTCTCCCGTGATTTAGAAATGGCCACGCAAATCTTCACGTGATGAGAAACAGAGTTCTGTCACCGTGGGACTCTTCGGTTGACCACCACTTGGCTACCTTTGACCACAACCTTCTTAGGTGAATTCGACTAAGCCAATAGGACACGATCCATGTCCATGTCATTTCTAACTTTCCCATGTGGCTCGATTTGCCTGAAGACACCTGCAATATAGACTTTAACAAAATGGCTGCGGAAAGTTGCAGCAGCTGTGGAAAGTGACAAGATTCTGCAGCTTAATGAGAAAAAATCTAATTCAAACAGCAGACACAAAACATAGTTAAAAACCATTTTAAATGCTCTTTTACAATTAATATGCAATGATATTGATGACTTAGAAGGTCCAGGTGAATGAAAAAGGTCTAGAAAGGTGTATAAGAAAGATGCAAGTTTGGGACTCAACATACCCCCACTGTGAAGGTGTTGCATGTCCTCATGCAACCAAAATTTTGATAATCCTTCTTCAATTCATATGCCTTGACACCTCTGCCAGTACATCCAGTCCTCTTCTCCTCTTCCTTGGTGCTGCTAACATCCTGGGCTTCTTCATCAAGCATTTTTATTTGAGATTAATTAGTGCTCTACTTATCTTCTAGCATTTCTTCTTCAGTTTCCTGTTCTTTTTCTGCCATAGTCCCAGATGTAGCATGGTATTATCATGAATTATCTTGTCCAATTTGCTTTGTTCCTTTAATGCCTCATTTTCATTTTTAATGTGTCTATTTAAAACCTCCAACTCAAATACTTCTTGCTTCAATGATTGGACTAGAGCTTCTTGTGTTGTATGAGGCTGAGTGGATGAGGTGTTGGGGCCCGTGGCTGTCCTTTCTAAGGATTCTATGTAATCGTACACCTCTTGATGCTTTGGATCTATCTCAGGTGTCATTTTCCTTGGGCTGTCCCCAAAATACTGTGGAGGAGAATTGACTTCAAAATCTGGCTGAAAAGGACTCATGTCAACATCTTGAGAACTAATTTCAATATTTGACTGAGAATGCGGTGGACTATGTTCAACATCTGGCTGAGAATGAGATGGAATATGTTCAATGTCTGACTGAGAATGAGATGGACTATGGCCAGCTGGAGTTTGTTCAGGTGTTTCTTCTCCCAAATCAATAAAATGGGGTCCTTTCGTTTGTGTTTTCCTCAACTTCCCTTTAAGCCTGGAACTTCTTCTTACACGTTGTGGACTACTGTATTTTTGCTTCTGTTTTCCTTTCCCTTTCTTTTTGGCCATAGCTGACTATTCCTGAAGGTGAACTAGTCTCTCATACAATATTTGATGGTCTTCTTCTGAAGAAGGGGTTTGATGCATAGCCTCAATGCTTTTTCTCTCTTCAATCTTTTCCTTCTTCCTTTTAGACAGTCTTTCCTCTCTACTGGTTCTTTCAACTGTTTTAGTAGGAGTACTTTGAGTTTCATCATTTGTTCTCTTTCTCCTACTCCTTCTTGATGTACTGCCTTCAGGAATTTCTTGGGGTTCTTCAAAGAAATTTCTAATCAAAAATTGTTCCCATGTGTCCTTTTTATCTTTTAACTGTTTTTCAATCAAAATTTTCACAAGACCATGGTGATACAAATGTGGTTCTACGTCCCCCAGATGCTTTTGGACGGTCACAGACATCTTTTTCAAACTATTTAATAAAAAATATGGTATATTGAGGGCCTGGTTGTTTAGGAAATTCATCAACAGTCGGGTATGATACATATACATTGACCCAAAACATCCCTCATAGGTGGTAAACTTTTAAATAAACAACAGTAAAGTGGCCCACTCTTCTTTCAAAGCATGAACAGGAATTCCCTTTTTAAAAATAGTTACATCCATACCTGGGTTACGTAGGATCACTCTCCAGGCTTCATCACTAATGCTTTTGTTTTTGAACCAGCGTTCACCTTCTTGAGGAAGTTCTGTAGTAGCTGATATGGATGCCTCATTCACCGTAAATTTTAGGTCCCCAATTTCTACCTCCAGGCCATTAAAAGACCTTGCAAAAGCTTTTGTCACCTCTTTATGGTAGCCTCTAAACTTTTGAATAAACCGAAGCCACTTTGCCTTTTTCAATATATCTTTGACTTGCGGGTATCCTTCCATGAATTTGGGTCCCTCTGGTTCCGTCCTCAACAACTGACCCATCCTTCCTTCTACTATTTAGAACTTGTCTGCGTGAGGAGGGTTTAACGGAGGTAAGACGGCTGAATGAGTGGAAATGATCACGGCTTATGAAGGAGACCAGTGACTGTAAGCGGATATCAGAGAATAGGTATACGAAATGTAGCGTAACAGAGAACAAAATGGGGCGAAGTAGAACAGAGAAGGGTTACGTGAGCATGGTGGAAATGCAGTTGTGAGATCAATAGAACAGTAGGAGGAGTATAACGCATCCGGCAATATTTAAAATTGGGTGGCTGCAGAGTAAATGTAAGCACATTATGAAACGGCTACAGATTTTATGCGGCTGAAAGAAGCCGTAGTCAAATCAACCACGTTTCATCATCACAGGTGGAGTATCGGAGTATGAGTGAAGATCGGAGGCTTGATTATGGGACCATTTGAAAATGAATGCAAGGATTGTGGGAGAATCGTATAGAGATTGTGGAATGGTTACGGAGTTTGTCAACACAATCATTGCACATAATGGAGCTATGGTTTATAATTATGTAAAAATGTGCTTGAATGCCATTTGAAATAAATTTTTACTCATACCTTGGAATTCTTGCCATTTTTCATTGGTCTTCAATCAGTTAATCCTCATTGATATCTTGAATGCCTCATGTCTTCATAATATATCTTCATACCTGCATTTGATTTCATGATTGTTGAACTAACATCTGGTTGTACATTTTTTTTGAAAAACAGAGTGGTAGCTGTAGAATCTGCTTCCGGCTGCGGAAACTGGTGTCAGCTGCGGAAACAGGTGTCAGCTATAGAAACTGACACAACTATTATTTGGGTGAATGGAAATAGATGGATGATAACTGACTGAATGAAAATGTTCATGAAAGAAAATTTATTAGTGAAATGAAATGAAATAGATGAAATGAAGTGAAATGGAATGAAGTGGAGTGAAATGAAGTGGGATGAAGTGGAATGGAATGGAGTGGGTGGTCACAAAACTTATGAAATGAAAGAGAGATTTTTTTATTTTTATTTTTTTTTGGAAAATATAGGGTGTCAGGTGTTCCTGATTTTCACCCTACATTTTCTATATAATACTGCCAATCAATGATTGGTTTTTAGGCTTATACAATTTTTTTTTTTTTTTTTTTAACTGAAAAGAACAAAGCTAGGATGGTGGAGAAGAAGAATTCTTCTGTACCAGCCTGATTGCAGAATTTTCTTGAAACATTTTGACAAATTCCTCTTTTGAGAGTGGCTTATGATAAAATTTTAATCTGTGGCCATTCACAATAAGAGGGGTTTGAAATTCATCAATGGTCTTGATTCTTACCACTCCATTGCTAAAGATCTTGTCAATCTCATATGGCCCAAGCTAATGAGTCTGAAATTTCCCTTTAAAATCTTTAAACTTGGAATCAAATAACAATGCCCAATCTCCTTCTTGAAACTTCTTCTCTTTGATGTATTTGTCATGCCATTTAGCTCTTTGATATTGAACTAGATCAATTCTTAGAATTGCCTCTTGTCTGATCTCATCTAGCTCATTCAATTGCTCCATTCTATGCTTTTGGGCTTCTGATAAGTCCATCCCCAACTGAACTGCTATCTTGAAGGTCTTGACTTGGAACTCAATGGGGAGCAAGACTTCTTTCCCATAAACAAGTTCATAGTGAGAATGTCCTGTTGTATTTCTCCATGTAGTTTTGTAGGCCCACAAGGCTTCAGGAAGCCTTTCTGCCCAATCTCTTCTATGTAGATGAACAGTTTTGGTGATGATACTTTCAAGAACTTTATTTGTGGACTCCACTTGACCATTTGCTTGCGAATGGTAAGGAGTAGATCTTCTGTGCTTGATTTTGTATTCTTCCATCAACTTCTCCACCAAATTGGATGTGAATTGGCTCCCCTGATCTGTCACAATTTTTCTTGGAACACCAAAGCGAGTAAAAATATCCTCATAAAGAAAATGAACAACTGAATTTTCAGTAGCAGATACTAATGCTTTAGCTTCTACCCATTTAGTAACATAATCAGTACAAACCAATATATACTTCTTTTGCTTAGATGGTGGATTAATAGGTCCAATGAAATCCAAAGCCCATTTTTCAAAGGGTTCGATGAGTACCTATGTTTTCAATGGCATTTCATTTGAAAGGGTAGGTTTCCCTACTCTTTGGCAGCTGTCACACCTTTTGACATATTGTTTTGCATCTTTGAAGAGGGAAGGCCAATAATATCCTAAAGAGAGGATTTTATAGGTTGTCCTTTTGTCAGCAAAGTGTCCACCGCATGGTTCATCATGACATGCCTTAAGGATATCATGCATTTCATCTTCCCTGACACATCTTCTGATCACAAGATCTGGCCCTGTTTTAAACAATTCGTTAGAAATCCATGAATATTTTGAACTCTCCTGAATAATCTTTTTTTTTTCACTTGGAAACAAATGTGAAGGCAGTTTCCCTGTAACCAAATAGTTAGCAATATCTGCATACCAAGGAGTCTTAATAGTTACTGCAAACAAGTATTCATCAGGAAACTTATCCACTACAGGAGAATCTTCTTTAGTATTCTGAATCCTAGAAAAGAAATCAGCTACTGTATTTTATTTCCCTGGTCTATCCAACACAGTAATATTGAATTCCTGCAAAAGTAGGAGCCATCTTGTCACTCTTCCATTAGTAACAGGTTTGTTCATTAGATATCTAATTGCAGAATGGTCAGTATGAATAAAAGTTTCATAGCCTGTTATATAATGTCTAAACTTATTGATTGCATGAACAACAGCTAAAAACTCTTTTTTAGTCACAGTATAGTTCAACTCAGTGGGAGTTAAATTTTTACTGGTATAATAAATGGCATAAGGGACTAAATATTTTTGACCCAACACAGCTCCCAGAGCTGTATCTGAAGCATCTGTAGAAATATGGAAAGGGAGTTTCCAATTTGGTCCTCTCAAGATAGGTGCTTCAGATATTCTTGTTTTCAAAGTTTCAAAGGCTAATTGACAATCAGGATCCCATTTGAATTCACAATCTTTTGTAAGAAGTTTGAAGAGTGGAGATGCTATTTTGGTGAAGTTTTCTATAAATTCTATAGTATCCAGTAAATCCTAGAAAACTTCTAACATCTCTTTGACAATTTGGAATAGGCAGCTTAGAGATGACTTCAACTTTTGATCTATCAACCTTAATCCCATCTCCTGAAATATGATGCCCCAAAACAATACCTTCAGTAAACATCATAAATCATTTTTCATGACTTAATGAAAGGTTTGTTTCTTTACATCTTATAAGAAATTTTTCCAAATTTTCTAATGCCTCTTCAAATGAATTACCATAAAATGTAAAATCATCCATATAAACCTCTACACAATCATGGATTAGATCAGAAAAAATTCCTAGTACTGCTCTTTGGAATGTTGCGGGTGCATTACATAACCCAAAAGGAAGCACTCGATAGGCAAAATTTCCCCATGGATAGGTAAATGTGGTCTTATCTTGATCTTTAGGTGCTACCTGAATTTGATTATAGCTACTAAAACCATCCAAAAATGAAAAGTACTTTTTGCCTGCTAATGTATCTAATACCTGATCAATAAAGGGCAAAGGAAAGTGATCCTTTAAAGTTGCTTTGTTCAATTCCCTGTAATCAATGCATACCCTCCATTTACCATTCTTTTTAGGTACTATAACCAAAGGAGAAACCCATCGGCTATCTGAAATTGGATAAATGAAGTTTACATTGAGTATTTTTTGGAGCTCTTCTTTCACTATCTCCCTAAGATTTGGATTCATCCTTCTTTGAGGTTGTCTGATTGGTCTACTATTTTCCTCATTATAGATATGATGAATTCAGGTCTTAGGATCAATACCTTTCATATCAATATACTCCCATGCAAATGCAGTAGAATGTTTTTGCAATATTTTGGTTAGTTCTTCCTGTTGTGACTTTTCCAAATTTTTGTTGATATTCAATGTTTTTTTTGGAAAAATTTCAATGGTATAACTACCAAACTCTTCCATAGAGTAAAGAGACATTTGTCTTGATGATAAATATTCAATGTTAGATTCCAACTGAAATTGTGTGGGGTCATATTCTGAAGATGTCTCAAAATTTTCTAATGTGTTCATAATTTGACTATCCTCACTGATTTCAGAAATGGTAAAGACAGGTTGTATAATGTCCTCATCATCAACCCATTCATTGTCTCCTACTTCTGTAATTGCTTTTGCTGGAGGATACAAATTGAATTTCTTTGTCGAATTACCATTAGAAATGTACATATCCCTAGATCTACAACTAATAAAAGCATCAGCTGTGGCTAGCCAAGGTCTTCCTAAGATAAGTGGGTGTCCTCCTAGATTACTCTTGGGAGTCAAAATCATAAAATCTACTGGATATTCCCAAGAATCTAAAGAGACTGAAATATCTTCTAATACACCATCCGGTTTAATAATTGATCGATCTGCAAGTTGCAGTAAAGTAGGTGTAAAAAGAAGGTTAGGAAGTTTTAGCTGGTCCATAGTCTGTCTACTCATAATGTTGATAGCAGCCCCTAAGTCAATCAATGTGTTTGGAATTTCTATCCCATTTATATGTGTCTTGACAATTGGACTTCCTAGATCTACATACTTCTGCATGGTAATTTTTCCCATCATGATATCTGCAATTTTTCCTACCGGGTGGATTCTTCTTGTATCTTTTAGTTTCCTTCCTGGTCTTTTGAAACGCAACTCCTTTATTGTTTTTGCTAGAATATGAATCTCTCGAATGGCTTGTAGCAAGGGAATATTGATACAAACATTTTTTAATTCATCTAGAAAATCATAGTTAGGCAACAATATTTGTTTCTCCACCCCCTTATCAATTTGTAGTCTTTCAGGAAAAGGAGGTGTGGATGAAGATGCAGGTTGCTCAACTATAGGAGTTGTGGGGGTTAACTTTTCTTTCTCTTTTTGAATGTTTTAGTTTTGAAGATATGCTTCCTCAGAACCCTTATTGGCTTTAAGAGAATCTTCCTCAAAGGTATCTTGCTCTTGGACATCTATAGAAGGTTTCTCTAAAACTCTACCAGACCTGAGTTGTACATCATTGAGAGGAACAATCATATAGGTAGGAAATTGTTGTCCTTCTATCATGTAAGTATTCTGAGGATTTTTATTGTTAGGATTTTGCAATGGCTGAGATGGAAGTTGATTTGTCTTTTGTTGGAATGGGAGCATGAGTTGAGAATTTGGATTTTGTTGAGAAGGTTTTTGTTGTGGAAATGGCAATGAAAGTTGTGGATTTGGGTTTGGAAGTTGTGGAGCTTGTTGATTTTGAAAAGATGGAGGATATTGATAAAATTGAGCAAATATCCCATAAGGATTTTGCATCCCTTGTACCCATGGCTGATATGGATTTTGATGTTGGGGCCAAGGTTGTTGCCAAGGATTCCAATTTGGTGGGGTTTGAAGATTCATAGGGTTATTAAACCCTTGAGTTTGTTGCCCCTGCCAAGGTCTTCTTGCAACAAAACAGAGAGATTCTACTGAATTTGGATCTTCTTGAAAGACAACTTTGAGTTCGGGAATTGAAGGACAATCCTTGGTCTCATGATTCTCTGAACAAATCATACATGTTTCTACAACTTTTGCATCCAAGGGACATTCCCTTAAAGCATTTTTCTTCCTACATTTCGGACAAAAGATGGCTAGAGCATCTGTTTCTGCTTTCTGCTTGTTTTGGATCTTAAGGGTGTCTAGTTGTTCACTAAGGCTCCCTAAGATATCAGTTTTGAATTCATCAAGCATATTGCCAATCTTTTCCCTACTTACTGATCCAGTTGCAGATTTGTTAGCCCTGATAAGAGAAGGATCCCTAGGCCCTTTTCTTGTTTTAGATTTTCCTCTTGAGAGATGGACACATAGTTCTGTTATGTCACGAAGTGGAAGTTGAGAAACGTCTCATTTCCCCATCATGTTTAAAATATCTATCCATTCATCTCTGATGGCTTTTAATATAAGGGCTTTCAAAGTTTCATTATCTAAGTTGCTCATCTTTGCTCTTTTTAAGTTGTATTGAAATCTTTCAAGTAAATCCTCCAAATTTTCATCTTCTTTTTGCACCATTTTGAATACCTCATCCTTGTGATTGGTGGGCATGCAATAGTCCAAGTATCTATCCAAAAATGTTTGTTTCATGTCATTCCAAGTCCTAATAGTTGGGTGGATAATCCCATGAACCATTTCAAAGCAGCTCCCTTCAATGTTGAAGGAAACAATTTGAGTTTTTGAGAGTCTTCCATATAGTCATAGGTTCGGCACACGACTTCAAACTCAAACAGAAATGTTTCAAGATCCTCACTTCGCAATCCATAAAAGTTGGGGAGGACAGATGGTGAGATGTTTTTCATCGTTGTATGAGTTTCCTCATCAACTATAGGGAATCCAAACAAGTTGTATCCTTCCCTATTTCTTCCATTATTACCTTCACCATTGTTTTCTCCATTGTTTCCTCCTCCTCTACCTCTACCTCTACCTCTGAATCCATCTATTATTTCCTCTGCCATGATAGTTTCTTTAGAGTCCTCAAAGTCCTCTGGTTCTTCTATCAAGGGAGGATGAGAGGGAGTCTTTTCCTTTTCTTCTTCAGGTGATTCTACTTCTTTGATTACAATCTACTCTCCTGTAGAAGTAAAGAAAGGATCCTTTTCTAAATGAGATTTGGTAGGTGGTGTAGGAGAATTCTCTAATTCAGCTGCTCCTTGAATTCCAAGAATCTTAAGGCTAGGGGTAGATGGTGGTGAATCTTGTCTATGCCTTGAAGAAGATGGAGTTGTGAAAATCAAACTCTTGGCTCTAGCTATAAACCTTCCCCTAGAATCTCTTGCTCTATGCATGTCATTTTTATTATTATTATTTTTTTTTTAAGTTGGGCTAATAATTCTCTTTCTGATCTTCCAGGTCACACTAGGTGCAAGAAGAGAGCATAATTAAGAAATTATTGAACCAATAACTCTCTTTTCTGATCCTCCAGATCACACTAGGTGCAAGAGGAGAGCATACTTCAAGAAGTTATCAAGTTTTCCCTTATTTTTATTGTTTTTTTTTTTAAGAAATTGGCTACCTAGTTACACTTCCCCGGCAACGGCGCCAAAATGTTTGGTCAATTTAGTGTGTCCTAAATTGCTACATTAATTTTTCAATCCGGGATTCGTAAGCTGACGAAGTGTGGCGCACTATATGTGCAAGATAACCTATCTCTTACTTTTTGTCGTTTTTGATGATTTTTTTTATTTTTATTTTATCTTGGTTGGTTTCCTAATGTGAGATGGAAATTCTAAAAGACAAGTATGGATATAAATGTTCAAGGAAATGATGTCCTTTATAATGATTTCCCAAACTTCAAACTTCAAATGGATTTTGAAATATACAATGACAAAACTAATTCCTAAAAGAAAATAAAAATGTACCACTATACTAGTCAAAAAAACAGTGAACTATTGATCATGAAACCCATTACCCTTACTGCTGTGTAAACACAAAAGAAACTGTACTCAAAGAAATCCAAAGATTTGCAAGTAAAGTAAAGCTAAAATCAAATTACATCAATTCATATTTTGACCACTCACCATTAGTCTCGCTATGGCTTTTGGAGGTAATCATAAACAACTTGAGAAATCTGATATCTAATTTGCAGAAAGAAAATGAACTAATATCAAACTGCACACTCATACTTCAATCCCTCACCATTAGTCTCGCTATGGCTTTCAAAGGTAACTGATAATGACATGAGCAATTTAATATCTAACTTGCAGAAAAATAAACTAATATCAAACTACACATTCATAATTCAATCCCTCACCATTAGTCTCGCTATGGCTTTCGGAGGTAACTGATAATGACATGAGCAATTTTATATCTAACTTGCAGAAAAATAAACTAATATCAAACTACACACGCATACTTCAATCCCTCACCATTAGTCTCACTATGGCTTTCGGAGGTAACTGATATTCACATGAGCAGCTTAATATCTAATCTAACTAGTAAAGCAAATGTTCAAAACTGAAATGAATAAAACAGTGCTGGAATTAAAAACTAAGAAAAATAAATCAGCAGAAGGACAAAATTAATTCCATGTCATGAGTCATTACAAAAACTATGTGCAAATGCCCGGGCTGTCTATTGTAATATGGAATAGAAACATTGATCAGTTAACAACAATATAAAACATGAAAGACTATGAACAGAAGTAAAATGTAAAGCATGAAAGATTATGGACAAAGATGAAACGTAAATACCATGAAAGATGTAATGTATATATACATGTGAGTAACTATGGCACAATGAACATAAGAAAAAAAATGAAGCACGAAACTATACAGTAATACACAAAACCTCGGTGTGTGCAGGGGCCCTCTGCGCAATCCTCAGGATGCAGCTATCAAATACGAATTACGCTTATGAACAGAGTCTTCTCATATATTTAAAATGTTGTCATAACAAAGAAATAATGTGATAGCACAATGGCGACGCAATTACATTACAGAGCTAACTATTATGCGTATGAGAACGCATTATTTATAACAGAGGGTGACATAACTAATTCCCTAAAGTCTGCGTTGATAGAAGACACGTGAACCACCACGTCCAGAGATCTAGCATTATGGCCGTCGTGAGGATTAAATCTATGGAGAGTGGCTGTTGGATTCAGCTTATGGAGCCGTTTACAGGTGTTGATGTGTCTCCCATGATTTAGAAATGGCCACGCAAATCTTCACGTGATGAGAAACAGAGTTCTGTCACCGTGGGACTCTTTGGTTGACCACCACTTGGCTACCTTTGACCACAGCCTTCTTAGGTGAATTCGAGTGAGCCAATAGGACACGATCCATGTCCATGTCATTTCTAACTTGCCCATGTGGCTCGATTTTCCTGAAGACACCTGCAATATAGACTTTAACAAAATGGTTGCGGAAAGTTGCAGTAGCTGCGAAAAGTGACAAGATTCCGCAGCTTAATGAGCAAAAATCTAATTCAAACAGCAGACACAAAACATAGTTAAAAACAATTTTAAATTCTCTTTTACAATTAATATGCAATGATATTGATGACTTAGAAGGTCCAGGTGAATGAAAAAGGTCTAGAAAGGTGTATAAGAAAGATGCAAGTTTGGGAGTCAACACTTATCTCCAATGTTGAAAACACAAGCCTTTGTTCTTTTGTCAAACAACTTCTTTATGTTTTCTTACACCTTCTGAGCCCTATTGTAAACCTCTTCCCTAGTCTGCTGAAGATGTATTGTCTGATTGATTCTCCTAATCATGTTGTCTTCTTCTGACTGTATTTCTTGGATTAATTTTATTACTGGTACACCTAGGCTGGTAGGAAACATTGCATCTACTCCATAAACAAGCTGGTAAGGAGACATTCCAATGGAATTTTTTGTGGTCAATCTGTCTGCCCACAGAGCATGCACCAACTTGTTATGCCATGATTTTTTGTTCTCTTCAAGCAGCTTCTTGATGATGGTCACCAAAATTTTATTTGATGATTTAGCTAGCCCATTACCTTAAGGGTAGTAAGCAATAGAATGACCAAGTGTAATCTGATACCTGTGAAAAAAATAAATCATCTTTTTGGAACAAAAAGCAGTAACATTATTAGTAATAATATTCCTAGGGAATTTGAATCTAGACAAGATATGCTCTTCAAGGAATTTTATAATGATACAATCTGTGGCATTCCTAGAAGGGATGGCTTCAATCCATTTTTTGAAATAGTCAGTGGCTGTGAGAATCCAATTGTGTTGGGTAGACGAAGCAGGATGGATTTCCCCTATGAAATATAAGCCCCACTGTTGAAAAGGAGCTTCAACAATGATAGGTTGTAATGGTAAAGGAAGAAGTTTTCTTTTACCTTCAAAAATCTGGCACTTGTGACAGGAAACTGTCATTTTATGGACATCCTGGAAGAGGGTGGGCCAGTAATAGCCAGCTCTAAGGATTTTATTGGCTGTGGTTTTCCAGTAGAGATGGCCTCCACACTCTCCTTCATGGAATTCATGCTTGATCCTTTCTGCATCGACTTCAGGAAAACATTTAAGAAATAAACCATCAACATTTTCCAAAAATAAACATTCATTTAAAATGAAATAGTTCCTAGTTTTCAATTTTAAAAACCTTGCCTTTGTTTTTGATAAATCAGGAGGAGCATTAAGATTTGCAAGCACATACAAGATATCAGTGTACCAAGGTGAGTTTTGAAACTGTTTTTCGATAGTGGGAGCAGGTAATTCTTCATGTTCATCCAAGGCATCTACCATGTTAATGTCAAGGGATTTTAGGTTAGATTCAGCCATTAGTTGAGCTAAGCCCTGACCTTTAATAAGTTTGGTTGGTCTGATTTCCAAATCATACTCTAATATAGCAGCAATTCATTTACCTCTCTTTCCATCTGGGTCTTGTGACAAGATGTCTTTTACCACTATATTAGGTACGTAGGCAATGATGTGGGAATGTAGAATATACACCCTGAAGTCCTTTAAGGCCTTTACCAAAGCATAGGCATGTTTTTCCATTATGTTATATTTCAAGGGTGCATCCCTTAAAGCCTTGCTGAAAAAAGAAATGGGCTGCTCCTGTCCCTCTAGGTTTTTCTGCAACAGGACTACAGCCACAGTATGTTTTGAGGCAAGGGAGAAAATAAGGAACTCCTTTGAAAAGTCTGGGCTGATTAGGATTGGTGCTCGGGTGAGTGCATGTTTTACCAATTTGAAGTATTTTTTGGTTTCTACAGTCCACTTCACTCCTACTTCTTTCTTGAGCATATTATTCATGTTTCTAAGGAGCTCTGCTAAGTTGGGAATAAACCTCCTCAAGAAGTTAATCTTTCCAATAAAGGACTGCAATTCTTTTATGTTCCTTGGTTGGCTAATCTGTAGTATTCCCTCAACTCTATTTGGATCTATTTTAATCCCTTCTTCTGATATGATATGGCCAAGGAGTTTACCTTCCTGAAGGCCAAACACGGTCTTTCTGGGATTTAAAGATAACCCAAACCTTTTTCACTTTTCAAGGACCTTTCTTAAATTTTTTAGATGCTCTTCATCAGATTTGGAATAATTGTTATGTCATCAAGGTAAATTACAATGAAGTGCTCTATCTCCTCTGAAAATGCAATGTACATGGCCCTTTGGAAAGTGGCTCCAACATTCATTAATCCAAAAGGAATTTTCACATACATGAAAGTGCCCCAAGGAGTGGTGAAAGTTGTCTTGAGTTGTTCTTCTGGGAGTACTAAAACCTGGTTATACCCTGAAAAACAATCTAACAAATAAATCCTCTTTGAACCAACTACCCTTTGTAGAATGTGTTCCATTTTGGGTAAAGGGTAATTGTCTTTTAGGGAGGCCCTGTTAAGGTTTCTAAAATCAATGCACAATATGATTTCTCCTATCTTTTTCCTTACGGATACAAGATTAGAAACCCAATCTGAAAACCTCACAGGCACAATGATTCCTGCCTCATACATTTTCTTGATTTCCTTTTCTACTAGAGGCAGTTGTATTGGATTAATTCTACGTAGTTTTTGCTTAAAGGGTTTTTGGTTTTCTTTCAAAGGGATCTTGTGCTGGATTATTTCTGTATCGTAGGCTTTCAAGTCTTCATAGCTCCAGGAAAACACATCGACAAACTCTTTAAACAGGTCAACGTATTTCCTTTTCATGTCTGGTGGCAAGGACTTAGCTAATTTAATCATTTTAGGCTAATCCTCAGTGCCTATTTTGCATTCCTCAACCTCAGACTCTGTGTATTCTACAGTGGGCTTATTTGCTACATCGTTAAAATCAAAGAGGTCTTCTAACGGTGCTAGCCCCCTAGGTATATTCTTGTCCTTTGATGACAATACCTAAATGTCTTTGTTTTTTTTGTCCTTGTGTTCTTCAGTATGAGTTTCGAGTTTGTTTCTTAACATGTTGATTTCTACGGGACCAGATGGTTTCTCTTTCTTATGGGACTTTTCGTGTAGGCAATTCTTATCGGATTTAGAATCCGAATCAGATGATTCAAATTCGTTCCTTCCCAACAAAAAATCCTCGATCTGTTTGTCACCCTCAAAGACCTGCCAATATTTTTCATTATCTGGCACCGCTGGTCTAAACTTAATTTGAGTTGTACAGTCTTTGGTTCCAACTGGCGTTAAGCATGTTCTAGCCGCAAAAGCTAAATTGTGTGCGGCAATATTTCTTTTTCTTGGGAAAAAAATTAATTTGGACTCCTCAAAATTTTTAAAAGGTCCATGACATCGTTTCGATAAGCTCTAAGTCTGGGATGATTTGCATTATATTCCCCATTGACTTTTTTTATGACTAGTTCTGAATCCCCATACACATTAATTCTTGTGGCTCCTAACTTTTTTAACAGATGCAAGCTTAAGAGAAGGGATTCATATTCTTCTATGTTATTGGAACACTGAAAGTTTAATTTGCAGGAAATGTTTTCTATGTGGTTGTTTTCAGTGTTGGTAATCCATACACCTGCACCAGCATTGTTCTTAGTGCATGACCCATCAAAATACATACTCCACAGAGGACTATTTTCGGTTTCGTCTTGGTTATTGTCTTCAAATGCATCAGACTGTTTTGACACTTGTGAGTCGTGTTTCTCTTCCTCCCTATCAGCCATTTGTTAAAGTGACTTTTTCACTAGGTGTTTCATCATTATGTTCTATTCTGAAATCCACAATACGTTGTGCTGGGTCTCGTTCCTCAGGATTGTCATGGAGCCGAGTGTGAGGGGCAATCTGTTGTTTTCCATCTTGGATTTGTTCACTCTGGTCCGTTGTTTCAACATGTTGTTCCAGAGTTTCTCTCTCGTTTTCTTCCATATCTAGAACTACATTTATTTCTAGATTTGGGGTCTCTAACTGTTTATCTAAGTCATTGTGCTCTGGCTCTGACTGTTTTGTGGATTCATTATTGCAAAAGATAAACAAATCCAGGTCAGTATGGATAGAATAAATGGAAGAATTTTCAGGCCTTTCTGGGCTACTGACCATGAATTTCATGTGTGACTCTCTGTACAGTCTTCTGAGCTGGCTAAAAAAAAGAATAGTGGCATATGTCCCGTCCATCTGTATGGTACCTTGGAGCTTGGCACCCCATGATCTTGACAACAACATGCCATATTTAGGAGGCACATCAGCCACCACAACATCCATTACCATTCACTTGGCTGGGATTTGGGTCAAAGTTACACAAAGATCTTTGATCAGGCCAAGGCACTTTACTCTATTTGAATCAAAAGAATATAAATCCTTGTAAGGTTTGGTTATTTCTAATCCTAGCCTTTCCATTATCACTTTTGGCATAAGGTTGTGCAAGGCTCCAGAGTCATGCATGGAATTATTCAGGATCTTGTCATGAACATTAAGACTCACATAAAAGGGAGGTACAGGTCCCTCCTGATATATACCTTCAATCTTAGGACCAAAAATGAGCTCCGGTTGGTCATCATTAAGATTGACTGAGTCATTATTATCCTCAATATTTAAAGCCTTCAAAATTTGGGTCCTATATACATTCTGGGCAGCTAACTCAGTCAGGGGAATAGAGATTATGATCTTTGAAATTTCCTGCTCTAGGCTGAAGAGAATTTGGTTCTTTGATGAACTTGTCTCAGCCTTAATAGCTCCCAGTCTATCAGCAACATCAGCTTGTTGATTTGTTCTACTTGTTTTTGGAAAAATGGTCTTAATAGGAGTACTAGATGAAGTTGTAGTACTACTAATGTCTGCACTCTGCTTTTCTTTGTTTTGAGTGCCTTTCTCTCTATCTCTATCAGAATTCACAGCTATTGTTTTACCCTTTTGTTTGACAATTTTAGGCTTGGTTATAGTGTTGTTTTGTGAAGATTTGTTAGAGGTTTTGGTGTTGGGAGTTTGTTGACTGGTTTTGCTTCTAAGGTCATGCTATTTTTGAGGCTCTATGATGACATTTTCCATGTCCTGAAAATAACTTGCATTATCATCTTTGTTGTCATCATAAGGGGTATGAATACCTTGTTCCCTATCAAAATGAATCTCAAAGTCATCATTATCTACTCCTAACATGTTGATATCATCTTCCTTTGTTACCTCCTCTGTTTTCTCAACCTCACTTATATAGTTTTGATGAAAGGGAGGAATGATCTGTTGATCATCTTCCCTAGGTTTGTTTGGAGGTTGGTTCCTTCTAAAATTCTGATTCTGGTTCTGGTTCTTGTTTTGAGGAGCAGTTTGGTTTTGACTTGCTTGTGCTTTCTCAAGGATGCTCATTTTCTTCATCATCTCCTCCATCATTCTTTCAATCTTTGAGTTGGAAGTAGAAGGGGCATTTTCCTCTCTAAAGGACACTCTCTTTTCAGTTTTCATTCTTTCTCTCTTCTCCATTAGGTTGACCCACACAAAGAGCACCCTTTTGCATATCTTCAAGAGTTGCAAAATCTCTCTCCCTCAGCTAATAGGCCATCTCAGGATAAAACCCTTCCAGAAACTTGTTTAAAGCTGAGCCTTGTGGAGGTTTTAGTTCTGGGGAAAGTGCAATATACACACTATTGAATCTAGTGCAATAAGCTTGCACACTTTCCCCAGTGTCTCTATGGAGATTTTTATAGTCAGAAAGGACTTGGAGAGGGTTTTTCTTTACTTCCCATTTGTTTAATAATGTTTGATGGAAGGCTTGTAGATCACGGATACTATGGGGGGTTAAACCTTTGAACCATTTCCTCACTTCTCCCCCTAAGCTCTGAGCAAATAACATAAGTTTGACCGAATCATCATCAATTTCATTTCTGTCAAAGTATTCATTCATCTTATCCACATGTTGTGATGCAATTGTAGCATTGTTAGTATCATATAATGGAATTTTGGACTGATAGTCCTGTGGAAGTTTGACTAGTGGTAAAGGAAGGACTAGGGGAGCATACCATGCAGCCATGGCCGGAGGTGGAGGTGGATTTACAAGAGGGACAGTGGGCTGAAGTGGAGTGGTTTGAACAGTGGATGTAGGGTGAGCAGAAGTGGATGGACCAGGAATAGACTGCTGATTTGATCTTGGATGAGGGGCACCTAAGTTGTGAAGAAAATGCAAATCAGGAGGTGTTGTCTCTCTGCTACCAATATGTTCACTTGTTTCCAGGGATGATAGTGAAGACTCAGAATATAACTGATCTAAATCACCAAGATACCTAGTTCTAAATGGATTCACTAAGTCAACTTGAGATTGTTGTAGAGCTGAAAGATTTTCAAGGACAAAATTGGCTCTCAAGGGTGATCTGAAAACGGTTGACAAATTTATCTGAGGAGACTTCCTAGGGATGCTTTCTGGGTTATCAACTATCTCAGGTGGATCAGGGTTAGGATAGGATCTAGTGTGAATCTTTCTAGAAGCCACTATGTTGTGTTTTTGAGACCCAAAATAAACAAGATAAGTTCAACTAGGTATGACAATCTTTAAGCGGTTAACTAGTCTGTTTACCTAAATTTGAATCTTAC
This sequence comes from Pinus albicaulis, assembly GCA_034641835.2. NCBI lineage: Eukaryota > Viridiplantae > Streptophyta > Pinopsida > Pinales > Pinaceae > Pinus > Pinus albicaulis. The sequence continues at coordinate 958,118,761 of CM076574.1, forward strand.
AGTCCTCTAACTGAGTTTGAATAATATTATGATGATTAGGGTTCTTCCCAGCAGAGTCTTAAGGTCTGTTTAGGATTGTGGAGTCGCCAAGTGGAAGTTTTTAGCTCTTTTTAGAGGTAAAAGGTTTTATGGTCCACCACAATGCTTGTGAAATATCCCTTTTCAAGGATTTCCTGGAACAAAACAAACTCTAACCAGAGATTGACTGGGAGGGCATTTACCAGATATGTCACCTCTAAAAGAGGATGAGATCTGGAGGCTAACTGGCCCTTTCCAGACTCTGTCTAAGAGTATGGGGTAAAACACATCAAGGGTCACTGAAAAGTAAGAGTAAGTGTTTTACTACCAATCTGAAATATTTTTAGGCTTTCTAAGTTCTTTTTCAATTGAGTGGTTTTTAAGAATATCCTAACTCTGTTTCAAAACTTAGCTACAGTTATGAGACAAAGAAAGCCTACTCTTATGGCTAAGCCAGCAGATTTTTCAAGGTTGGATAAAGTCTTAGGAGAATCCTAGGGTTTGCCTAGTTTGTCACATTCAAACAAGTTTTATCATGATGACCATTCTTTGGCAGTGCTTGAAAAGGCTGCTTTTTACTCACAAGTTTTGTGAATTTTTTAAGGGAAGTCCTCCCCAGTGGAGTCACCAGAAATGTTAGTTGTTGGTGGCTCAGCTGGTTAATATAGCAATTATTCTTGAACCGAAATCCCTTATTTTCTATGGTTATCCTTAAATGAAGATGATCCTGGGTTTTTTTCCCCAGTGGAGTCGCCAGAAATGTTAGGAATCTATAATTTATTAGCAAGATTGGCAGAGTCCAATTACAGAAGAAACATCATTTCAACCAACTTTGGGATTCTAGGATCTAGCCCTCCTGAATCCAGAGAGGGATCTCTCTATGACTGAGTTTAAAGATGTGATATTCAATAGCTGAAATTATGATATTAGGCTAGTTATGAAGAGCTTGGGTTTTGTTTTGTTTGTTTTGGTTGGGCAAGGACATAATGAAGGTGAAGGCAGTTTCAAAATGAAGGGTGAAGGTGTCTGCAGATGAAGGAATAATTTGGCTGATAGAAAAGGCAAAGACAGTTTTAACCCATTGGGCTATGGAGTCATAAGAGGATTTTAATTGGATAGCACGGTTCAAGTAGGATCCATGGGGCAAGTCACTTATGTCAAAGGATCTCTTAAGGTGATTTTATGGAATGAAACAGATAGAAAATGAAGAAAAAACAAATGAAGATATAGTAAAACAACCTGAGATCAAGTAAGTTCTTTTAAACTATATTGCTTCAGCATGTACTTAAAGAAAAACATGAGAGTTTTCTGAGATCAGGTTAATACATTTAAACTACCCTGCTTTGAAGTTCTTTCAGTTAGAAAACATTAAAAAATAATTGAAAAGCTCAAGATCAGGTAAGTGCCTTTAAACTACCCTGCTTTCAGCATATTCGATAAGGAAAAAATAAAAGTATTCTGAGATCAGCTTAATACCTTTAAACTAGCCTGCTTGGAAATACTTTCAGTAAGAAAACATTAAAGACAGTTGAACATCTTAAGATCAAACAAGTGCTTTTAAACTATATTTCTTTAGCATGTTCAATAAGGAAAACATGGATAATAGTGACAAAGAGCAATTTAGATCAGACAAGTGCCTTCAAACCAGCCTGCATTGATGTACTCTTCAAAGAGAACGTTCAAATGAAGAAAACATAGACAATAAAGTTTTCAGTGAGAGTAGGGTACTGTAGAAAGTAAATCCTAGCTCTATGTTTGCTGCTCTTTATCATAGAAAATGAACAGAATAAAAACATTAAGCAAAATAACAATTGACAGTGAGGAACAGATCACCATTGACACAAATCAGGATCCCATAAATCAGTAGCTTGTATTTGATGTTCAAACCGGTTACAATCAGCAAGCTCGGTGGGTCTCTACAACTTCAAACTTCTCATATCAGCTTGTGTATCTTTAAGTTGCAAACAGGGCATCAGTAGCTTCAGAATAACTATTACATGCATTAAAATGTCCAGAGACCAACATTTTCTCATCTTCTACAGAAGTATTTATAGAAGAATGAAGAAGTGGGAGGATTTCCCTGGGGTCAAGTATTATCAATTATGTAATCAATGCAATTCCTGGACTTTGGGAACAAGGCAAGGCATAAGGTAGGAATATAATCGTTTATTGCTCTCCTTCATAACTCTGTTTGTGTCTTTCGAGGCCTAATTATTTAAAAGATCTGCTTCTGGACTGTTCTTTAACCTTTAAAATAGTTTCGCCAACAATTTAGAGATAATATCCTCGATTAGTATTAATTGTTCAGTGACCTTTGATTTTCTGTGAGGCTGTAGGTGCCTTTAGAAGCTGAAGAAGGTTCAATTATCCTCTGTTTTGGCATCGAAGTAACTCTGTAGCCATTCTTTGCATTGAAGTCCCCGCAGGAGTAACTCTTTGGCTGCGTTTGAGACAAATATCTGATCCTGATCAATAAATTCGGCCTCTGATTGAATAATTTGAGGCACAGGTGGCATTTCAGTAACTAGAGGGATCAATTTGCCTCAATTGCAATGGTGGAAGTGCTCCTGTCGATAAAACCCTTAAAATATTCTTTAAACTGTGTTTTAAATGAGGGATTAGGCTTTTGATAACCGTCTTAGCCGTAATTCCCGTAAAACTGTCTCTAATCCTCTGTTCTGATACATTTTGGTCTTCGACACTGATACTCTTTGACTGTGCCCCTTTCATGGTGTTTTTGCTGGTGTGCAGGGTTGCGCAGGGTTTATAAGGCATCCATGCCTAAGAAAACATTGATGAAACGTGCATTTCCACCCTGTGGATGATTTCCTTTGACGAATCGAAGACGGGAGAGTCGTCACCCTCCGTCTCTAAATCTTCTTTGGAAATAACAAAACAATTATTTAAAACCTTGCAAAACACAGAAACTATTATAAAACCTATGTATATAGGTTAATGCATCGGAGGGCGTGTGAGGAGATCGGAGCCGTTGGATGGCATCATCCAGCGGTCAGGATTGATCAGGAGCGATCGTGGAATGGGTGAAAGAAGGATTAAATCTGAGCTGTCGATCATGTAGAGATCGACGGTCGAGATTGAACGAGGCGGTCAGAGAATAAGGATGAATCTGAGCCGTCGATCGCGCAGAGATCGACGGTCGAGACTAGGCAATGGAAAGTCAAACGGAGAGATCGGGTGATGAATTGTAGGCTATTGATCTGCAGATCATATCGACGGGGGAGATTGATTTTCTGTTGTATGATGGCTTGGTTATCGCGCGCGCACCTTCGTTAACCATCAAGCAACTTCAGCAAGCGATCACCGTTGATTCAGTGGGCCCAGATCGGATGGTCCATAGTGATATCGTTGGGCGTCCTGGTTCGATCATTAATGCATGATGGATGGTGGTTTCATAAAAAGTACAAGGGACGCGTGTCAAGCGATGTATGGAATCGCTGGCCATCGGGAAAAACCGCCCTCCGCCAAAGATTGGTGCGATAAAAACCATGTGGTTTTGAAAAAATGGCACACGGCTGGGGGGTCCACCGAGAGGCGCACTCCGCACCGTCGGATCCGTGGATTGAATCGACGGTCAAGATCGCTCCACATTTGCACGGGCAGAAAAAAATGCTAATTCAATGGTTTAACCAAATATCAAAGGTTTTTTAATGTTTTGGGTGAAATATTTATTTAAACCATATAAGCGCCCGACTGCTCAGCGTGCGGTCACAACGCTAGGGTGTATGAGCGAAAAGTCTAGGGGCTAATCGCATATCGGGAGATCGGGTATGGACTTTTCAATCAACCCATTTGATTTATGTGATGCGATAAACGCCCCCGGAGTTTGGCGCTTGGTCCCAGGGTGTGGTCACATGATCGGAATTGGTTAAAAGCTTAGCCCAAGGGGCTTAAGCTTTATTAATAAAAAGATGATTTTCAATGTTTTTCAAAGGGTAATTGAGGGTTTCGATAGAGTTTTAATAGGGGTTTTAAAATCTGCAAAGGAAATTTCATGAAGGGGAGATGAGGGAAATGGAAAACAGAGGAAAATGATGGAAAAAAATGAAGGTTAGTTTCTGTGTGGGGGGAAGGGGAGAGAAGGGGATTTTGCAACAGTTTTTCTCATAGAATTTTCAGCAGAATATTTTTGGGCTTTGAAAATGGGAATAGCCACGAAGATTGAAACAAGGATATGATGTTTTCCAGAGGCTTCAAGAGATACACCTTTCTGGCAATGAAACTATTCCTTGAAGGCTAAAAAATGTTTTGGCCACCTTTTGATGTAACAAATTTTATAGGTGGCCAACACAAACTCTGTGATCAGTGACAAACTAAGTATAACTTAACGATTCAGAAAAATTCACCTAAAAATAGGAGATGAACAGAAATAAACTTGAAAATAGAACCATTAGCTTGTCCAAACAACCTAGAAAACTGTTGAAACCAAGTGATAACTCTTCCTTGCAAGTCTTCACCTCAAAGTTTGCTAGAAATTTTTTTCCCGAAAGCATCTTTGATAGTATTGGTGGTGGACCATAGATCTCCAAGAAATCCACCTGGTGACTCCACTAGCCTTCATTTTTGTTTTGACCATCCTTCAAATTAGCAAAACCCCTAGAAAGGCCATCCATCCAAAACAAATAACAAATACCATCCTCTCTAAACTCTAAATTTGAAATCTGGCTTCACAAAGAATCTATACCAGATCTCATTCGGACCCAAATCCCCCTATCATAGTAGATGACCCAGAGAAGATTGTGTGGCAAGCTTCTGAAACTGGCAACTTAGCTACTGATAGGTCCATCCGTAAAGTAAGATCAGTACCTGAACATCTCACATCCTTGCAGGATTCCCCATTTGACTTAAAATAAAAAATAAAAAAACCTTTTTAGTAGCAAGTCACAAAGTAAAGTAAAATTTGAAAATCTTGAGCCCCTAGATTTTCCACAGAGTCCTAGTAGAGAAGCCTCACCTGCTACACCTCCTGAATTCCAGCTTCTCCATCACTTTGGCTCCTACCACCCCAGATCTGCTCAAAATTAGGTCACTAGCCCAGGTACATCCGCCACACCCATCCAAAGCACCACTGTTCAAATCACCTCAGCTCATCCTACAAGCCCTCATATTGTAAATCATCCATTAGCTCCCACCATGGCAGCTTGGTATGCACCTTTGGTGTTGCCACACCCTTTGGCTTCTTTACAAAATGACTACCAATCCAAAATCCCGCACTTTTCCAGAGTTGAGGCTACTACCGCCCAACAACATGTAGATAGAGTTAGCGATGCCTTTGAATACATGGAAATATAAGACGAGACCATAAGAATAAGGATGTTCACCCAAAGCCTGGGCAGAGAACCCAAAAAATGGTTTAAGAGCTTAACCCCAAACAGCATACATGATCTCCTAGAACTCTACCAAACCTTCATAAATAAGTGGGAAATAAGAAAGAACCCCATTCAAATCTTGTCTGAGTATAAAAACCTAAAAAGGGAAAATGGAGAAAGTGTCCATGACTACTGCACTAGGTTCAACAGTGTTTATAACACCCTCCCGCCTCACTTCAAACCTCCACTTGGCTCAGCCTTAGCAAGTTTTCCCGAAGGTTTCGACCCAGACATGACTTATCAACTAAGAGACAAGGACCCCCCAACCTTAGAGGAAATGCAAAAAGTGGCCATAAGTGCAGAAGCCAACTTAGCAGAAAAAAGAGCCAGGACCAGATCAGAAAGGAAAGTCACATACCGGGATGAGGTCGCCCCTTCAGTCCCTTCCTTAGATCCTAGAATAGATGACTTGGTTAAATCCATGGTGAAAATCTGGGAAAAGATAAGTGAAAAGACACCTCTTAGGGACAACCAGCCAAACCCTCCAAACAGGAATCGGAACCAAAACTTTAGGAGAGAACAACCTCAAAACAAACCAAGGGAAACTGACCAACAAATCAGGCCACCCTTCAATGAAAATTATGTTGATGAGGAAGAGGAGGATACATAACCCATTGATGAAAGTCATTTAAACCTAATAGGTTTTGATAACGAGAGTGAGGTTTACCTCATAGAAGAAGAACAAGCTTTCTTCTCTCCGAATCAAAATGAAACCAACTATGAGGACCCCGAAGATCGTGCTATAGATTTTCAAGTTTCCATAATAGAAGCTCACAGGCAGTATGATCTTAGAAGTATAAAAAACCAAGACAACTCCAAGAAAGGTAGCTCAGAGACTACTAAAACCCCTGATACCATCCTTAAAAGAACAGTGGATAGCAACAAAACCTTGGTCAAGAAAACTGACCAAAACAAAGATAAAGCTATTCAGACAAGCCTTGGCACAGATCTTCCCAGTACCTCTTCAAAGTTTCCCGAGATAGCTGTTTTGAAAAAAATCCCAAACCAAAGTTAGCAAATTAAGAACACAGAGAAAGTCATGGCTGAAAAAACTGAAGAAAACTTATCTAAACTACAAGCACCCTTCAATTTTGAGGGAGAAAACGCCAAAATAAATATTACCATGCCTCTCACTGAAATTATTGCCCAAATCTCTTCCAAATCCCAAGTCTTAAAGGTCCTGAATATAGGAAATGATGTAAACACCCTAAATCTAGCTGATGACACCCCTGAAGTGTTGTTTGGTCCAAAAATAGAAGGAAAATTCCAAGAAGGAACCACTCTTCCCTTTTACATCAGTTTGAATATACATGACCAAATCCTACACAATGCCATGCTAGAATATAGGGCCTCGCATAATCTCATGCCAAAGGTTGTGATGGAAATATTAGGCCTAGAAATAACAAAACCGTATAAAGACTTATATTCATTTGATTCAAGTAGAGTCAAGTGTCTAGGCTTAATCAAAGATCTTTGTTTCAGTTTGGCCCAAATACCTACAAAACATCTGATCATGGACATAGTGGTAGCAGACATTCCCCCCAAGTATGGAATGCTTTTATCCAGATCTTGGGGAGCCAAGCTTCAGGGAAATATTAAACTTGATATGTCCTATGCCACTGTTCCAGTGTTTAACCAAACCAGAATACTCTATCGGGAATCACACATGAAATATATGGTCAGCAGCCAAGAAAGGCCAGATAACATCCTGATGTACTCCTTGAATTCTGATCTAAACTCTATCATTTTACACACTGATGAAGAAATTTAAGAACAGTTAGGAGAATTTGAAACAAACTTAGAGCCACCACATCAGCTACCCCAAGTTCTCTATGATGAACTGGACACTCAAAATTATCATGACCATGAGCAGTTATGTCTTGAGGAAAGAGAGTTCGTTCCTCTTGAAACAGAGATAGAGAAACAAGCACAAAACATTATATACCATCAAGCAAATTTCTCAAGCCATAGACAAACATCAGCAGTAACCTCAGGAGAATTTTTCAAAATAGAGGCATTAGAAGACTTGCATATCACAAACTTCTTTGGAAATCAGGGGCAAGAAAGCTTAATTTTCTTACCATACCTTAAGGATTTACCATCTCATAACTCTACCCCTTCAAATGAAACCTTGACTGTAGCCATAACAGCTAAAAGTCCAGAAAAAATGTCTAATAAACTTCTTATGAAAGGATATGATGACTGCAGTCCAAATATACCTGAGTTGCTTGAACTCGCTAGCATTCTGCCACTCCACCGAAGACTTAGAACTGCTAGAAATTGCAATATTGTTCAAGATACTACTACATATAGAGAAAATAGTGAGAAGCACTATGACACTGCCATCACTCCAAGAAATAGTTTCGACAAAAGAAAATACAAAAATCTTGACCAAACAATATTAATAAAAAACAAGGCAGCTAGACATAGGATCTGTTTTGATTTTAGAAATACAAATACACACCCTCATGACATAAATTATATCTTTCCTGCCCAAGACCATGCTATACAAATGATAAGTGCTTTTAATCATGTGTTTTTTACAAGATGATGTTTCAGGGTATTGCCAAATAATTCCTTTACAAAGCGAGCAGCTCAAAGATTTTTTGAAGTATGCTGGAAGTAGTTCCATCTTCAAACCCAGAATTGCAAAACCACCGGACACCAAAAATATGCTCCTAAAGGCTATGTTTCCAGTTCTAATTTTTTTCATTTTGATGTACCTTGATGATGTCATCATATACTTCAAAAATGAAAAAGAATATCTGCATTATTTGAAAAATATGTACAACAAAAGAAGAAGTGGGAATCAAAGGTATAAAGAGGTACAGCGGGAAAATATGGGGTTGTTTAGAGATTCATGCATGAATCCTTATGTTATGCTTGAAAGATAAAATTTTCCAAATTTTTCTTTTCAAGAGCTGAGTGGACCAAGAGTGATAGGAGAACCTTATGAAGATAAGATGCTCAAGTTTCACCATTTCCAGGATTTCTAAGTTAAAACCTTTTCAATCATTATATATACTATCGTTTGAAAAATAAATCAAAAAATAGAAAATTCAAAAACAATAGAAAAATAGAAAAGAGGGTGGTTTGAAAAAATAGAAAGAAAGCCCCATGTTCAAAAAATAGTCATTCTGAAAGCGCCCAAGTCTAAATGCCACTACTAGTGCTCAAAATGTCTTGTTCAGTTATCTAGCCTAATTATAACTGAACATGTTTTAAATTTATTTCTTGATAAGTTAGTGAGAGGAAAGATAGTCAATATCATGTAAGCTTGACTTGTCAAAGAAAATAGATTAGGAAAAGATACTGGTTCCGCATGGTCAAAACAGAACCAAAGAGGAAAGCATGGATGAAAAACAAACTATGTATCCTAGCCCTATTTTTCTAGATTTCATTTTATGCAAAATAATATTTGTGTGCAGCTTGTCTTTCATGCCACAAGTACATGACAAATCAGACTGTCTAATCCTAATTTAGTCATTCTTCAATTTCATGTTTTAGATTAGAGAATAAAATCCTGTCAAATAGCTTAACTTTGACAGTCGATCCAGTAGAGGTAGAGAAACAAAGGAGTTCATCAGCTTAATCTAAACTCCCGAAAGATATAAGTGTAGAATTAGATAGTGTCATTTTTCAAAAAACATTATGTCAAAGGGTTTCTAGTCCAAATGCACCCGAAAGAAGAAAAAATGTTAGGAAATGTAGCAGGGTAGGTAGAAATGACTTTGAAGCTAATCATGCTGTCAATTTTCAGAAACAGCATCAAGGAAGAAAGAAATTTGCGCCAATGGATAAAGGCATTGGTCTTCAAAAGACAGAGATATGAAATTCTGGACACCTCCTCAAAAGGAGCTGCCCTCCCCAAATGGAGCCAATGTTAGTCATCAGTATTTTTCACCTGTTGATGATGACTAGTTTTTAAAGCCAAGTTTTTTAGAAGCTGATCTCCAATTTGTCAAATTTGTCAGCTAGAAAACACCCCTAAAAATTTCTGTCCTCCTACCTTTTTCAATCGACCTATGATGAGAAAAACCTAGTTGTCAAGCCCTATCTAGTTTCAGTCACGTAATATTTTCCATCAGCTGACATAAGATAAAGTCATCTGCTGTCATTCACCCTCATCCCCATCTCATTCATTAACCAACTGATTGATAAGAATGTCAGCTACCCTACCTCTGGTCATATGTCATCTTGAGATCTGGTCATACCAAAAATAATACTCCAAATCTGTCAAAAATCTCCCCTAAGTTAGGTAGTGGCGTTGTAGGAAATCCTTCCTTGGCAAAAGCATCATGAACCAAAATCTTTAAGTCAATACTAGCCAACCCTGAATTGGCTTTTAATCTGCAAAAAAAGCTTGATACACCCATAGGTCGCGCCACTAAAAGGTCTTGATGTCTCAGCAGTGCATGTGTCAAAAGCCAAACTGATATTAGGTGGATTTACATTGTTTCAGTGCCTATTTCAAAAAGCAAAAATGTACCAGTATTCCAGAAGACATTATTAAACTAAACATGAGAAGACAGCTGCTTCTCATTTTTTTTTTAGCCTCGGATGAGAGTACTAGTCAGAAGAGAAAATTCAATAAACCTCTGCAACCACAGTCAAAAAAGGTTAGTAATTAAGGATAGGCAAGAAATTACTCTTCAGATACAAGTCATTTTTCTCCAGGGGTCAAAATATTCACAAGGGTATTCTATTAACAAGATACATATCTCAGAGCATGCCCCTCATAGCATATTGACAAATTTTCACCTTATTACTTACTGTGATATACCAAGCAGAGATAGGCATTACAAGGAAAGATGACATAGTTTGAGAAAGGGATGAAATGTCACTTGTTTTTAACCTCCTCCAAGCATGAGCAGCTTGTTGGGTGACTATGTTAACCTCCTCCAAACATGAGCAGATGGTTGTGAATATTATGTTAACCTCCTTCATTTAAAAGCATATGGTTAGGAACATGATAAAGGCCTCCTTCCTTTAACAAGCAGAGGGTTAGGAACAGAGGTATGGCCTCATTCAAAGAGCACAAGGCTAACAATGCTTCAAATAGCTTGAAAAAATTGTTTACAACTTTTTCTCCAATGGATGAAACCACTGATATAGCAGTGGCATTTCAAGGGGTGCTTACATGGGTTCACTGTTTGAAAGACAGCGTTGAAATCAGTAGAAAGAAATTGAAGGCTTATGAATAGAAAATTGTTGTTAAAAACATATGGCAATCAGTGGTACTATGATGATTCAAGGAGCTTTGTTTTTCCTGTCCATAAAGATATGAATCAAGCCATTGGTGAGTTCAAACAAAGCTTCATCCATAGTCAAAGGAAAATTTCAAAGGGCACCTAACAGTTTTTGATGAACTTCACAATGGGCATGAGAAGTCATCAAACACCAAGAAAGTTGAAATTTTCAAAGAAATTTCTAGAATGGTAAATCATCTCCTTCCAATATATATGGCAATAGATGCATCAACAGTCCTTGATATGGCTCTTAAGAAGTTTCCTTTAAAAGGAAAAAATGGATAAATAGTGAAAGGGGTTTTGTTTCTTAAGGAGGTCGCTTTACTTCAACGAAAGCCATGAATATGAGGGTCATCAAAAAGGAGTTGGCCACAACATGGTTATTATGAGACTTGTTCAAATAGAAGGCTTCATGGTGTTTTAAAAATGATAAAATATCAAAGACATTGCTTTATGTTTTGATATGACCAAAAAGCCTTTTCAAAAGGCATCCAAACCCTTACAAATAAACTACCAAGGAATTTGAGCTCATTTGAAAGTTAAAAGATGGAGGAGACCATTTGAAAGGCCCTATTTGCAAATTCAAGAAGCCAAGGTGAATGTCCATTATCTGCCCACTGAAGAAGCAAAGAGATTTCAAGTGTTTTCAAGTTTTCCAGCGCTTAAGGCCTGCGCGGCACGCCTATAGGTTTGCAAGGCACGCCTGTAAGCGCAAATAAAAAGGAACTTAACCGTTGCGTGGCGCACATGTAGAGGCACACCTGTGCCCGTGTTCACCAACTGCCCAAAGGCCGACCCGACAATCTCCATTGTGCAGCGCTCTCGGTGGCAAACGACCCACTCCCCCATTAACGTTCAAAAACACTTCCATAGGTTGCTTCATCAACAAACCATGGCTCATAAGCAGTATTCAAGGTATTCTTCATTGCTTCTTAGTAGTTTTTTAAGTTTAATAAGGGTATGCTTGCTATGTTTTCAAGAGAGAGACAGTGATAAAGAAGTTAGGGCCTTCGGTCAAATTCAAAGTTTTTTTTGTTGCTGTGGATATAGAGAATTAGTACAGTGATAGGGAAAGGGTGTCTATGCCAATATTGAAGAAGATTCCTCTTCAAACAGAAACCACAAAGAATAACTTGCTAAGCCTTTTGCTCAAAACACAGTAATTAAAAGAGATAGGTGATTTGCCAAAATTAAGAAAGGCCTCTCTTTTTCATGCTAGTAAATGATAAAACAGTGAGAAAGGGAGGTTTATTATGTCAATTTGATGGCCCTTTGATTGTGCTATTAAAATAGTTCAGACAACCCACAGTTGTTATAAAAGAGCAGAGTTTGTTAAAAACTCGGAGGATAAAGCAGTGAATGAAAGGGAGGTTTCTTAGACCATTATTGAAAGCTTTTCTTGTGTTATTAAAAAAACTAAAACTATACACAGTTGCTAGACATATAAACAGATGATTGTAGGGGTCTCAAAACATTTTTGATCATCTAGACAGTGGTAGAGGGATGAATTCCTGATCAATATAAAGTGTTCCTTTTTGTGTTGTGAGATAGTAAGCTTTGTACAGCCCCCAGAATTCAAAAAAGGCAGAGTCAGTTGAAAGATGTCTTGTTTGCTTTGTGAAGAGCAGTGAATAGAAAAAGAGCATTGTTTGGAGGGAAAGGTGTTTTTGTCAAAACAAAGGAGAACTTTTTTAACAAGGAAACACAAACACATCTTTTTCAAAATCTTTGCCCAAACACAGTAATAAATTAATTTTGGCTATCATTTGACAAGTACTTGTTTGTTCGCATCAAAGAAGCACAGTGACTTGCAAAGAGGACAAGGTGTGTTGTTGGGGGACTATTTTAGAAACCATTTGAAGCAGCCCTTGTCTTGGTCAAACATCAAAGAGTATCCAAAACAAAATTCCTCCCAGGCAAGACAGCAAAAGTGGCCCTCATAGAAGGTTTGAACCTGTTTCCACTGAAGAGGTAAATGCCCATCCTTCAGTTCTGTTTAACTTTCATGAAGTTGGATGTCTAGATTTTTTTCAAAGGGTTCAGGAGGTGAAAAGTTATCTCCCCTTGACACATCTATGTGCTTTGAGATTTCAATGGAAACACTTTCAGCTGGCAGGCTTAGATTTCAAGTTTTCTCCTAGATCCATTTTCAGAGCTACCAAAATCCCTTAAGTCGAAGAAAAATGGTTTAAACAGAGCTACCTAGACTCAGAATAGTACAAACCCTTTTTGAAGCCAGAGCATCGGGATACATGCCCATACATATTTCCTTTTTCATATCTGTTGACTAAGTTATGCTCCCCTCATGAAGATAATCATGAAATATTTCACATGCGAGGGAAGGTTTTCCCAGGTCTATGCTTACCATGTCCGGTTTCTCATGCACTTCACAAGAGCCCAATTGTTAAACCTCCCCTTTTTCCTCCATAGAAGTATTGAAAATATGGCCTCCACTGTTCAAAAAATACCTCCTTCTCAGCAGTCAACTTGCCTTTTCCATCATTCCCTCATCAAGATTGTCATTCTTCATCAACTTGAGAAGAAGGGAATCTCTTGGGACACTTTCATTGCACATCCCGATTTCGCCACTGTTCCTTCATCCCATGCATCTCCTTCACCTTCCACTCAACATCTTTCTCCTTCTTCTTGTAAGCCAATTCCAAAAAAGCTCAAATTTCCCATGATTGAACAAGAAGAAGAGCATGATGAAGAAGAGAAACAACATGATGAAGAAGAAGAACACATTGAGGAAAGGCAGCAAAGTGAAGAAAAACACGATGAGGGTAGGCAACACAGTGATGAAGAAGAGTGCCATGAAAAATATCAAAACAATGAAGAGGGAAATGATGAGTAAATTGAAAAGTTTGATGAGGATATTAGTAGCCCTCATAGCAGCAAACATGATGAAGATGAAGCCCAAAACATTAAGGATACAGAGCCTAAAAGTCCTGAAGAAATCAAGGACAAAAGTGAAGAGAGAAACCCTCAAAAATACATGCAAGATGATAGTCAAAGAATTCATGAAGAAACTCAAAACAGTGGCAAGGATGATGAGGGAAGTAGCAAGGGCAAAGAACAAATAGAGCATGTGCTAGCTACCTCTCCTAGGCAAGGGGCCATGCTTTCTTCTCCAAAAGTGACAAAGCCCTGAACATCAAGGAAGAGAGTGCCTCAAACTATAACTCCAAATGTTACTAGAGCCCTCCGAAGCAAGGGGAGGTTTCCCAAGCAAACCATTTTCGAATTACCCTAGAGGAGGAAGACCAAGAACTCCACCCAAAGCAAGGGAAAGGAGAAAGAAGAAAGCAGCCATGAGAAGGAGAGGGACTTTGACATAATTCAAATCAAAAGTGATGATAGCAACAATGAGGCCCGAATCCTAGAGTCTCTCTTGATCAATAGAGAAGAACAAATTCGTGATTTGAGGGCAGATCTAGAGAGGTCTAAAAACCTCATTCACTTTTTGCAAACACAAAACAAACAAATGAGTGTCCACATGGCGGTATATGAGACACAGGCCATCAAATATCAAAAAGAGGCCTCCAAGGCTCAAATTAAATTGGAAGAACTCATGGGCAAGTTCAATGATAGTGAAGATGAAGATCAGCCAAGAAGAAAGAGGCCAAGGACCATGGGATTCATAAGAGCCTTAGAGAAACAAAAAGAGGAAGAGGTTGCCCTTTTCCAATCTTTTCCTCTCACTACTTTATTCACCCAAAAGATAGAAAACAATCGAGAATCATGGCTTGAGAGGGTGAATGATCACTTGTAAAAGAAGTTGGAAAAGGCCAATAGAGATTTGGACCTTCAAAGAAGAATGAACAGGCACTATAAGAAGCTCAATCAGTTTGCCCGACGGAAATTGAAGGCCACACAAGAAAAGCTCAAGGAGGCTCAAAAGAGGTGCCCGACACCAAAGATGAAGAAAGAAATATATAGGCTCCAAATTTTGGCCTCAGCTTCTCAGCATGCTTATAAAAACCCTTGAGGGTCATGCTCACCAAAATTGGGCAAAATTCAACAAGTTTTGGTTTTTTGTCATTTTTGGGCTTTTGGCTAAAAATCATGGGCATCGCCATTTCTGTTTGAGACAAATTAAAAGGATTAAAATGGTATCATTGGATGCCATAATTTTAGGGGCATCTACTCAGCAATTTTCAGATCAATTGAAGATGATTTGGTCCTCCAAAGTGGCGAAAAACAGTTGCTTTTTCAACACTCTGCCCCGTATATTAGAAAAGGAAATTTTATGGGTTTTTTCACACAGGTCACGTTTTGACAGACTTCTAGTTATCATTTTGGATAAAATAAAGCATTTTTAGAAACTAGACATCCAGAGCTTTCCAACAAGATGTCACAAGCCTCGTTTCGACATGGGGAAGGCTTCCAAAAGTTGCCCACAAGACAGAAGATTTTCTGCTGATATTTTTCTGAAGTATTTTTGTGAAAAATGCACTTTTCTAAAGTGACTTTTCCTCATGTGCGTTTAGCTATTTTTGGCCATGGTTAGTTAGGAAAAGTCAATTTATTTTCCTTTTTTAGCATTTTTAATATATTTTATTAGATATGTTGTGCCTTGGGCTTTGCAAAGCCTCAAGGACAAAATCAGATATTTTTGATGGGCCAATGAGCTTGCAAGTTGCATTAGGAGGTTTTCCCTCACCTTGGCCTATATATTCCAAGAGATTTCATTGTAAACAAGGCTGAAATTGATGATATAGAGCTATATATGGTTATACAAGCTTGGAAGAAACACTTTTCTCATGCATTGGATAGTTTCTTGAATGTTTTTGGATGATGAAAGAGGAATGTTGTTGGATTCATTGACTTGGTAAAATGGTATAGTGTCCCTCTCTGTTATGTTTTCTTTGTTTTCATTCATATTTCATGCTCTTGCTTGCTATAAGACAGTAGAGAATAGATTTGAGACATGCTCTTGGAGGCACTTCAAATTTCCTGTTTCTTTATAGGTTATATGTTTTCTTCCTTCTTAGTCACATCAAAGAATCCTTGATTGCTCTTTGATAACTGAAGAAATTGTTTGCTTGTTTCATTTATGGTTTTATGCATGCTAAGTATGATTCACGGTATGCCCTGCTTACTCATGGCTAGTCATAGTTCCACCTCTGAAACCTTTCTTTGATTGTTTGACTGCCTTAGTTGAACCAAGGAGGTCTTGTACTGATCTTGCCCTTTGCCTAAAACTATGCAATCTTTCTTCAAAGTGCCCAATAGCTTGAAATACTATGCTTAGGTGTTTCCTCATAGTGATTTGAGTTATTTGTTTGTCTTAATTGTCTTTCCCCAAAGTCTGATAGAAATTTCCTAAAGTTAGAGAGTCACATATCTCTATGTATTGCTTGAATGTTTATTTCTATGCATTTATCAGTTTATAGTTACATTTCTCATGATTAATGGTTATCCCTACCATGTTTATGTCAGCTATTGAACTATTTATGTTTGAAATCCTTTGTTCTTCACAAATTTAGTGTCCATTCCACTCCATTTTACCCAAATATCCATTTTACCTTGATCAAATCAGCCCTTCAACATACCTTGTATCACCATCTGAAGCTTTCTTGACCTTTTCGACCCCATAGCCTAGTTGATCTGACATATTTTTACCCATCTTAGTCTTTGATCAGTTCATCCCTCACAAACCTAAAAACAAAACCAAAAAAACATACTTCATAACTAGCCTAAAATTAGAAACACAAGAAGCAAAACATAGATATCCCTTACACAATAGAGAGAGCCCTCTCTGAGTCCAAGAAGGCTAGGTCCTTGGGCTCCAAAGATTGGTTTGATGTTACCCTGTCACTTGGCTTGCCAATCAGCCAAATCACGGGACCCTAATAGAAGCCAAGAAATCAGGATAGATTGCTTACACCATTTGATTATTCTTCAAATAAAATGATCATGTCCTATTTACAACCTACTACTTCAACTCCTAAAACAGTGGCTAACTACAAAAATAAGGAATTTGAAGTAGATATTGAAAAGGTACATGAGTTGGATCAGATAGAATTCCATAGACATAGCTCTGAGATGATATATTCCACTATGGTGATAAAGGCCATGAGTGTAACAAATTTGCAAAATACTATCATAAAATTGCAAGATCAGATGAAGCTTGATAAAGGCTCCTTATATGAAAAATATATAAGGATAAATGCCTTAGAAGATTTGATTCTACAATAGGAGTGGACCTATCAAATGTACAAGCTGCTGAAGTATTATTCAAAAAGAAAAATGATGATATTGCTACTTTGAGGAAACAGTTAAAACTTCCTCAAAGTGAGCACCCACAGAGCAAGGAAATACTTCAGGAACAAAAAGAGAAAGAAGATATGATGCAGTTGATTATAAAGTTTACTGCCCAGATTAAGAACATAGAAATCCAATTGGATATACTAATGAAATAAAAGGAAACTGTGAAGGAAACTGATGCTTCCACCATTCCCACATTTATTCCTATTATTACAGCTGCTATTCCTTCTACATTGGGAGAAAAGTTAGCACCCAAAGAGCCACTGGAAACTACAGTGTCAGTGCAATCAGCTACTACTTCCAATACTAAATCCTTAACATCACAGGTGCAACAGACAAATGATGCAGGAAAAATCATCAAAGAAATGGAATAAATGACATTGAAAACCCATGAAATTAACAATTTGAAGAAAAATATTAAGAATATGGAGGTATCAAATAATGCAGCATTGATTAATGCCAATAATTATGAAGAAAAAGCTAAGAGACTTGAAGAGCAAGTCAAAAGCCTTTAGAAGGATTTGAGTTTCACCAAACAGATTTCTTGCATAAGGAATCACCTATGGACCAACATTATTGAGGCCATACATCTTCAATGGCCATCAATCCAGATAATATATGAACAGAGGGACCTCCTTCTAGCAGCTTAAGGTGAAATACAAAGGACTACAGAAGAATTAGCAGACAAACCAACACAGCCACTAAAGCTAATTACCTTCTTAAATAGTAAGAGCATGACTGAGCTAAAGGAATTGAAGATACAGGATAGAACAGAGACTATATTGTAAATCAAAAAGGTATTGACAAAGAAAAATTTGATGAATAACTTGAAAGAAAAATGTGATGCTATGAATTTTTCCATTACCAAGTTTTTAGCAAAGTATATTTTGCTAAGACAAGCAGGCATTCCAAACATACATGTATTCAATGACAAGTTAATGGATCAAAAAGAATATGACAAGAATATTAGATACTATGCCAAAGAACAAGTTAAATGGTAAGCAAACAGCATGAAAGAGTATCAGAGATGAAGTACAAGGTCAAAGAGTATAAGGGAAAGTTGTTCTCAAATACATTGAAGATTTATTCTTCCTTCAGAATGAAATCAAACATTTGTTTGTAATTAAGACAAATTTTGCTAAGTACACTGAAGTATATGAGAACTACAGAAAGTTCAAAAGTATGAAGATACCGGATGCTGAACAATGGCAGACCTTTACAAATTTATTATAGCAGCCAAGAAGCAAACAGTGAAGAGAGTGCAGATGAAGCAGTCAATTTGAAAGGGAAACAAATAAAATAGTATTTGATTTTGATTTTTTTTTTTTTTACTGCTGAAAATTCTCTTTTTACAGCAGCTAGAGGTCAAAATATCAAGTTAAATAATATCAGAGTGAAAAGCCAGAGTCAAAGTGTATCAGAGAGAAAACAACATCTAGTTGAATTGGCTGTTGTAATTTCCTTTTTTACAGCAGTTAAATGGTAAGCAAACAGCATGAAAGAGTATCAGAGATGAAGTACAAGGTCAAAGAGTATAAGTGGAAAGAGTATCAGTGAAGTCAAATTCCAAAAGATATTTTCAAAATGCCATCAAAAATGGATAGCTACTCAAATAAACAGTTTTTTGTTAGATAACATAGCTCTATATTTTCTAGATAAGAGGACAGCTTGCTAAGTTGTTAAGCAGCTGTCCCTCTTAATGTGTAAAGATATTTTTTTATTTCCTAGATTTTTTCCTAGATCTCTCTAGGATATTTGTAATAAACATTTGTATAAATACTTCAGTTTATGAAGTTTTTAGTGTGGAATAAAATTGCTAAGAACATTATAGACATTTTGCTGGTATGTTGGAGGCTCACATGTGTTGATTTCAAAGCAACAGTCTAGACAATAGCCAATTGGACTTCATAATTTAGGATTCATGCGATAATTTGAAGAGTAAAGTGCATCTATCTTGTCATTGTTTACTTTTTGAGTTCCATTCATTTCATATATGTTGTTCAATCTTAATGATTAATTAGGAGGATTACTTCAGGACTAGTGTTAGAACTCCCTGTCTTAACTACTTAATTATTAAAAAAATTTCTGTTGATTTCCGGATTTAGGAATTCTTAATTGCTCCTAGTCCCGTTTGACCCCTGCCTCCTTCCTCTTTTTTTGGATCAATGGATTCTTCAGTGCCCTTTATTACGAAACAAGCCATCTCACCAAAACAATCTATCCAAATCTCTGAGGGTTATCTACCTTGCCCTGAATACATTAGCATCCTCTTGGCCTTGCCTTCTAGTTCTGCTTGCTAGACTTTGACTCCATAGCCCAATGGACTAGTAGATCCCTCTTTAATTTGTCTTCAAGTAATCTTATTTTCCACCAAACATTTCAAAACCAAAACCAAATTGAACTATCATAACTAGCCTAAAACATTAAACAAAAACAAAGTTAAATCATAAAGAGAGAGCCCTCTTTGAAATTTAGGAAGGCTAGATCCTAAATTTCTAAAGCAGGTATGTGGTTACCCCTAGTTTTCTTAAAACTAAAAATCAAAAGCCCACAATCGTTAGAAATTACTAGGGTGATAACATACTGGCGACCATACTGGGGAACTAACCAATCTCCAGTTTTAAAATTAGTCTTAAAGGAAGATATTTAATCTATCTTTTTACTTTAAGATTATTTTTAAGGGTTGTGGGTATTCATAAATAGTCATTCTGGATTCTAGGAAAATCTACTATACCAGGTCTAACCCAGATCCTAAGCCTGCAGTTATAGTAGATAACCCAGAACAGATTGGAAAAAACAAAAAGAAAAAACATAATCTCAATTTAGAAACTGAAGTACCATTAAGAAAAGAAAATTCTTTACCCAAAGAATTAGTGAGCTTATCTAATATTGATTTTGATTTCAAGTTTAAACAATCATTGTTTAAAATTAAATCTGAAACTAATTTAAAAGATACTGTAATAGATCTTGTTTTTACTTCTTTCTTGAAAGCAAAACAGAATATTATTTCAGTAAAAAGAAAATCAGATAAATATGAATCTCAAAGTCAAGTAGAAAGGATTAATGTTACATTAATTAAAGACATAGATGAAGCTATTAAATTAGCCCATTTATTATCTCACATTAAGCCTCCAGTTTCTCAATTGCATAAAACAATAATTCCAGCATCAGATTCAACTTTGTATGATGTCACATCATTTTTAGATTCCACTACAAGTTCATCCACAAAACCTTTTATTCCTAAGTTTCCTTTGCAGCCTAAGATAGTTTTTCCTTCATTCACTAAATTCATTGCATCCACTATTTTTATAAGCACTACATTTTCCCCAACCAATTCCATATATATACCAGCTACTTTTCCAAGTTCTTCAAGTACATCTTTCAGCACATTAGCTACTATAACCAGCACATCTCCTCTCATTTCTAGTGTACCCCCTAGCTCAGCTAAGCTTCAAGCTATGTCTGCTAGATATGAACCCCTTTTTTTGCCTCAAAACCTTCATGATATGCCCCAATATTATCAAAATAATATATCTTTATTTGATGGCTTGTCACAATATACTGCTCGACAACATGTTACCAGAATGGCAGACTATTGTGAAATCTATGAAATAGATGAATTGGATGTTTAGATGAGATTTTTTGCTCAAATTTTGACTGGGGAAGTTAAGAAATGGTTTAAAAATTTAGCTGCTGGTAGTATAGCTGATTTAGCTACATTTCATAGAGCATTTCTGAATAAATGGGAAAAGAAAAAGAACCCTTTGCACATTTTATCTGAGTTTGATTCTTTAAAAATAGCTCCTAATGATTATGTTCAGGATTACTGCACTAGATACAACAGTGTCTATAATTCTATTTCTCCATATCTTAAACCTACACCATATTCTGTGCTTCTTAAATTCCCTGATGTATTTGATCCAGATATGGAATACCAACTAAGAGAAAGAGATGCTAAAACATTAGAACAAATGCAATTAGATGTTGTTAGTGTAGAAATTAATATTCTAGCTAGAAAAGCCAAACTTAGGAATGAAAGAAGAGTCACAATCAAAGAAGAAACATCAAACTCAGATGGTAAATTTGACTTTTTTGCTAAAAATTTAGAAAGAGTAGTTGAAAGATTAGACAATATTGAGAAAAAACCACAATGGGATAACCAACCACAAATCATAAATCCCATCTACAGAAAAAACAATAATCCTAGAAAGGGTAAAGAAACTTCTCCAGATAAAAACAATAGGCCCCCATTCCAAGAGAACTATGCTGAAAGTTCTCAAAATAATGATGATGAAGATGAGAATGAAATCGATATATTAATGGGGATAGATGAAGAAAACAATATTTTCCTCACTCAGGAGGATCAAGAACTTTTTGAGCTTCAACAACTCAAAGTAGAATCTAGTGAATCCTTTGATTTCAAACAAGGTTATGACTTCGCCATTAACAAAATTCACAGTCAGTATAACCTTCGAAATAGAAAAAAAAAATGAGTCTTCTACAAAAAAAACTTCGCAAAATCAAACTAAAAGAATGTGGAAGCACCAAAAACCAAGATTTTGCAAATTCTCCCAAGAGAAAACAAGCAAAATTCCAATCCTCCCAGTCCTAAAAAAGGGCCAAGTCTAAAAATTGTTAACATCACTGAAGAAGTGGCCAAACCCTCTAGCAATACTCAAAAGACAAACACTACCAAAGCCCCTAATTCAAAAAAATCAATAATTCCTGATCCTAAGAAGAATCTTAATGATTATGTGTCAGCAAATCTCAAAAATCTTAACAATAAACCTTCTGCTGAAAGTTCAAAGTCTGAAAAAACTCCTACTGCCTTGAATTTTTCCCTAAAAAGAGAATTAAAGATAGCAAGAGTCAAGAAACTCAAACAGAGAACAATAGGACAACTCAAGATAAGAGTAAATCTGCTGAAATACCTGAAAACCTGACCTAGATAACTGTTACAAAAGATGAACTAATTCAGATTAGTAAATCTCATCCAGCATTTAATATTCAAACTGAAACAGAAAAGTTAAAGATACCAATTCCTTTGACAAAAATGGTAAAGAATGATGTGTATAAATCAACAATTACTGAAACTTTGAATATGAATGTTGGTGAATATTTTATTAATTTAAATTGTGATCAGCCTGAATTAATTTTTGGCCCTGATGTTAATGGTAAACATTCAGATGGATCAGTTCCTCCCTTCTATATAAGTCTTACTATTCACGATCAAATTATACATAATGCAATGTTAGATTCAGGAGTTTCTCACAACTTAATGCCAAAAGCTATCATGGAAACTCTGAATTTATAAATAGCAAGGCCTTATAAAGATTTATTCTCTTTTGATTCAAGCAAGGTCAAATGCATAGGATTGATAAAATACTTATGCGTCAATTTGGTTCAATATCCCGGTAAAATTATGGTCATGGATATTGCAGTAGCTGATATCCCACCAAAGTATGGTATGCTTCTTTCTTGCTGATGGGAAGCTAAGTTGCAGGGATATCTACAATTAGACATGAGATATGCCACCATAACAATATTTGGACAACCTAAGAAACTTTACAGAGAAAATATTACGAAATACATGGTTAGCAGTGCTGAGAGATCAATAAATTACCCAATTTACTCAACACCAACTGATCTTGATTCTTTCATTTTATGTAACTCTGATAATAATGAAATCCAACTGAATTAATTGACATAAAGCCTAAACCAAACAATGATAATATTTTCCATCAAGCCCTTTGGCACTTAGACTTTGATGGTTCAGTGAAAAAATCAGGAGCAGGAAATGGAGTGTGGATCACAAACATTGAAACCAGTCATTCAGAAGGACATGCCTTTAGACTCAACTTTAAATGCACCAATAACATGGAAAAGTATGAGGCACTTATCTTAGGCCTTCAAATCATCAGAAATTTAGGAGCTCAAAGGATTTTAATTATGGGAGATTCAGAGTTAATCATTAACCAAGTAAATGGAGACTATTCTATTCATAATCCTAGATTAGCCAGATATAGAGATGCAGTAGCTGATTTATGTGATGATTTACTAGAATGTAAGTTTGCTACTATTTGTAATGTCCCAAATTTTGCAATACAGTATTTGGGACATTAATCTTGCTTTTATTTTAATAAAAGGAATAAAATGGGTAAGGGAACCCATTTGTAGAAACTTAATAAACACTCCTAAGGTGAAAAAGTCACTTAAGTGGCTTAAGGTAGCAGCCCAAGTGTTAAAAGGGGCCAAAGGCAAGTGAGCTAGACTATGGTTGACAAAAGTCAACAACGTACCCTAAGAGGGGAAGATTTCTCAAGAAGATTGCGTAGTTGGAGTGGAGGTAAATTAAAATGAGAGAAACCCTAATGTGAGTGGGGTCCATGCACACATTGCATAAAAGATGAAGGAGAGCATTGTGGAGATCAGTTTTTGGAGATAGAAATCGAAGTTGAAGCTCTCTTCAACTTGCTGCTGTTTAGCACAAGAGGGATTCCTATTTAGGAATTCCCTTCTCTTCCATGGGAGGCCATGGGGAGATTGTTCATCATCTTCCTCACATCATGGCATGAGGCCAAGGAAGTCATTTGCAGCTACTGTGTTATTCTTGTAGCAAGAGAACACTAGAGTTGCTAGTGTTGCAGTGTGGGACCTTCATCATCTCACTTCTGGAGTTGGTTTGTAGAGGGGAAGCTCATTCCTTCTCTAGGAAATCAGCAAAGGAGATTTCTAGAGCTCATATTGTAGATTTGGCATCAGGCCATATGTTTTCTCTCATGCCCAGCGCAGTCCCTTTCTCTTACAGCGTTATTCTCAGTGAGGGTTTGCAGGTGGAGCACATTTTGTGCACTATGGAGTGCAATATTCAGTAAGGGGATCAGCCCCTTCATTTTGGAGATCATCGGAGGAGGTTTCATTTTTATTGCAGGAGGTTTCATTGTTATTGTAGCATCTATTTCCTTCTCCCGTGTTGTATTCTATTTGAGTTGCAGCAGCTACACTGCAACTATGGCATTTTACTATTTTATGTATTTTAGCCAATCCCTTAGAGGATTGATGCAATAATGTTTTCTGGGGTTGAGATCTCTCTCCCCCTTATTTATTTGAGCATGTATTGTCATATCATCTTGCATATTTCAGTCTGCAATCATTTTCCCTTAGAGACTGCGCATTTATAGAGTAGCTGGGTTTTATGCAGCAATGTACTCTCTTGCTTATGTACATTTTCCTTGGAGGCTAGTTTGCACTCACCTTGAGAGGTATTTTCCTCAAGTATATTGTATAATATTTGCTGATATACATTTTGTATCATATTTTTACTCTTCTAGCATTATATGTTGCATTCTTTCACTGTTGTTCATATTGAAGTCTTCATGCTGCTGAAGATTCCCTTATTGAGCATTGTTTCGGTATACATGTTGGTGGGAGATCTGAATAACCTGCTTAAGCTTATTTATTTGGGCTTATATTCTACAGGGAGTTTTTATCAAATGTATTCCAAGGAATCCCAACATTGGATTGCCTTATTTTCACATGGGCTTCCTTATACAGCGTCCTCATGGACAGCTGGTGCAGAAATTCCTTGAAGGGAATTATTAGCTTTTGACAAGATCTATTGGCAGAGTTTGCTAGAGGGCCAGGTAGCCTCTGGATGTCATTATTTCTTTTTAATATGACATATCTAGTGAATTCCCCTGCATTCAATCTATGAAATAGTTTAGTGTTGATTTTTAATACTCCCGGAGTGGAAAATAGGAACATCTCAAGATATTCCTGGCATTGCAGAAATTTCCCCATTTGGGACATTACAGTGGTATCAGAGCTTCGAACTTGGCTCAGCCCATGAATTTCAAATTCCAAAGAAGAAGAGGTCAGATATGATGCAGAAGATGAGATCAATCTCATCAGTTTTGGGTCCAGCAACAACCTCTCCAAGGAGGTTGAGAAAATAGAAGAAGGAGAAGAGGAAGGACCATGCACTTCCTATTCTCACAGAGGAGCAGAGCAGAAGCATGGGAAACACTTGGAATTTGAATTCTAAGTGAGTGTCTGCTAAATATGGAGCAAACCCTAGGGTCTTCCAAGAGACTCTATCTTTCACACTTGTTCAGTAGAAGAGGAAAGAACTTGGTGGTTCAGCGATGGGAGGCATGCAAGGGTTTCTACTCTTGCTGATTATTCTCAAATCTCGATCAGAAGATTTGGCCATAGGAGGGAGGAGCCCTCACCACCAGAGGCACATTCCAGCACTGTTATACTCATGGAGGAGAAGCCTCCACCTTCAGCTATTGAGGCAGCCAACACATTTGAGGAGGAGACTCTTGCAGCAAGATTCTTCCATAATCTCTCCAGGGTATGCATGAGTTTTCATATATCATGGAGGATTGATCATTATTGCATGTTGATTGTCTTGAGGAGGGTACTTTCACTACGCTGTGCCATTATTCTCAGACACCCTTGACGAGTCATGCACCACACATGAGGTTGGGGTTTGAGATATTAACCATGGAGGAGATTGCATTTCAATGTCCCATGAAATGCAGAAGGAGAAATATGTTTTGGGACAATGGTAGCTCTTATGAAAGAGGTACCAAGTGGCAGGATACTTGCACCAAAGAGCAGAGCTTTGAGGATCATATGTGCCCAGTGGAAATGTGGAGGATCCATAACCCATAGGTCCCAGGATCATTTCACACTCATTGAATTTGATGGACAAGGGGAGAGTATGGGTGCATCATGATGGAGTGGCATTTCTCATCACTCATTATGTTTCCATTTCAAGTTGGGTATGGTGGAATTATAAGGGAGAAACAAACATTCTGGTAGCTCAGATTTTGTTTACATGTTGCGGGAGCAAGAGGAGGCACTAGCATGGTGCAGGAGGATTGCTCTTTGATCTTGGATGCCCAAGTAGCACCTTCTTCATGGGAGGGGCTCCAAATTTGTAGCAACATTATGGAGGAGTATTTGGAAAGATTCATGTCAAAGAAGGGAGCTTTGAGATGACAGTGGCCCTACTCCAAAGGCCAGCAGCGCTGTCACTTGAGAGCTTGAGTTACTTGTTGGAGTGACTTTCAAACCACTTCACAAGTGATGTATTTTGGAGGCATGTAAATGATGAACATGAAGGATTAATGGAGGGAAGAATTCCTCACTACATTTTGACTTTCTTGGCTTGGTTTCACAAGCACAAGAAGAGGAATCTACATGCAGAAATTCTGGGTCCTTCCTTCATGCATCTTCATGCACATTCTTCATTGATGGAGGAGTCCACTTGGGAAGGCTTTCTAATAGATGTATATCAGCATTTGGATAGATTCATAGCCCAAGAGATGATGAGATGGTTGTCACAACCACTCCCCTACTATGTTGCAGTAAGGGGGACTTCTCATTGGAGCCATTTTCAGCTCAAAGACCAAAGTGCATGATGCGGGAGGTAATCATTTGCTCTATGTTTGGCACTCTCTTATTCTTATGATCACCAAGTTATATCAAGGAGGATCCTTCCTTCTTGTACATTATTTTCAGCTATACTTATGGTCTATTGCAGCAAGAAATATGACCATCTTATAGGTGGTTTGTGGGGGAAAGCCACATAGTTTTGGTGTGCACCTTTGGCACCAAATTTTGTTTTCATGATCACATCTTGTAGGATGAATGTGGTAGCAAACAAGTGGCTGTAAAGAACTTGTTATTTTTTCATTTTGATGCAGGCCAAGAGTGCACTGTGCAGGTTCCCTTGGTGGAACAATGATCCACTTTCCAGTTGTCATGAGGCAACTTGCTTATATTGATTTTGCTTCCATACATTGCAGATTTTTATTGGTTCATAGGGAGCTTTTTTTGAGAGTGGGATATGATTTTATGATGCCCATTGGGATTATTATTCTCCCTAATTTTCATATTGTATGTTTCAGGAGAAGCAATGGGCAACCCATGATTTCCAAGCTTCATATCTTTCCTTCATGTGGGAGGAGTTATTTGGAGAGTTCAAATTTTGGAGGAGGCATTTCATGGTTTGTATGGTTGATGGTGTGGCTTGGGTCTCTTTGAAGACCATTTCATTTCAGCTATATATCAGCATCAGCCCCATATTTATGATGAGGAGGGATAGACTCATTGGGTGGAAGTTCCCTTTGGGAGAGAAGACCTCCAATTCTTTGGCAGCACATGCTCCAAGGGAGTATGGAAGATGATATGTTCACCATGTTTCAGCCAAGTATTCTCTTCATGAGGTGGACCATATGATTTTTGGATGCCATATGATGATGAATTCCAACTCATCACATATGAGATGATTTGAGCCAGCTTGTTTTGCAGCGTTGGAGGAGAGATATTTCGGGGATCTAGACTTCATTTTGCCTGTTGAAGGCAACACTAGTGCAGCCCAAGTTCAGATTTCACTCCACATTCATCATAAGTGGAGAAGAGGATAGCGTGGGGTAGGCTATGAAGCTTACCAAGTTCAGAAATTCAACCCACCTATTTCTCATGAGCACAAGGTGGAGGAGTACTTTCAGGAGTTTCCTAGTTCGAGGGTGACTCATTTTGCTTGATTGCTTAAGGATGGAGGATCTACAAGAGGATATTTCAGACTCCATGCCTTGAGTGGAGGGCCTTTTTTCATTTCATCCTTGCTCTTGCTTGAGGACAAGAAATTTTTGGGAGGGGAGGACTATAATGTCCCAAATTTTGCAATAAATTATTTGGGACATTAATCTTGCTTTTATTTTAATAAAAGTAATAAAATGGGTAAGGGAACCAATTTGTAACAACTTAATAAACACTCTTAAGGTGAAAAAGTCACTTAAATGGCTTAATGTAGTAGCCCAAGTGTGAAAAGGGGCCAAAGGCAAGTGAGCTAGACCATGGTTAACCAAAGTCAACAACGTACCCTAAGAGGGGAAGCTTGCTCAAGAAGATTGCGCAGTTGGAGTGGAGGGAAATTCAAATGAGAGAAACCCTAATGTGAGTGGGGTCCATGCACACATTGCATAAAAGATGAAGGAGAGCATTATGGAGATCAATTTTTCGAGATAGAATTCGAAGTTCAAGCTCTCTTCAACTTGATGCTATTTAGCACAAGAGGGATTCCTGTTTAGGAATGCCCTTCTCTTCCATGGGAGGCCATGGGGAGATTTTTATTCATCTTCCTCACATCATGGAATGAGGCCAAGGTAGTCATTTTTAGCTACTGCGTTATTCTTGCAGCAAGAGAACGTTGGAGTTGTTGGTGTTGCAGTGAGGGACCTTCATCATCTCACTTCCGTAGTTGGTTTATAGAGGGGAAGCTCATTCTTTCTCTAGGAAATCAGAAAATGAGATTTCCAGAGCTCATATTGCAGATTTGGCATCATTCCATATGTTTTCTCGCATGCCCAACACAGTCCCTTTCTCTTACAGCATTATTCTCAGTGAGGGTTTGCATGTGGAGCACATTTTGTGCACTATGGAGTGCAATCTTTAGTAAGGGGATCAGCCCCTTCATTTTGGAGATCATCGGAGGAGGTTTCATTGTTATTGCAGCATCTATCTCCTTCTCCCATGTTGTATTCTATTTGAGTTGCAGCAGCTACACTGCAACTCCGACATTTTACTATTTTATGTATTTTAGACAATCCCTTAAGAGGATTGATGCAATAATGTTTTCTGGGGTTGAGATCTCACTCCCCCTTCTTTATTTGAGCATATATTGTCATATCATCTTGTATATTTTAGTCTACAGTCATTTTCCCTTAGAGACTGCGCAATTATAGAGTAGTTGGGTTTTATGCAGCAATGTACTCTCTTGCTTATGTACATTTTCCTTGGAGGCTGGTTTTCACTCACCTTGAGAGGTCTTTTCCTCGAGGATCTTGTATAATATTTTCTGCTATACATTTTGTATCATATTTTTACTCTTCTGGAATTATATGTTGCATTCTTTCACTGTTTTTCATATTGAATTTTTCATGCTGCTGAAGATTCCCTTATTGGGCATTTTTTCGGTATACATGTTGGTGGGAGATCTGAATAACCTGCTTAAGCTTATTTCTTTGGGCTTATATTTTACAGGGAGTTTTTATTAGATGTATTCCAAGGCATCCCAGCATTGGATTGCCTTATTTTCACATGGGCTTCCTTATACAGCGTCCTCATGGACAGCTGGTGCAGAAATTTCTTGAAGGGAATTATTTGCTTTTGATAAGATCTATTGGCAGAGTCTGATAGAGGGCTAGGTAGCCTTTGGATCTCATTCTTCCTTGTGAAGATGACATATCCAGTAAATTCCCCTACAATCAATCTCTAAAATAGTTCATTGTTGATTTTTAATACTCCCGGAGTGGAAAATAGGAATATCTCAAGATATTCCCAGCATTGCAGAAATTTCCCCATTTGGGACATTACAGTGGTATCAGAGCTTCGAACTTGCTTAGCCTATGAAGTTTGAATTCCAGAGAATAAGAGATCAGAGAAGATGCAGAAGATGAGATCAATCTCATCAGTTTTGGGTCCAGCAACAACCTCTCCAAGGAGGTTGAGAAAATAGAAGAAGGAGAAGAGGAAGGACCATGCACTTCCTATTCTCACAGAGGATCAGAGCAGAAGCATGGGAAACACTTGGAATTCGAATTCTAAGTGAGTTTCTGATGAATATGTAGAAAACCCTAGGGTCTTCCAAGAGACTCTATCTTTCACACTTGTTCAGCAGAAGAGGAAAGAACTTGGTGGTTCAGCCATGGGAGGCATGCAAGGGTTTCTACTCTTGCTGATTATTCTCAGATCTTGACCAGAAGATTTGGCCATAGGAGGTAGGAGCCCTCACCACAAGAGGCACATTCCAGCGCTGTTATACTCATGGAGGAGCAGCCTCCACCTTCAGCTATTCAGGCAGCCAACACATTTGAGGAGGAGACTCTTGCAGCAAGATTCTTCCAAAATATCTCCAGGGTATGCATGAGTTTTCATCTATGATGGAGGATTGATCATTATTTCATGCTGATTTTCTTGAGGAGGGTAATTTCACTACACTGTGCCATTATTCTCAGACACCCTTGATGAGTCATGCACCACACATGAGGTTGAGGTCTGAGATATGAACCATGGAGGAGATTTCATTTCAATGTCCCATGAAATGAAAAAGGAGAAATCTATTTTGGGACAATGGTAGCTCTTATGAAAGAGGTACCAAGTGGTAGGATACTTACACCAAAGAGCAAAGCTTTGAGGATCATATGTGCCCAGCGGAAATGTGGAGGATCCATAACCCATAGGTCCCAGGATAATTTCACACTCATTGCATTTGATGGACAAGGGGAGAGTATGGGTGCATCATGATGGAGTGGCATTTCTCTTTTCACTCATTATGTTTCCATTTCAGGTTGGGTATGGTGGAAGTATATGGGAGCAGCAAACATTCTTGTTGCTCAGATTTTGTTTGCATGTTGCGGGAGCAAGAGGAGGCACTAGCATGGTGCAGGAGGATTTCTCTTTGATCTTGGATGCCCAAGTAGCACCTTCTTCATGTGAGGGGCTCCACATTTTCAGCAACATGATGGAGGAGTCTTTGGCAAGATTCATGTCAAAGAAGGGAGCTTTGAGATGACAGTGGCCCTACTCCAAAGGCCAGCAGCGCTGTCACTTGAGAGCTTGAGTTACTTGTTGGAGTGACTTTCAAACCACTTCACAAGTGATGTATTGTGGAGGCATGTAGATGATGAGAATGAAGGAGTACTGAAGGGAAGCATTCCTCACTACATTCTAACTTTCTTGGCTTGGTTGCACAAGCACAAGAAGAGGAATCTACATGCAGAAATTCTAGGTCCTTCCTTCATTCATCTTCATGCATATTCTTCATTGATGGAGGTGTCCAATTGGGAGGGCTTTCTAATAGATGTATATCAGCATTTGGCTAGATGCATAGCCCAAGATATGATGAGATGGTTGTCACAACCACTCCCCTACTATGTTGCAGTAAGGGGGACTTTTCATTGGAGCCATTTTCAGCTCAAAAACCAAAGTGCATGATGAGGGAGGTAATCATTTGCTCTATGTTTGGCACTCCCTTATTGTTATGATCAGCATGTTATATCAAGGAGGATCCTTCCTTCTTGTACATTATGTTCAGATATACTTATGGTCTATTGCAGCAAGAAATATGGCCATCTTGTGGGTGGTTTGTGGGGGAAAGCCACATAGTTTTGGTGTGCACCTTTGGCACCAATTTTTTTTTCATGATCACATCTTGCAGGATGAATGTGGCAGAAAACAAGTGGCTGTAAAGAACTTGTTATTTTTTCATTTTGATGCAAGCCAGGAGTGCACTGTGAAGGTTACCTTGGTGGAACAATGATCCACTTTCCGTTTGTCATGAGGCAACTTGCTTCTATTGATTTTGATTCCATACATTGCAGATTTTTATTGGTTCATGGGGAGCTTGTTTGGAGAGTGGGATATGAGTTTATGATGCCCATTGGGATTATTATTCTCCCTAATTTTCATATTGTATGTTTCAGGAGAAGTAATGAGCAGCCCATGATTTCCAAGCTTCATCTCTTTCCTTCATGTGGGAGGAGTTATTTGGAGAGTTCAAATTTTGGAGGAGGCATTTCATGGTTTGTATGGTTGATGGGGTGGCTTGGGTCTCTTTGAAGACCATTTAATTTCAGCTATATATCAGCAGCAGCCCCATATATATGATGAGGAGGGATAGACTCATTGGGTGGAAGTGCGCTTTGGGAGATAAGACTTCCAATTCTTTGGCAGCACATGCTCCAAGGGAGTATGGAAGATGATATGGTCACCATGTTTCAGCCATGTATTCTCTTCATGAGGTGGACCATATGATTTTTGGATGCCATATGATGATGAATTCCAACTCATCACATATGAGATGATTTGGGCCAGCTTGTTTTGCAGCATTGGAGGAGAGATCTTTCGAGGATCTAGACTTCATTTTTCCTCTTGAATGCAACACTAGTGCAGCCCAAGTTTAGCTTTCACTCCACATTCATCATAAGTGGAGAAGAGGATAGCGTGGGGTAGGCTATGAAGCTTACCAAGTTCAGAAATTCAGCCCACCTATTTCACATGAGCACAAGGTGGAGGAGTACTTTCAGGAGTTGCCTAGTTGGAGGGTGACTCACTTTGCTTGATTGCTTGAGGATGGAGGATCTACAGGAGGATATTTCAGACTAAATTCCTTGAGTGGAGGACCTTTTTGTAGTTCATCCTTGCTCTTGCTTGAGGACAAGCAAGTTTTGGGAGGGGAGGACTGTAACGTCCCAAATTTTTCAATAAAGTATTTGGGACATTAATCTTGCTTTTATTTTAATAAAAGGAATAAAATGGGTAAGGGAACCCATTTGTAGCAACTTAATAAACACTCCTAAGGTTCAAAAGTCACTTAAGTGGCTTAAGGTAGCAGCCCAAGTGTGAAAATGGGCCAAAGGCAAGTGAGCTAGACCATGGTTGACCAAAGTCAACATGGTACCCTAAGAGGGGAAGCTTGCTCAAGAAGATTGCGTAGTTGGAGTGGAGGGAAATTCAAATGAGAGAAACCCTAATGTGAGTGGGGTCCATGCGCACATTGCATAAAAGATGAAGGAGAACATTGTGGAGATCATTTTTGGAGCTAGAATTCAAAGTTGAAGCTCTCTTCAACTTGTTGCTGTTTAGCACAAGAGGGATTTCTGTTTAGGAATGCCCTTCTCTTCCATGGGATACCATGGGGAGATTGTTCTTCATCTTCCTCACATCATGGCATCAGGCCAAGGCAGTCATTTGCAGCTACTGTGTTATTATTGCAGCAAGAGAACGCTAGAGTTGCTGGTGTTGCAGTGAGGGACCTTCATCATCTCACTTCCGGAGTTGGTTTGTAGAGGGGAATCTCATTCCTTCTCTAGGAAATAAGCAAAGGAGATTTTCGGAGCCCATATTGAAAATTGGGCATCAGGCCATATGTTTTCTCTCATGCCCAGTGCAGTCCCTTTCTCTTACAGCGTTATTCTCAGTGAGGGTTTGCAGGTGGAGCACATTTTGTGAAATATGGAGTGCAATCTTCAGTAAGGGGATCAACCCCTTCATTTTGGAGATCATCGGAGGAGGTTCATTGTTATTGTAGCATCTATTTCCTTCTCCCATGTTGTATTCTATTTGAGTTGCAGAAGTTACATTGCAATCCGGCATTTTACTATTTTATGTATTTTAGCCAATCCCTTAGAGGATTGATGCAATAATGTTTTTTGAGGTTGAGATCTTGCTCCCCCTTCTTTATTTGAGTATTTATTGTCATATCATCTTGTATATTTCATTCTGCAGTCATTTTCCCTTAGAGACTACACATTTATAGAGTATTTGGGTTTTATGCAACAATGTACTCTCTTGCTTATGTACATTTTCCTTGGAGGCTAGTTTGCACTCACCTTGAGAGGTCTTTTCCTCGAGGATCTTGCATAATATTTGTTGCTATACAATTTGTATCAGATTTGTACTCTTATAGCATTATATGTTGAATTCTTTCACTACTATTCATATTGAAGTTTTCATGCTGCTGAAGATTCCCTTATTGAGCATTGTTTCGGTATACATGTTGGTGGGAGATCTGAATAACCTGCTTAAGGTTATTTCTTTGGGGTTATATTCTGTAGGGAGTTTGTATCAGATGTATTCCAAGGCATCCCAGCATTGGATTGCCTTATTTTCACATGGGCTTCCTTATACAGCGTCCTCATGGACAGCTGGTGTAGAAATTCCTTGAAGGGAATTATTAGCTTTTGACAAGATCTATTGGCAAAGTCTGCTAGAGGGCCAGGTAGCCTCTGGATCTCATTCTTCCTTTTAAAGATGACATATCCATTAAATGCCCCTGCAGTAAATCTCTGAAATAGTTCAGTGTTGATTTTTAATACTCTGGGAGTGGAAAATAGGAATATCTCAAGATATTCCTGACATTGCAGAAATTTCCACATTTTTGACATTACACTATTCCAAGAAAACAAAATTTGCAAGCACATTGCCTAGAAATGTTTGCTAGCACATGTAACTTACCTTTTCAACCAACACATAGATATACTGCTATAGTTAAATATAGACCCATTGTCCCTGATAATGTTAAATACTGGCATATTTTCTCTGAAGATGAACAGATTTTCCATTTTTTGAATAGTGAGGATGAATTTCGAAATTGTAGATAGACACGGATGGTAATTTAGATTCAGAATGTAACATATATTTAGATGTTAATTGTAAAATAAATAACATAAATGCACATAAACTTACTAAACCCACTATATTTACTCAATTTGACATAGATAACTTAGAGAAGGTAGATATAGAGGAAATAATTGAAGATGAAATTGAAATGTTAGATTTAAAATATAATTTTTTACCTAAGGGATTGAATCCTTTGGAGGACTTGTTTGATTCCAATGATGTGCCCAAAAAGCCTAAAATGGAACCACTCAAGTTTGATATTGAAGAATGTAACATTGGGACAAACATAAAACCAAAAATGATCAAATTGTCAAAAAATTTACCCCCTCAAGAAAAAGAAAAATATATTGAAATTTTAAGGGAATACCAAGATTTTTTTGCATGGATTTATGAGGATTTAAAAGCATATGACACCAACATCATTCAACACAATATTCCTATAAAAGATAATCAGAAACCATTTAGACAAAAATTGAGGAGGATTAATCCTGTCCTATTACCTTTGATTGAAAAAGAAGTTAAACGCATGTATGATGCTTAAATCATTGCACCAATGAGATATTCTGATTGGGTTTCTAACTTAGTACCTACAAGAAAGAAAACTGGTGAAATTAGATTATGTGTAGATTTTAGAAATCTCAATAAAGTATCATTGAAATACAATTACCCTTTAGCCAAGATGGATCATATTTTACAAAGGGTAGCTGGATCTTCTAGGATTTCTTTATTAGATGGTTTCTCAGGATATAACTAGATACTTGTTCAAAAAGAAGATCAACCTAAAACAACTTTTACCACTCCTCGGGGCACTTTCATGTATGTGAAAATGCCTTTTGGTTTGATGAATGTTGGAGCTACCTTCCAGAGGGCTATGGATATAGCCTTTGCTAAGGAAATACATGAATTTTTGGTTATTTATTTAGATGATATTATTGTTTTTTCTAAGTCAAATAATGAACATTTGGATCATTTTAGACAAGTTTTCATTAAGTGTAGAAAATTTGGTATATCATTAAATCCTAAGAAAACTCTTTTTGGACTAGAGGAAGGAAAATTACTTGGACACATAATTTCAAAAGAAGGTATTAGGATCCATCCAGAAAAGATAGAAGTCATATTGAAAATTAAACCACCTAGGAATATCAAAGAGTTACAAGCATTTTTAGGTAAAATTAAATTTTTAAGAAGATTTATTTCTAATCTAGCAGAAAACATCAAAGAATTGAATAATATGTTAAAAAAGGACTTTGTTTTAAAATGGAAAGTTGAAGAAAAAAATCATTCGAATCTATTAAACATGCTTTAACAAAAACACCAGTCCTAATCAGCCCAGACTTCAAGAAATATTTCATAATCTTTTCATTTTCCTCAGAACATACCATAGCTGCACTTCTATTGCAGAAAAATGACCAGGGTTTTGAATAGCCCTAGAATTTCTCGGTAAAACCCTTAGAGATGCACCTTTGAGATATAACATAATGGAAAAAAAAGCTTTAGCCTTGGTCAAATCCATAAAATATTTCAGAGTGTACATTCTTTACTCCCACATTATTGCCTATGTCCCCAATTATGTAGTCAAAGATATTCTTACACAGGATGGGCCAAATGGAAGAATAGGAAAGTGGATTGCCACTATCCTTGAGTATGACATAGAGATTAAACCAACCAAGCTCATAAAAGGACAAGGTTTAGCCAAGTTAATGGTTGAATCCAATTGTAATGCTTTAGATATAAATTTTATTGCCCAGGTTGATGACCAAGAAGAGATGGCGACTCCATCGATCAGTAAAGCCTTTCTAGACTCACCATGGTACTCACATATTATCTTTGTACTTACAAATTTACAAGCTCCTCGTGGATTAACTAGAACTAAAACTAGATTCATCAAACTTAATGCAATGAGATATTGTATTCTAGATAATATGCTTTATTGGAAAGAACAAAGTGGAATTTTACTTAACTATTTACTGAAATCAGAAGCTGAAAAA
Source organism: Pinus albicaulis (assembly GCA_034641835.2). Taxonomy (NCBI): domain Eukaryota; kingdom Viridiplantae; phylum Streptophyta; class Pinopsida; order Pinales; family Pinaceae; genus Pinus; species Pinus albicaulis. The sequence continues at coordinate 958,154,869 of CM076574.1, forward strand.
ATTCTTGGAGAATTTCATGTAGGTGATTGTGGAGGACACTTATACTGAAAAAGTACAACAGATAAGATTCTTAGAGCTAGTTTCTACTGGCCTACCTTATTTTCTGATGTGAAAAAGTTTGTTACTTCATGTCACAAATGTCAAATTTTTGAAGGAAAAAGGAAGTTGTTACCTTTACCACTCAAACCAATTTCTACTGAGATTCCTTTTCAACAATGGAGTTTAGACTTCATTGGAGAAATTCACCCTCCATCCTCTGGCCAACACAAATGGATATTGACTACCATAGATTATTTCACTAAGTGGATTGAAGCCATCCAAACCAGACAAGCCACTGACTCAGTCATTATATCTTTCCTAGAAAACAACATTTTATCTAAATTTGGATGCCCACAGAAAATTATTATTGATAATGCAGCTGCATTTAAATCTAAGAAAATGATTTCCTTTTGTCACAAGTATCATATTACCCTAGGCCACTCTACTGCTTATTACCCTCAAGGGAATGGCCTAGCTAAATCTTCCAATAAAATCCTTGTGAGTATCATAAAAAAACTACTTGAAGAAAATAAGAAAACTTGGAATAAGAAGTTAGTCTATGCCTTAAGGGAAAATAGAATTACTACCAAGAAGTAAATTGGAACATCTTCTTACTAGATTCTATATGGGATGGATGCAGTTTTCCCATCATCTTAAGGTGTTCCAGTCATGAAAATTATCCAAGAATCACAAGTAGAACTTAATGATATACAGAGAAGGATAAATCAGACTATTCATCTGCAACAAACTAGGGAAGAAGTATATGAAAAATATCAAGGCATTCAAGAGAAAATCAAGAAAATATTTGATAAAAGAACTAAAGAAGATGAATTTTCCATAGGAGATAAAGTGTTAAAATGGGATTCCAGGAGAGAGGAAAAAGGAAAACATGGAAAGTTTGACTTTCTATGGAAAGGTCCTTATGTCATTTATGGGTACAGAGGTGACAATGCATTTTTTATCAGAAATTTGGATGGAACAGACATTCCAGAAGGACCAGTGAATGGTAGAATGCTCAAACACTACTATTCTTCTGATTTAAATAATAGTTAGTCCTAATTTCCTTTTATATCATTGTGAATATCCATTGCAGTTTGTAGATTGTATTGGAATTTTTCTTTCCAAAGTTGAAGCCCGGAGTGAAGGCCCTAAGCTTTGAAGAGTAAAATTTCATAAGTATGAGTTTTTACAGAAAAAAGAAGATATTTACAAGAGAATCATGGTCAAAATGGAAGGCTACTGATCTCAGAGTTCCTGACATTTCACCAGGAAATGCCATCCCCACGTCAAGCCGTTGTTAGGGCCCTATAAGTATAGGATTCATAATTTGGAATTGACTTATGATAGTCTTGTAAAAATATGTACATACCTTTCTTTCTGCAAGTTGTTTTCCCATATTTTGTAAAAAATTAAAAAAAATAGAAAATCAAAAAGAGGGTAAAAGTCCTAAAAGAAAGATCAAAGGACTTAGAAAAAATAATATACCCCAAAGAAAAAGAAATAAAACATGAAAGTGTGCAAGTCCAAATGCCACTACTTTTTACTGATGATTATGGCAGAGTGTCAATAAATGCCATAATCCATGATGAGTTGAACTGCTTAAATCTTGACTTGTCATGTTTCAATTTTATTGTTGTAGAATAGTGAATAAAAATTAGTCAGACAGTTTAATCCTGACGAATTAGTAGATAGGTAGAGAATAAAGACGAGCTCATCAGTTTAATTTGAGCTCTCGGATGATATAAGGTAGATTTAGATAGTTTTTATTTCTTTTAAAATAATAAAATGTTCAAGATTGCTAGCTCAAGTGCACCTGAAAATGGAAGAAAAAATGTTAGATTAAAGGTTGGGTAGGGAGAAATAAGTGGCGGAAATCATGTAAATACTTTTCACCATGCAAAAATCACTAATTTCCCTTCCCTATAGTTATTCTACATTCTAGACTTTCGGTCAAAGAGGCTCAGAGCATTTCTCTGACTTTTGTTGGGACCGGATCCAAGGCTCAACTACTGTTAAGTTAAAAGTGTTGAATTTCTATGTTAATCCCTAATTGTCATCATTTACCCTACATTCATCCATTTACATTTCAAAATTCATAAGTAAAGACCTTTACTTAATGAAAAAGAAAATCCCCTTTTGATTAATTTCCTTCATTCATAAAAACATAAAAACCCTCCAAAAATATTATATTCTAGGTGAAAGTGGTCAAGTTATAAATGATAAAGCTTTGATTTTTACATTATCACTTTACTTAGTCATATGAATACATTTTGGTGTTTTCATTTTCCTATGTCATATTAACTTCTAACTTATTTATTAATTCCTTACAAAATACCTTATCCTATTTAATATAACTCCATGTATTTAAATATTCCAAAAAACCCACTAATGTAAGCTTTTTGCCAAAGTTAATTACCCACATGTTTAAATAAAAACCCCAAATTACACCCCCTTTGGCATAAAACTAAAAATATGTAAATATCCCGCCCCCTATGGTTTATTAAACCATTCAATAGGTTTACAAACTATATAATATAATGAATAAAGTGTAAATATGACTTTCGACACCCCTATGCCTTTGCAATACAGTTGTCAATCCTTCCTGCATCACCTTTTTTAAACCAAAGTTTTAAATCACTGTAAAACTAAGGTTTATTTCTTATTCCCCATATGTAAAGCACCAAAATTTACATAAGTTAATCCTAATTAATACAACCCACCTCATGTGCATTTTACCTTGTCTATAAACCTTTGATATTACCGCTCACTTTTACCCTTTACCCCGCATATATATAAGCATTGTTACAAAGGTTTTATTTCATTGATGCACACATAAAACCGCTTGGCCCCACATATTTTTAGACCGTAGATTTTAGGCACATCCTGACCATTCACTTCCTCTTTCCAAATCCGATGGTGGATGATTCATTTCACATCCACAAACTGATCAATCACTAAACTCCCAAATGAGTGCGAAATGGGCGGTTTCTTCATTACCGGCTCCTATGACGTGTCGTATCCTGATACGATCGTGTTTTTTCTGCAAAAAACCATTTACCACCCAAATTGAACGCGAAAACCACTTATGGTTTTCGCATTTGCAAAGGAAAACCGCTCCCGCCATTAAATCCATTCGCATTTATGACAGTTTTTAAAGATTAATAACAAAGTTAAAATCTTTGTTATAATGTTTATTTACTTTATTGTGCGCATTCACGACTGAGAAAAACTGCCCTTCTATGAAAAAAATCCTATTTTGACATATTCCTAGAGAAGAAACTCAATTTCAACCACTGTTCCACCATTTGAAGACGGTTTGAAGACATTTTTTCTGCATCAGTGATTCAAAATCATCCATAGGAAACCATCAAAGCTTCAGAAACCCTTCTCAAAGCAACAAGATACCTACAAATCAGGTATTTTCCCGAATTTGGCCTGCAATTTCACAGTTTCGACCGTCAATTGAACCAATTAATATACAAAGAGTAAAATTTCCCATCCGTTTTGTACCAAAACCTTGAAAAAATAGGGAAAACCCTTGCCATTTTTTCCAGAAATTTCCATTTACTGGAAATCTTGTTTTGAAGCTAAAATTCTCAATCCGGACCCTTTAAAGAAAAATTCCACGGTTCAAAAGATTTTAAAATCCACTAAAAACCTTAAAACCCCTTTTTTCAGTCCCAATCATTCAAAAAACCTGTGATTTTGTCTCAAATTTGTTCCTTCTGTCCTAAAAATCCTAATTGAGCATTGAATTACCCACTTCTATTGTCCTTGCCCATAAAATTTCTCAATTACCCTTTGTTGAAGAAAAATCCACTATAGCAAACTATATAATCTTGTTGTAGTTAATTTAAAATGAAAAAAAATCAATTCACACCTAAGGCTGGAGGATCCAAGCCTATTAAGCCTGGAGGGTCAAAACCTCCCAAAACTGAAGCAGCAAAAGTCCCAAAGTCTACTCCTGCTATCACTGCTAAGACCACTGTGACTGTAAATCCTCTTCAACCTCCGGTGTCCAATGAAGAAGTTATCCCTCTAGTTGACTTGGATTAAAAAATTGTAGACCCTCTAGTATAATTCAATCTATTAGAAGTACACAATTGGTTTCATGAGAAGTTTTTAGACAAAGAAGAAATTCCTCTCTGGGATACAAACTTACCTAAATATATAGTGCCAGTAACACATCCTAGTTAGGACCTGATAAGACTACGCCAAAAGTATTATGTCCCAGATCAAAGGTCAATTGTGAATAATGACAGAGAAATCCTTTTTTCTATCACTGCAGAGTCAATCAATGAAATGTTGCAGTTACAATTTGACCCTAGGGCAGTGCCATTATCCATTGAAGCATTAACTCAATTATATTTAGGGTTAGATTTCCCTAAAATATTCATGATTTTTCAGAACTTCATGCCTAGTCATGCGGATATCCCAAAGTTGAATCCTCCATATTCCACTTCCAAGTTTCTAGAGGGTTCTAGACATGTTATTTCAATGTTATCCTTCATCTTAGGATACTTCACTGATGAGTCCATCCTTGGATTTTTATCCACTTTATCCCCTGGTGAGCCTCCTACTGTGATATTTGATTTTTCCAGGTTTATTGCTGATTCCATACACCATCAGTTGACAAAGCTACCCAATGAAGGGGTATTTAGGTATTCTTCCTATTTATTCCATTTGTTCTTATTTTCACAAGCATATCACTTTCCTATAGCACTGCAGAAAATGAATGTAGAGGGTCAGCCTCTATTAGTTGTTTTCTGGACATCATTATTGAGAAAGGAAGGAAATGAATATAATTACACAGATTTCACAGATTTTTTTATCAGACTAGCTGTGAATTTACTTCATAAGTCAGAACAACCCAGGATAAATGAGGAGATGAAAAGGATATTACAACTATCAGAGCAGTGTAAAATGGGAGATTGGTACTTATATGAGAAGCACACTGAATTAAGAATCTTTGGAACCAATTTTCTTCCATATAAGTTACCTAAGTTTTTGACTCTCAGAGTCTTTTCTCTAGAATATTTAAGGCATGTTCTAAATGCTGATGCCATCAATTTTATGGCATCTAAAAAGAAGACACATTTTAAACTAAAAAATCATATTATTCCATTTATATTAAATAACAGGGATGCTGAGAAAGAGATAGAAAATAAATTATCAGAGCTAAAATTCCAAGTGAGTTTCCCTTAGAATTATGACCCCCAAGGTCTTTTAAGCAGCATACGAGTGAAGTGTAAACTACCTCCTTTTGTACATGAGTCAAATCCTAATATTGAAAAAAATGCTAATCAGGTAGAATGGGAAGAAAATACATTGGTTGATTTCATTACAAATACACAACCAATAGAAAAATTGGATACCACACTTACTGTAGTAACTTCTAAATAGCCATAGTCCTCAAACAAAAGAAGCAGAGATGAGGGTACCTATACAGCATAAACTACTTCAGATACAAATTTCAAACTCATCTACAATAAAAGGCTAAGATTTGGTTCCATAGGAAAATAAAAACTTATTGAAGTTGAAGATGAACCAGAGGTCAGTAATGATGAGGAAAATACAATTATAAAGGAGACCTTGACAGAGATTGAAAGAGAACAAACAACATCCAAAGGAAAAGAGACCCAAGTAATTGAACAACAGGTAAATATGGAAAATTTTTCTTCTCAAACAGCAGAAGAAAAAGATTTGGATATTAAGGATAGATATAAGCAAATCAAACAAAGGAATGAGGAAATTAAAAGTGATATTTATTCTCAATTCCTCAAGTAGAAGCTAGGAAATTAGGATAGATTGCTTACAGCATTTGATTATTCTTCAAATAAAATGATCATGTCCTATTTACAACCTACTACTTCAACTCCTAAAACAGTGGCTGACTACAAAAAGAAGGAACTTGAAGTAGATATTGAAAAGGTACATGATTTGGATAAGATAGAATTCCACAGACATAGCTCTGAGATGCTATATTCCACTATGGTGACAAAGGCCATGAGTGTAAATAATTTGCAAAATACTATCATCAACTTGCAAGATCAGATGAAGATTGATAAAGGCTCCTTATATGCAAAATATCTAACGATCAAAGCCTCAAAAGATTTGATTCTACAAATAGGAGTGGACCCATCGAATGTATAAGCTGCTGAAGTATTAACCAAAAAGAAAAATGATGATATTGCTGCTTTGAAGAAACAATTAAAACTTCCTCAAAGTGAGCACCCACAGAGCAAGGAAATACTTCAGGAACAAAAAGAGAAAGAATATATGATGCATTTGATTATAAATTTTACTGCCCAGATCAAGGAAATGGAAAGCTAATTGGATATACTGATGAAAGAAAATGAAACTGTGAAGGAAACTGATGCTTTCACCATTCCCACAGTTATTCCTAATATTACAGCTGCTATTCCTTCTACATTGGGAGAAAAGTTAGCACCCAAAGAGCCACTGGAAACTGTAGTGTTAGTGCAATCAACTACTATTTCCAATACTGAATCCTCAACATCACGGGTGAAATAGACAAATGATGTAGGACAAATCATCAAAGAAATGGAAGAAATGACATTGAAAACCCATGAAATTAACAATTTGAAGAAAAAGATTTAGAATATGGAGGTATCAAATAAAGCAACATTGATTAATGACAATAATTATGAACAAAAAGCTAAGAGACTTGAAGAGCAAGTCAAAAGCCTTTAGAAGGATTTGAGTTTCACCACACAGATTTCTTACATAAGGAATCACCTATGGACCAACATTATTGAGGCCATACATCTTCAATGGCCATCAATCTAGATAATATATGAACATAGGGACCTCCTTCTAGTAGCTCAAGGTGAAATACAAAGGACTACAGAAGAATTAGTAGACAAACCAGCATAGGCACTAAAGCTAATTACCTTCTTAAACAATAAGAACAGGACTGAGCTAGAGGAATTGAAGATATAGGATAGGACATAGACTATATTGCAAATCAAAAATGTATTGAAAAAGAAAAATTTGATGAATAACTTGAAAGAAAAATGTGATGCTATGAATTTTTCCATTGCCAAGTTTTTAGCAAAGTATACTATGCTAAGACAAGCATGCATTCCATAAATACATGTCTTCAATGACAAGTTAATGTACCAGAAAGAATATGACAAGAATATTAGAGACCATGCCAAAGAATAAGCTAATAAGCAATTTCCACAGGGATCTCCAATAGGGAAAGTTGTTCTCAAATACATTGAATATTTATTCTTCCTTCAGAATGAAATCAAACATTTGTTTGTAATTAAGAAAAAAATTTCTAAGTATAATGAAGCAGATGAGAACTACAGAAAGTTTAAAAGTATGAAGATACCAGATGCTGAACAATGGCAGACTTTTACAGATTTATTATAGCAGCCAAGAAGCAAATAGTGAAGAGAGTGCAGATGAAGCAGTCAGTTTGAAAGGGAAACAAATAAAATAGTATTTGATTTTGATTTTTTTTTTACTGCTGGAAATTCTCTTTTACATCTATTAAAGGTCAAAATATCAGGTTAAAGAATATCAGAGTGAAAAGCCAGAGTCAAAGTGTATCAGAGAGAAAACAACAGCTAGCTGATTTGACTGCTGTAATTTCCTTTTTTACAGCAGTGAAATGGTAAGAAAACAACGTGAAAGAGTATCAGAGATGAAGTACAAGGTAAAAGAGTATAAGTGGAAAGAGTATCAGTGAAGTCAAATTCCAAAGATATTTTCAAAATGCCAGCAAAAATGGACAGCTACTCAAATAAACAATTTTTTGTTAGATAATATAGCTCTATATTTTCTAGATAAGAGGATAGCTTTCTAAGTTTTTAAGTAGCTGTCCCTCTTAATGTGTAAAAATATTTTTTATTTCCTAGAGTTGTTCCTAGATCTCTCTAGGATATTTGTAATAAAAATTTGTATAAATACTTCAGTTTATGAAGTGTTTAGTGTGGAATAAAATTGCTAAGAACATTATAGACATTTTGCTGGTACGTTGGAGGCTCAAATGTGTTGATTTCAAAGTAGCAGTCTAGACAATAGCCAATTGGACTTCATAATTCAGGATTCATGCAATAATTTGAATATTAAAGTTCATCTATCTTGTCATTGTTTATTGTTCCGAGTTCCATTCATTTCATATATTTTATTCAATATTAATGATTAATTAGGAGGATTACTTCAGGACTAGTGTTATAACTGCCTGTATTAACTACTTAATTATTTAAATATTTTCTGCTGATTTTCAAATTTAGGAATTCTTAATTGCTCCTAGTCCCGTTTAACCCCTGCCTCCTTCCCCTTTTTCTGTATCAAAGGATTCTTCATTGCCCTTTATCCCGAAACAAGCCATCTCATCAAAACAATCTATCCAAATCTCTGAGGGTTATCTACCTTGCCCTGAATACATTAGCATCCTCTTGGCCTTGCCTTCTAGTTCTGCTTCCTAGACTTTGACTCCATAGCCCAATGGACTAGTAGATCCCTCTTTAATTTGTCTTCAAGTAATCTTATTTTCCACTAAACATTTCAAAACTAAAACCAAAATCAAATTGAACTATCATAACTAGCCTAAAAGATTAAATAAAAACAAAGTTAAATCATAAAGAGAGAGCCCTCTCTAAAATTTAGGAAGGCTAGATCCTAAATTTCCAAAGTAGGTCTATGGTTACCCCTAGTTTTCTTAAAACTAAAAATCAAAAGCCCACAATCTTTAGAAATTACTAGGGTGATAACACCAAGCATGCAATCAAAGAGAAATCAAGTTCAAACTGCGAGGATAAGGCCTCACCCACTGCAACTCCAACAGCCTTCTTGTTCTTCTTCTTCTGTGGGTAGTTAGTGGCGAAATGCCTATGTTTGTGACAGTGAAAACACTTCACCTTAGACAAATCTTGCTTCTTGCCTTTAGCCTCGGATTTTGAAGGGAATTTATTCCCCTTCCCCTTCCTTGATTTGGTAGCCAAATCAATTATCTTCATCTTCATTCTTCGATGAAGAGCCATCCCTGGTACTTCGCCTTACCTCCTCCTGCACAAGATCCGACCAAAGTCGCTCCCAACCCAACACTTTCTCCCGTCCATTAACAGAGTCTTCGTAGCTATGCCAACACTTCGGAAGCCCAAGGAGAGCCAAGTTCATAAAGTCATCATCATCAACAGTAATCCCCACACTTCCCAGTTCATCCCTACAGTGGAAAAGCTTTGTGAGATATTTTGGAATATTGTCGCCCTTCTCCATTTTTATTTTTCTGAGCTTATCTTTCAGTGCCAACTTCCTCTGGTCGCTGTTGGTTTGGAACAAATCTGTCAAATCCTTCCACATTGCAAATGGAGTGGGTTTCCCATGAAGGGAAGACACAATATGGTCCTTCACACTTTCCAACATAATTCTTCTTGTCTTTGCTACCTTCTTTTGCCATGCGTCAAGTCCTGCAGCATTGCTAGAACTCGGCTTAGGAACATCGCTATCGATGAACTCCTTCAGTCCTTATCTTCTAGCACCGCCTCCATCCTATCCTTCCAGGATATTTAATTCAAGCTACCATCAAGGGAATACTCCAATCGCAACCCATTGAAAGACATTTCAATGAATACTCAACTATCGCACCAAGAATTTTCTGTAGAAAATTTGAATTGCCCACCAGCACAAACTCAACAATTCTTCACAATTGCAATCTTCAATAATTAAAACTGATTTGATACCATGTATAAATTATATAACATATGAATGTATATATCCATATTCTTCTGATCTAACAATATTTTATCTTCGTGCTAAATACGGAATCCTTCCACTATTAATCTTTTGCGGAAAATATAAACTCAATTGCAAACACATGAAGCAATAAAAACAATCGCACATAACAGAGTTGTTTAACGGGGAAGCCTGAAGCTAAAAACCCCAACTCTCATATATTATGTATCATGGAGATCATGTAACAATCTCATACAAAGCTTATTACATCAAGCTCTTAGTACAATCAATCGTCACACACTATCATAAAGAAATCTGCAAATCCATGCATTGATTTCTTGCCACCTGATAGCTTGCCTCCACTGCGCAATCCCTGCTGAAGAAGACCCCTGAATGAATTCGATTTGGCCTTGCCTTGACTACACAATCCTCATTGGCAACTCCAATGTGTGTGTGATGCAATCAATGCATCACTATAGTCACAATGGATAGTCCATCTCACCCTTTCACCTACCTCTCCACTGAGTCTCCACTGGAACTGACATGCACTATAGTTAACTACTGTATTTGTTCAGTTGATTAAAGATTTATTATTTGTGAATTAATTAACTAATTAATTCACTCCACTCTCACTAGTGTATCATTTAGTTAGACTAGATACAACTAGCTCAACTAAGTTTAACTCCAATAACTGAGTTAAGCTAAATAAAAACTCCATGAACTACTCTTCCAACTATGTCATAACTTTTCCACTTCAATTCTAGCTAAGTCTCCATGCATGAACCACCAGTAAACCCTAGGAATTGCGTAATTCCTTCAACCCACTGATTTGCCAAATCTATACACTGAAATAAAGTGCTCCAAGAGAATAAGTTTATGTTTATTGTCAAATTATTATTAAGGGCTAATAATAATTGACATGCATATATTTTTAGATCAACAATCTATAAATAGACTTCACCCAATATTCTAACAATATAATTTCCAACTTAACCAACCATCCACAAATAGCATCCTACAACTTCTGAAATATGATCACCATGTCTAAAAATAGACATAGTCTAAAAGTATACTTGCACCTAAAAATAGCCTACGGGTCCACTTAGTGAAGGCGACTGATTTTCACTAAGTTTCATCATCTTTTTGAATCTTAACAAGGTTTGTGTTGGGATTCTCTCATATAACTTGGCCCTTGAGTCAAGTCACCAAGGGAGGAGCGAAAACAAAATTCTTTTGGTCAAAATCTCAATAGAAGGCATTCATATAATTGAAATATCGCTTATGTTCTGCCCCAGTGCTCACATTACTAGACTTTCAACAACCATTTGAGATCAAGACAGATGCCTCTAAATTTGCTATTGGGGTAGTTCTTACTCAACCGGGGCATCCAGTGGCATATCACAGTGAGACATTGTCCGACACAGTTCACAAGTATCCCACTTCTGACAAAGAAATGTATTCCATTGTGCAGGCTTGTCGAAAATGGAAGCATTACATTTTGGGGAAGGAAACAATCATCCACACAGATCACTGACCCCTGTAGTTCATACAGACACAAGGGAAGTTTCAGAACGATCACCATCAGAAGCGGTCTACATATCTGCAACAGTTTCATTTGAACATCAAGTACAAGAAGGGTAACACCAATAATGCTGCAGACTGCCTCAGTGGACCACCGATCATGGTGTTAACCATCGTCCTCAACTCTTGTGGGCATGAGACTTTTGATTGGCTACTCCTCTACAAGAGCGATCCAGAATTCGGCCACACATACAAGGCACTCTTGGGGGGTAAGCAAGTTCCAAATTTTTACCTCCAAGATGCACTGTTATGTCACCTGGGACACCTTTGTGTTCCTTCAAGCAAGCATGCCAAGATGATATTGGAAGCACACTACAGTTGAGTTTTTGGGCATTTTGGGGTCAAGAAAATAGTGGCAGTACTGCAAAATTATTTCTATTGGTTGAACCTTCGACAAGATGTCAGGAAGTATATTAGATCTTGCACTGCTTGCGCCATTTACAAACCTACCATCAAGAAGCAATGCCTATATACTCTGCTACCTGCCCCTATTCGACCTTGGGAATCCATATCCATAGATTACATGTCGGGCATGCCTTCTATTAAGCATGGAAGCAACTATATTTTCGTAGTTGTCGACAGATTCTCGAAGATGGAAATTATGGTGGCCTGCAAGAAGAATATCACAACAGAAGCCACTGCTAAAATCTTCTTTGAACGAGTGTGGGTGCACTTTTGGATTCCACAGTCTATCATATTAGATCCGAATAGCAAGTTCCTCGACACATTTTGGTCCAGCCTCACCAAGCTCACCAATTCCACAACTTTCCATCCCAAAACTGATGGCTAGACAGAGGTCATCAACAGGATGATTGTACACATTCTGCTCATGTACAATTCAAAGAATCCACGCACATGGGATGAGATCCTCCCCTATGTACAACACAGTTATAATCAGGCTCTCCACAGCTCAACCGGCCACAACCCCTTTCAGGTGGGCTTGGGATTCCAACCACTATGTCCCATTAATGTAGCCATGCCATTTGCGGCTACTCAGGCCGATTCAGCTCATGTCCAGTCTAAAGCTTACAAAGAAAACAACTTCATCAAGTGCATTCAACACATCCGCCAACAGGTTCATGACATATTGGACAGAGCCAATGCTAAGTACAAGCAACGGCATGATCAACATCGGGTGCCACACAATTCCAAGGTGGGCAACAAAGTGTGCCTAAATTTCCATAAGGAGCACCTCATTGGACCCCACTGCAAGCTTCGCCCACTCTGATACGGATCGTACACCATCACCAATGTTGTAGGGAAAAATTTCTTTGAGCTCATTATGCCACCATTCCTTGGTCTGCACCTAATATTCAATGTGTACCGCCTTTGTCCCTACTTCCCACCTCTACTGGACACCTCTGACATTGCAGAACAACTCACACCAACAGAGTTAAACCCAGACTACATGGAACAGGCCACCATAGATTATATCATGGACATGCAAATCAAGAACACTCTCCAACAAAATATCCAATTGTATCGGGTAATCAAAGTTGGCCAACTCCTGCACCAAGGAAAGTGGTTCACCAGGGACTAAGTTCAGTAGAAGTTTCCTCATCTCATGGAGGAACTCAACGCAATGGGGACCATTGCTTCCTAAGGGGGGAGGAACGATCCAGGTGGATATTGGTGGCCACCTACCTATTCCACTTGGGGCCCCACCATTTTATCTTTCAATTTTTTAGTTTCAGCTCAACTTACTATTTTCAACATTTTTTCGAGTCCTGAACTTCCGGAGTCGTTTTGAGGCCCTAAACGACGTATTTTGGGAAACATGAGAGCAACATTTCTGCATGGACTGATGTTTCTCACAGCTAAAGTTGTAGTCCTCGGATATATCTTTCTAATGATGTATGGCGCATGTCAAATGGAGATCGTATGCCAAAGTTACGTCCCCGGGAAGTTGAAACACCAATTTACCCAAACGGGGCCCATAGTTTTGGCGCTTCATCTCCTAGGGTTATGGTTTTGGATGTTTATGGTTTTCCATTATTTATAAATAATAAATAGGCCCTCAAGCCTCATTGTGATTCATTTCAGAGGCCTGTAGCTGCCATATCTCTTCTCAAGGATAAGCTACGAGCGCCCTAGCTAGTTTATTTCCATTCTGTCTGTAAGCAAATTTCAGTTCTTTGATATTAATTAAATGAAGTGTTATTTCCGCTGCATCTTTTTATTTATGGTTATATGTGTATTTTGTTGCGTTCCTACATAAATCCAGATCATCATTAAGATGATATAAATTTCTAATCTACTTGATCATTAGATTAAGATTGTTTGAATAATTATATTGAATATGCCTTTGATCTCTTTTATGTCTATGATTGCAGATCTTATCAAGCATTGAGGAGCTGCATTGGAACGAATCAAGGATCTCCATCAAATATTTCACAAATAGGTAAGGGCACCACTCTCCTTTTATTTTTTTTATGATTCAAACGAAGTAGGCTTAGGGAAAGAGTAATTCAATTTTCCGTTTGTTTCTAGTTTTTCCTTAGGAAAGATTTGTCTTGTCCACAAGAGGGATTTTTCCATGTAACACACTCACACCTTTTTCTTACATTATTAAAATTCTTTTCTTTCACCATATTATATTATATTTTTAAGTCTGATCAAAGGTCTTTCTCATTTACCCCGTGGTTTTCAAAATCAGGAACATGGTTCATATGGTTGAGTGCTTGTATTATATGGATGGTATATAGTTTCAGATGTCATAAAAAAAAAATATCCTAAAACACCTAAGCATGTTTATCCAACATAATAAAAGTAACAGCTCTATGTGGTGAATTTATATGCATTGAATTTTTCATCATAATTTCAGCATTAAGTGAATGTTTGGGTGAAAATTTAGATCTGCTTGCTAAAATTCCCTTGGAACCACCTTTTACAGTTATGGTAGTGTGTAGTGCCTGGAATTGTCAGTTTTTTGTCTTAATTGCAACATTTAATGTGTTACTAGTGACATTTCTTCCTTTGCTAATTTACCCTTCTGAATTTAATTTTCAACATTATGATTATGATTGAATAATGGGACTGTGCCAAATTTGTTTGATCTAAGTATTAATTGAAAATATGGGATAAATGGATTTGTTAAATTATCCAAATTTGCAGTAATATATGGTATATGGGTTGTTTATATATATATATATATATATATATATATATATATATATATATATATATATATATATATATATATATATATATATATATAAACAACCCATATACCACATATATATAGTCATTTTCAAATAATAATAAAAATAACAAATATTGTAATGAAATATTATTTTACTGCTTAACCTTCTTGATTGGAACTGTTGAGATATCTAAATTATGAAAATATTTCAATCCTATGCCATTTCCGAATTTGATACTTTGAGAGGGTTTGTTTCTTCATTTTTTTTAACCAAGTTTTTGATCAGAAATGTAGCATTAATCGATTCATTATATGCAAAACTAAATCATAAATATTTTTTGGAATCAATCATACAACCACGTAAGAAAATTAAAATGAACCTTGAAAACATTGATGATCATAGTCCAGAATCGAGGATGGTGAGCAGTCTATGTTGTGGAACCTAGTGGTGATGGGCTTTCTTAATGTCCTAAGAACCAATATCCCAAACTTGAACAATGGAAGAATCATTGTATATTTTGATTATTATCAAAGAACCGAACAAAATAAGCCTATAAATCAAGGATTTGGTGGATTTGGAGTTATTCTCATCATTTCTATATATAATTCAGAAGAGTTTTGAGTTCGAGTCGATGGGAAAATGGATGTCTTCCTAAAAAGGCTAATTTTGTTAAACATTCCATCTGTCATAGTAGTTCAATTAATGACAAAGGATAATATGATTATAATTATCCTTTATTATTAAACATGAAATGTTTAATTCATGTTTCCAGAAGTCTGCAAAATGCATCCCATGACAAGTTTCAGGTAAAATGTCCACATTTTTGTGAGTAACAACATTTTTAAATTAGAAAACAAGCATTTCCACCTAGTTTTTTCCAGAGCAATGTTAAAAAAACCACTGAGACATATAGCTTCATGGATTAACAAGTAGAATACATACAAAACATGTTGAAAAACTACATCCTTGTTTACTACTCAACCACAAAGAAGCTCACGCACGAAAAAAACACATTGTACATGATACGTGGCCATAAGCTGCTATAGGAATCCGTGTCTAAAACCATAGAAGAATAAATGAAAATTCAGTAACCTCTTAAATACTAAAATCATTAAAAAACCCTAATATGATTTTTTTCACTCAAAGGAAATTCCTTCAACTACATTCAAGCATAAATCCATCCTAACTATATGAGAGGATAAATAAAAAAAATGTATGCAGAAATTTAAAATTTACTTTATAGATGGTGTTAATTTTCAACTTAGATTCTATAAGATAGAAAGAAATTCCCAAAGTGCATCTAACCAATAAAATGTATGGCGAATAATAAAACAAAATCTAAATGACAAATGTTGTATCAATTCTGAAGCATTAAGACTGTCCTTTACTAAAATATGCATTTCTATGTATTGACACATAATTATTCTAACCTGGGTTACTGACCCCTTTGCGCTCAAGGAATTAGGAATGATTTTGAAGAAGAATAGCATGGCCATAGGAAACTACTTAAAAATAATATTGGAAGTATTTGTATGCATATATCTAGGTTTTATTTCCAACACTTGAATCCATTGTTCCATCAAAATAAATCTTTAGGTTTCAAGATATTATTCATGGTTATTTATATAAAGTTATAAAAAAATCATATAAATTATTATATTATAAAAAGAATAAGTTGAAAATAATTAATATTATTTTATATTAATGGAGAAATGGTTACACAAGTTGTAACGTATCTCCTTAGTTTAGGATTAGTTCAGGTATAATTCAGAAATTTGTTTGCAACTTCCTAATTCCTAGTGTTGTACTCAATGATGTAATTTATCATTCATGAATGTAGAGTAAACTCGGAGTGTTCTCTCTGTTTGAGTGCAGTCTCCAGGTGCAGTACTCACATGTGAGCTGCAACTCCTTTTTTCAATTCAGTGTGATTTTTTATCTTGGTATCAGAGCATAGAGTAGGGAGAGCCTTATTTACTTTTTTTTTTTTTTTTTTTAGCATCATTGATTACAGAACTGTAGTGGCTGTGAGTACATAGAAGCTTTCGCAGAATCAGGTGGACTGCAATAACACCTGAAACACAGGCCTCAGATGACTGATCATCTCTGAGCGTGAGAAAGGATTGGCGCGGTTTTTTCGCGAACAGTCGCGCCATTGGTGCAGGTTTGAAGGAGATAAGTGTGCCAGCGTGCCAAAATACACTATTGGCGTGGAAGTACACGTAAAAGTCGTGCCAGTGTTGGGATATACGTGCATTTTGATTTGGGCGCGGATTTTTCGCATCGAAGAAGCGCCAATCTCTTTCTCTTTGGGAAAGTCTGCAAATTTTTTTTGCAGATCCGCCCTACCCGGTGGTGGCACATTGAAGTTCCGAATTCGCTCAGTGGTAGCAGATCGGACTTGCCCGATGGTGGCGCATTGAAGTTCCGAATTCGCCCGGTGGTGGCAGATCTGACTTGCCCGATGGTGGCGCATTAAAGTTGCGAATTCGCCCGGTGGTGGCAGATCGGACTTGCCCGCTGGTGGCGCATTGAAGTTCTGAATTCGCCCGGTGGTGGCATATCGGACTTACCCAGTGGTGGCACATTGAATTTCCTGATTTTCTCGGTGGCAGCAAATTGGACTTGCCCAATGGTGGTGCAGTGAAGTTTCTGATTCGCCCGGAGGAGGCAGATCAGATTGCCTGTTGGTGGCATATTGAAGGTACGAAATTTTTTTTTCTCAGCAAGACAGTGGTCAAGATCTGGTATGTGGTGATTTTTTTTTAGTATCCTGCAATTCTTCAGTTGGGTAGAATTATTCATCAGAGGATTATAAATTTTATCAGTCCAATATGAATAACAGTATAGAATCGTATCTCCACGAGTCTGGCAAACTCGATGGATCTAATTTCACCAACTGGAAATTCAAGATATAGACATTACTTGAAAGAGCAAATGTGTGGTCGATCGTTATAGGAAATGAGTTGAGACCAGGAGCAGCTGCACAAGAACAATAGTGGGATAAAAGGGAGACCAAATCAAAGGTCATACTGAAGATTTCCGTCAAGGACAATATTATCCCGCATATTAGAGACTGTAAATCGTCCACTGACATTTGGACGACGATCAAGAACCTATACTAGACGCAGAATACAAACTGCGTCTTGTCACTCAAAGGCAAGCTATTTGCAATGAAGATGGAGGAGAATGAGTCCGCTGCTGGATTCATTGCTAGAGTCAAAGACCTGAAGGACAGATTGGGAGATATCGGAGAGAAAGTTTCTGATTCAGATCTGGTCACGATCACATTGAACAGAATGACAGATGAATATCAGATGTTCATCACTGGACTGGCAGTGAGGGAGAAAGCCCCTACGTTTGAAGAGCTGACAGGGATTCTGCTACAAGAAGAAGAGCGATGACAAAATTTGAAAACGCAGAGAAATGATCTTGCTCTGATGGCCAAAAGGTGACAGTATAGAGGGAAGCAGCCACAGCAACAACAGCAACCACAACAGAAGAAAGGAGCCAACACATTTCAAAAGAGTCCGTTTAAAGGTATGTCTGCTAATAATTTTCCTAGCAAGAAATGTTTTTACTGTGGAAAACCTGGTCATCAGATTAAAGAATGTTATAAGAGGCAGGCAGACGAAGCAAGAAATAAACTGAGAAAGCACAAAGGATACTTTGTTGAGGAAGATGAGGACCATAGCCATGAAATTCGACTATTTACAGCTGATTTTTCCCTTTCGGCTTCAAAGGGAGATGAGGATGACATATGGTATGTCGATTCTGGTGCATCCTCACATATGACAGGTAAGAAGGAATGGTTTGAATGTCTTGAAGAAACTTCATGTGGGTTTAAAATCTATTTAGGAGATGATAGCGGATATGAGATCAAAGGATATGGTCATATTCCGGTAAAGTTACCTAGCGGTGACATTAGACACCTTAAAAATGTATTGTATGTGCCCGGAATTAAGAAACATTTGGTCTTTGTATCTATGATCACTGATCAGGACATGCAAGTTCAATTCTTTAAGACTAACTGTGTCATAAAGGATAGCCAGATGGAAACAGTTGCAACAAGAGTGCGCGTGGGGAGCCTGTATAGACTAGATGTGAAAAGTATGCCACAACAAGCCATGGTCGCAACTGGATCAACAACAGAAAATATCTGGCACCAGAGATTCGGCCATCTTAATTTGCAAGACCTCATCCTACTTTAGAGAAAAGGTATGGTCGATGGACTCCCTATTTTCCATAATGTTCAGTTGGATTGTGATGGATTTGCATTAGGGAAAATTCATAGAGAAGAGTTCCCTTTTCATGTTAATAGAAAGGAAAGAGATATTTTAGAACTGGTGCATACAGACATATGTGGACCTATGCAGACTAGGTCACTAGGAGGTGCATATTACTTTCTCTTATTTACAGATGAATGCACTAGGTTCTCATGGATATACTTTCTAAGTAAAAAGAGTCATACCTTTCAGTATTTTAAAGAGTTTAAATCTATGGTAGAAAACCAGACAGGAAAAAGAATAAAAATTCTCCGCTCAGATCAAGGGGGAGAATGCAGGTTGGGAGAGTTCATGAATTTCTGCAAGCAGCATGGGATTGTTCAACAGTTTACAGTGCCTCACACACCACAGCAGAATGGAGTGGCAGAGCGAAAGAACAGAACTCTTGTGGAGTGCACAAGGAGCATGCTTCAAGGTAAGGGTCTATCAAATAGTTTTTGGGCAGAAGCTATTAACAATGTTGTCTACTTAAAAAATAGGAGTCCTACTAAATGTTTAGGCTTCAAAACCCCTTTTGAAGCATTATTTGGATTCAAACCAGCGGTGAGTCACTTAAGAATATTTGGGTCAAAAGCTTACGCTCATATACCTAAGGCAGATAGGAAGAAGTTAGATCCTAAAGCCCTGAAATGTACCTTTGTTGGATATGGCACTGAGTTCAAAGCATATAAGTTATTTAATCCTGTGACTCATAAGGTGTTTGCAAGCAGAGATGTCATATTTCATGAACAGGTTGAAGAAGGAAAGGATGACTTTAATAATTATTGGCACATTCCATTGCTAATGGAAGAAAACAGTGAGGATGATGAAGAACAAGAGCAGAAACAAGAAGAAGAAGTAACAGGTAGTGTAATCAATGATGCAAGCCCGGAGAAGGCTGAAATAGACAGATTTTAGGTAAGTCCCCTACCAAGGAGATCAAGTAGGAAGACTCAATTACCATCCAAATTGAAAGACTATGCATTAATGACAAACATTTTAAACATTGTAGAACCTGCAAATTATGAAGAAGCATGTCAATCTGATGCATGGAGGGCTGCAATGCATGAGGAAATTGAATCAATTAATAAAAACCATACTTCGGATCTGGTTGAATTGCCTGATGGTAAAACCCCCATAGGATGCAAATGGCTGTACAAACCTAAAATAAATGCAGATGGGAATATAGAAAAACTTAAAGCTAGACTGGTAGCAAAGGGTTACTCACAGCAAGAGGGAATTGATTTCGATGACACCTTTGCTCCCGTAGCCAAATTAAACACCATTAGAATGCTAATTTCCTTAGCAACAAAACATAAATGGCAGCTACACCAGCTAGATGTTAAGTCTGCATTTTTGAATGGTGACTTGAAAGAAGAAATTTATTTAGTTCAGCCTGAAGGTTTTGTGAAAAAGGGGCAGGAACATCTTGTTTGTAAATTGAAAAAGGCACTTTATGGTTTAAAACAAGCACCCAGGTCATGGTATGAGAAGATTGACTCATTCTTTGTACAACATGGCTTTCATAGGAGCTTGAATGATCCAAATCTGTATACAAAGTTTAATAAACAGAGAAAAATTATTTTGATTTCTTTGTATGTAGATGATATGATCATAACAGGGGATGCTAACAATCTGATCATAGAAATCAAATGGCAGATGTCACAAGTGTTTGAGATGAAAGATCTCGGAAATATCCATTACTGTTTGGGATTGGAAGTATGGAGAGATTCTGGACAAACTTTTCTTACTCAAGGGAAGTATGCCAGAAGCTTGCTGGAAAAGTTCAGAATGGAGCAGTGTAGATCAGCAGCAACACCATTGCATCAAAACTTAAAATTGAGCAGTGATGATGGTACTAAAGAGGTGGATGCCACTATGTATAGATAGCTAGTTGGCAGTTTGATATATCTTACTAAAACTAGACCAGATTTGGCATACTCTGTTACTACGTTGAGCCAGTTCATGTCAAAACCACTCGAAAGTCACTGGGTCGCAGCAAAAAGTGTGTTGAGGTATCTTAGTGGTACTAGTAATTATGGTATTTTGTACACTGACACTTTTGATATTACTCTAGCATGTTTTTCAGATTCAGATTGGGCAGGTAACTTGGATGATCGAAGGTCTATCACAGGTTATGCCTTCAGCATTGGATCCGGGGTCATAGCATGGAGCAGCAAAAAGCAAAGCACTGTAGCCTTATCTTCATGTGAAGCTGAGTACCAAGCATTGTTTGCAGCCACATGTGAAGCTATCTGTTTGAGAAGACTTCTCAACGATGCAGGAGAAGAACAGAAAGAATCAACTATTATCAAAACTGACAACCAGAGTACCATCAAGCTTGCATACAATCCAATCTTTCATAAAAATACCAAGCACATCGATACTCAGTTCCATTTTGTTCGAGAGAAACTACAGTCAAAAGAGATATTTGTTGAATATTGTAAAACGTGTGACAATATGGCTGATATATTTACTAAGCCTCTTGGGCGTGTAAAGTTTGAATTGTTTAGAAGGATGCTAGGAGTTCAGGATAATCCTTTCTCCATTAAGGGGGGGATTTGAAAATAATTAATATTATTTTATATTAATGGAGAAATGGTTACACAAGTTGTAACGTATCTCCTTAGTTTAGGATTAGTTCCTATAATTCAGGAGTTTGTTTGCAACTTCCTAATTCCTAGTGTTGTACTTAATGATGTAATTTATCATTCATGAATGTAGAGTAAACTCAGAGTGTTCTCTTTGTTTGAGTGCAGTCTCCAGGTGCAGTACTCACCTGTGAGTTGCAACTCCTTTTTTCAATTCAGTGTGATCTTTTATCTGAGAATGATGGAAATAACTTTGAATTTGGTTATGGATGACAATACAAACTTCTCTGTTAAATGTAGATTCTAACGTCGTAAATTTCATTTATAGTTTTACAAAAGAATCATAATAATCAAAAATTACTTGTGACTTGTTTCCCTCCCACATAGATATGTTTCAAATTATGACTTCACTTACGTGCATTTCAGATTTTTTTTTTTTCATTTTTACTATCTGAAGATGTCACACAGTCACGATACACTATATGCCTAAGTTACTCGTCACTGTGTAGAATTCTCAATCTTTTATATCATGAACATGCCATATTTCGACTTGTAATCCCAATATATGTGCACTCTAACAGATTATTAACTTCATAATTTTATTTATTTAATTATTATTACATTCATAATGGCACCAACTTTATTAAATGTAACTACAACAATTTTATAGTTTTCTTTTCATTTTTATTTTAAATTTGGTTGGATTCTTTGGATTCTTTGCAAATAATCGCTTAAAAATTTTGGGTAAAAACGAGTAGTTGTTTTTACGAGGGCCAAATTCTGGTTAAAGGTATGAAGAAGTGAAAGAGCTTTAAAAAAAAAATCAGTAGGGATAAAAGCTAATCTTGGGAATAGTTACTATTTAAAAAAATTGTGATATTTTTTAGCAAAAATTTAAAATATTAACATTGAATCCAAAAATTAATAATGATTTCAAAGGAGATCTAGAAAAATAGCAAAATATATTGTAGAACATTAATCCTTAAAGATATCGATAGTTTAAAATTTTTTTTTGATAATATGTATAACATCTCAGAAATTAAGGACATGGAAAAATACAACAACCAAGCTATTGACATATCTAATAAAAATTTAAATAGTGTTGCATAACTGAGGAGTGGAGATTTCTTACTGACTTTTATGGTGTTGTAACGTTCCTTGAATTTCGTTGATATGTACTTCTACCCACAACAAAGTGTTGGGGATAACTCTCCACCCAACCTTAAACAAGTTGCATCTAATATATCTTGTAGTTTTCATTCTCGATCCCTCAACGAACTTACTACTGCTAGTAATCTCCTTCCTCAACAATGAGTGAATGAATGCATGCATGTTCTTCCCCCTTATCCACAATTAATTAGAACAAATTGTTCTAAAAATTGTAAGGGAATTGGAAAGGGAACTGCATGTACACCATCCATGTGTCCATGCCAACTTTTATTTTATGTATTTCTCATTATATTTTCTTAGTTATTCATTATTTTATTTATTTATTCTTATATTTTTCTTCATTAATTATTATTTTTTCTTTTCTTTGTTAATGTTTATTCTATTTAAATATATTAATATTGTTGTTTTAATTTATTATTATTTATTTATTTATTATTATTATTATTATTATTATTATTATTATGGAAATTACAACCATGTTTAAAGAATTTTAGTATCCATTGTTATAAGAAAACTCAACCAGGTGGAGATAATCTTCCCACTTGGTCAATTTTTCCATAATAGACATTCCCAACATGTCCCCTAAAATCTTGCTTGTCATTTTTGTTTTCCCATCAGTTTGAGGGTAATAAGTTGTATTAAAATTCATCTTTGTTCCCATTCCTTCAAAGAGTACTTTCCAAAATTTTGAAGAGAATTTGGCATCACGGTCTAACATTATATTTTTGGCCATACCATTAGGGTGAATGCATGAAGATGGGTTACACTTTTGAAACCCTCAAAATTCATATAAGCATTATGAATTTTGATTCGGAGTAAAAATACAATATGTGGATAATTATTTTGTTTTTCTTATGATATTTTTTGCAAAACAATTTAGTGTAGTATAATCTCTCAACTTTCCATTAAATACAATCCTTGTCCTTTCAAATTTTCACAAAACTTAAGAGGTATGTGTGTGTTCATGTAGTAGACTGTCTAAATGTAATATATATATATATATATATATATATATATATATATATATATATATATATATATATATATTACACATTTTAGACTAAGTTATGCTACATGAACGAGGCTATATATGCTTATATATATATATATATATATATATATATATATATATATATATATATATATATATATATATATATATATATATATATATATATATATATATATAAGCATGATCTACATAGAGAGAAATATGTTTTTCATATCAAAATATTATTTTTTTATGCAAAATTATTTTTTTTATTATATTTCGAAGTTGGAAAAGTAATATTTCAATTTCATTTTGGAGAAACATGTGTTCACACAATTTTTTTTAACTCTTTATATAAATTGAAAAACCAAAAGTTCCATTTTGAAGAGGATGCGTAAACAAAGATAGTGGTATTTTTGGAAAAAATTTCGTTGTGTATATTTTATGCTATTGATTTTTTATTCAGTTGATCTAGATTTATGCAGGAATGCAAAAAAATACACATGTAACCATAAATACATAAATACAAGTATGCAGTAGAAATAATACTTCATTTTATTAATATCAAAGAACTGAAATTTGCTTACATATAAAATGGAAATAAACTAGCTAGGGCGCTAGTAGCTTATCTCTAAGAAGAGATGTGGTGGCTACAGGCCTCTGAACTGAGTTACAATGAGGCTCAAGGGCCTATTTATTATTTAGAAACAATGGAAAACCACAAACATCCAAAACCCTAACCCTAGGAGATGAAGTGCCAAAACTATGGGCCCCATTTGGGTAAATTGGTGTTTCAACTTCCTGAGGACGTAACTTTGGCATAAAATCTCCATTTGACGTGAACCATACCTCGTTAGAAAGATCTATCCGAGGAGTACAACTTTTAATGTGAGCAACATAAACCACTGTTGCTCCCGGTTTTCACAAAAAACGTCGTTTAGGGCCTCAAAATGGCTCCGGAAGTTCAGGACCCGAAAAAACTACTAAAAATAGTAAGTTGTGCCGAAACTGAAAAACTAAAAGAGACAATGGTGGGGCCCCAAGTGGAATAGGTGGGTGGCCACCAATATCCACCTCTATCATTCCTCCCCCCTTAGGAAGTAATGGTCCCCATTGCGTTGAGTTCCTCCATGAGATGAGGAAACTTCTACTAAACTTGGTCCCTGGTGAAGCACTTGCCTTGGTGTAGGATTTGGCCAGATTTAACAACCCGATACAGTTGGATATTCTGTTGGTGAGTGTTCTTGATTTGCATGTCCATGATACAATCTGTGCTGGCATGTCCCATGCAGACTGGGTTTAACTCTTTTGGTGTGAGTTCTTCTGTAATGTCAAAGGTGTCTAGTAGAGGTGGGAAGTAGGGATGAAGGCAGTCTACATTGAATACTGGGTGAAAACCAAGGAATGGTGGAATACTGAGCTCGAAATCATTATTCCCTATAGCCTTGGTGATGGTCTACGACCCATGTTGGAGCGGAAAAATCTTGTGGTGGGGTCCAGTGAAGCGCTCCTTTTGCAAATGTAGCCACACTTTGTTGCCCACCTAGAAGTTGTGTGGCACCCGATCTTGATGTTGTTGCTTGTACTTAGCATTGGCTCTGTCCAATATGTCATGAACCTATTGGTGGATGTGTTGAGTGTGCTCGATGAATTTGTTCGCTTTGACAGCTTCAGACTGGACATGAGCTAAATCGGCCTGAGTAGCCGCAAATGGCATGGCTACGTCAATGGGACATAGTGGCTAGAATCTCAGGCCTACCTGAAAGGGGCTGTGGTCGGTTGAGTTGTGGAGAGCCCGGTTATAGCTGTGTTGTACATAGGGGAGGCTCTCACCCCATGTGCATGAATTCATTGAATTGTACATGCACAGAATGTGTACAATCATCCTGTTGACGACCTCTGTTTGGCCATCAGTTTGGGGATGGAAAGTTGTGGACTTGGTGAGCTTGGTGTCCAACATTGACTAGAAGCTGGACCAAAATGTGTTGAGGAACTTGTTATCACAATCTAATATGACAGACTATGGGATCCCAAAGTGCACCCACACTCGTTCAAAAAAGAGTTTAGCAGTGGCTTCTACTATGATATTCTTCTTGCAGGCTTCCATAATGGCCATCTTTGAGAATCTGTCGACGACCACGAAAACATAATCATTTCCATGCTTAGTAGAATGAAGGCTCAATATGTAATCCATGGAGATGGATTCCCAAGTTCGACTAGGGGTAGGTAGTGGAGTATAGAGGCCTTGCTTCTTGATGGCTGATTTGGCAATGGCACAAGCAGTGCAGGATCCGATGTCTTTCCCAACATCCTGTCAAAGTTTCGACCAATATAAATACTTCTACAATACTTCCACTATTTTCTCAACCCCAAAATTCCCAGCAACTCAGCTGTAGTGCACTTCCCATATCATCTTGGTGTGCTCGCTTGAACGAACACAAAGGTATCCCAGGTGACATAACAGTGCATCTTGGAATTAAAAATTTGGAACTTGCGTACACCCCAAGAGTGCCTTGTATGTGTGGTTGAATTCTGGATCGCTCTTGTAGATAAGCAGCTAATCAAAAGTCTTGTGCCCACCAGAGTTTAGAATGGTGGTGATAGCCATGATCGTTGGTTGGCTGAGGCAGTCTACAACATTATTGGTGCTACCCTTCTTGTACTTGATGTTCAAATGAAATTGTTGCAGATATGTGGACCACTTTTGATGGCAATCGTTCTGCAACTACCCTTGTGTCTGTATGAACTGCAAGGGTCGGTGGTCTATGTGGATTATTATTTCCTTCCCCAAAATGTAATGCTTCCATCGTCAATAAGCCTGCATAATGGAATTCATTTCTTTATCATAAGTGGGATACTTTCGAACTGTGTCGGTCAATGTCTCACTGTGATATGCCACTGGATGCCCCTGTTGAGTAAGAACTACCCCAATAGCATAGTCAAAGGCATATTTCTTGATCTCAAATGGTTGTTTCAAGTCTGGTAATGTGAGCACTGGGACAAAACAAAAGCGAAGTTTTAATTCTACGAACGCCTTCTGTTGAGATTCTGACCAAAATAATTTTTCTTTCGCTCCACGCTTGGTGACTTGAATCGAGGGCCAAGTGATATGAGAGAATCCTAACATTTTCCTGCGATAGAAATTAGCAAGACCTAGAAAGCTGTGAAGCTCTGTTAGAGTGGTTGGGGCTGGCTAATCCCGAATGACTTGGATCTTGGCTGGATCCACATGCACCTACCTTTCATCAATAATGTATCCCAAAAATTAAACCTAGGTCATGCCAAAAGTGCACTTCTCCAAATTGGGACACAATTTGTGTTGTCGTAGTGTTTGGAGGACTTCTCGGATGTGGTGGAGGTGCTCTTCCCAAGTCTGGCTGAAGATAAGAATTTCATCCAAGTTCACCACTACAAATTAGTTGGTGAATGGATGCAAGATGTCATCTATCAACCTCATGAAGGTTTTGAGAGCATTCTTCAACCCGAAAGGCATGACGAGCCATTCGAAAAGGCCCTCCTTGGCTTTGAAGGTAGTCTTCCACACATCAAAGGGTTTGATTGGTATCTGGTGATACCCAGACTTCAAGTCGATCTTGCTGAAATATTTTTCCCCTTTGAGTTGGTCCAGAAGGTCATCAATCCGTGGGATCGGGTACCTATTCCTGACAATGATCTTGTTCAATGCCCGATAGTCAATATCAAGTCTCCAAGTCCCATCCTTCTTCTATACCAACACGATCGGGCTACCATAGGGTGATGAACTTAGTCGAATGTGACCTTTCTGCAGCAACTCCTAAACCTGCTTCTTGATTTCATCGTTCTCCAAAACAGAGCACCTATAGATCGATCCATTTGGTAGTGCACACCTGGGTCAGGTCAATGGGGTGCTTGACCTGACAATGAAAAGGCACCCTTGTGGGTGAGGTGAAGATGTCCCTGTACTCCTCCACAACCTTGTCCATTTGTCATTGTCGTGCAAAGGAGCCATGTCTAGAGGTCGTGGCCACAGTCTTCTTCTTGCCCTGGGGGCGGATCATTAGGAAAACTAATTTCTTGGTTTTGGAAATGATCTTACTGCATTGTTTTGTAGTAACCAAAGAGATAGTGGGAGGCGGTGGTACCTCTGGTATCCTGTACAACTTATTTCCCAAAGTAACAATAACGGCGCGAGGTCGGGACTCATACATAGCATGTCACTTCCACAAGTATGGTTGGAAAAACAATACATCAAAAACATCAATAGGAGAAATTTCACACAATACCTCATCCGTGAAGGGCTTGATGCTATAGGGAAGGCGACACTGTTGGCTGACGCGGAGATCCCGTCCTTGGTGAAGCCACTCGATGGTGTATGGTTGTGGGTGCACTGTGGTCGGTAAGCCCAACCGCTTCATGAAATCTACTAAAATGAGGGTATTTTGGATCCCATTGTTGACAATGAAATGTAGTGGGGAACCCTTTACCCACATCTGGGAGTGGAAGAGATGCTCTGCCTCCTCTGGATCTTCCGGTTCCTCATTCTGGATCTTCGCAGTGGAAATAGTGGCATTGGGATCTGCATCAATAATCTGCTTCCCTTTGTCATTCCCCTTTTCAAGTTCTGATTCAGAGTCGAAGCATGCATTTGATTTAGAAGCCCTCATCTCGGCCACCAGCAACTGCTTGGCCCGACACTCACTTGTGTTTTGAGTGGAGCTCTTATGGAATTCACACCACTTTCCCGTGTCCTTCTTTGGCTTCGTGGTGTTTTTCTTTTCCTGTGGATTTGGCAGGTTGTCTTGGGCCGCCTTGCCTTGGCTTTGTCCTTTGTTCTGTGGTTTGGGGGCACCTTTCCCTTGCTTTTGGATTCACAGATCCAAAGTCTCGCTTCTTCTGTTTGAACTTCTGCTCAATCTTGGCAGCACACCGGTATACCGTACCAAGTGAGGAGATGTCGAGGAACTCCATTTCCTCTTGAATGTATCTGTGCAGAAAACTGCTATACTTTAGCACCAAATGTTTCTTTGAATCTTTGAGACCCAAATTTTTGTGTAGGGTATGGAACAGATTCATCAGCTCATGCACATCTTGATCCCTTTGTTGCCACAGTGTGGTCCATTATATGTACTTGTCCTCATAGCTCCCCACGGGATAGCATTGTTCCTTGATGGCGTCTCAGAAATAATTCCAAGTGGGTATGGCTGAGAACATAGAGGGTTTTGTCTCATCCTTTTTCTCACAATAGGATTCCCACCAGCACTTAACATGAGGAGTAGCTTTGAGGAGTGCAAAAATATTCTTCTCCTGATTGGAAAAGTTATGAACTGAGAAAAATCCTTCTAATAGATTCAACCATCTATCTATGACATATGCATCTATTTGACCCTCAAATATGGGAATGTCAAAGTTTACTTGTACCTTAAAGGGAGTCGCAGCTCCAGAGTGGCTGCTCGATGCAGATGTGCCGCTGGTGGGCAATCGTTGAAGGATCTGGGAAAATTTATCCATCATCGCATTCCATTGTATTTCGAGGGCCATCTCGAGCAATATTTTGATAGGATTTCCTGCTCCCTTATCTTTCTTTTCATCCCCCATGGGCAGCCGTCAAGGTTTTCTAGGCTGATCTTGCAAAGGTTCAACCAGATCGAGCCCTAACTCCTTATACCCCGACCTCGTTGGGGACATGCAAAGAACTATCGAGAAAAATCAGACCACTAATATACCACTGATCTGGATTTATGCAGGAATGGAACAAAATACACATGTAACCATAAATAAAAGTATGTAGTGGAAATAACAATTCATTTCATTAATATCAAAGAACTCAAATTTTCTTACAGACAGAATGGAAATAAACTAGCTAGGGAACTGGTAGCTTATCTCTGAGAAGAGATGTGGCAGCTACAGATCTCTGAATTGAGTTAAAATGAGGCTTAAGGGCCTATTTATTATTTAGAAACAATGGAAAACCCTAAACATCCAAAACCCTAACCCTAGGAGATGAAGCGCCAAAACTATAGGCCCCGTTTGGGTAAATTGGTGTTTCAACTTCCCAGGGACGTAACTTTGGCATATGATCTCCATTTTACGTGAACATACCTTTTTAGAAAGATCTATCTGAGAATTACCAAAAAACATCATTTAGGGCCTCAAAATGACTCCAGAAGTTCAGGACCCGAAAAATATTAAAAATAGTAATTTGTGCCGAAACTAAAAAACTGAAAGAGAAAATGGTGGACCCCCAAGTGGAATAGGTGGGTGGCCAACAATATCCAATTGTATCACCCTTTTAAATTGTCCAAAAAAATTTCAAGCGTTATGTATAAATGAAATTAGATGAAAAATATCACATGAATTTGAAATTTTCAAATTCATATGCCATTGGATAGAGGATTCTTTCACGAATCCAACATGATCAACTCTTCCACTTAAGGACAAATTCTTCACTAAATCTGCTAGGGTACAAAATGGGGTTGCAGATAAATCTACAGAAGAGGTGATGAAATTGTGCTTTTTAGGACCTCATGAGCTTGATCGAGCACTTAAATTCAAAATTCAAATTTCTCGATCGATCATTAAAGAAACCATCAATCGAAGTGTATATGTGTTTAACCAACGGCTCGATCGAGCCATAATATTGATCGATCGATGAAAATTCTAACCACCACCAACCATCTACCAACTTTTATTAATGTTATTAATGAAAAATTCTATGGCTCAAGGGCTTGACTGTGTTGAGAATGCAGCAAGATGATGGAGCTTAGTGAAATGAAGTCGCCTTCACTAAGTGGGCCCGCAGGCAAATTCTGGCGCAAAGTCTATTTTTAGACTATGTCTATTTTTAGACATACGTAGCATAATTTGGGAATTCTACTTGGAGATTCTTGGAGTATGCGACATGTCGGTAAAAATAGATGAGACCCTAATTTTTAGGACCCAGGCTATTTTTAGACTGATCTCCTAAAAAATATGGAAGTCAAATATTATTTACCCTTAATAATATTTTGACTATAAACAGCAGTTTACTCTCTTGGCGCACTTCAGTTTGAGTCATGGAGGTGACTCATGCAACTGACACAAGGAATCTCGTGGTTCCTAGGGTTTGATGGCATCTTGCATGGTTGGCTTCAGTTAGACTTCAGTGGCAGGAGTTTTGGAGGAGTTAACGGGACAAGTAGTGGAGTTGTGTTCCGTTTGTTTTAGTTGAACTAGTTGGGATTAGTTAACTAACTAATCAACTAGATATGAGTGGAGTAAATTAAATAATATTTAATTTACTAAATATTAACTCATTAGTCAACTCAAGAACACTTCAGTTCACTACAGTGCATGATCAGTTCAGTGGAGACCATTGGAAGAGGTAGATGAAAGGGTGAGTAAAGCTATCAGTTGGTAGATTTGTTTTGCATGAGATTTGCATTACACTTGGAGGAATTGTCCATGACAATTACGCAATCAAGGAAAGGGGATTCGAACCTTGAACCTCTTCATATACAGGCCATGATTGCGCAATAGAGGCAAGGCAATTGGCGGGGAGTTTTGAACCTCAGACTTGTTCAAAACTGAGTCAGATTGTGAGTAACTTCATGAGAGAGTACCGAGTACTTGTGAGGAGTATTGTACTTGTTTGGTTACTTGATTTCTCCATTATAATATACACAATAGCTGCGGGGTTTTCAGCTATAGGCTTTCCCCATACATACTGAGTTAATGTGTGATTGAATTGATGTGAGATTGCTTCGGTTATTTCCGCATGTGACAATTAATTGTAGAAGAAGGTTATGTGTTATGTATGCAATTCGAAATTGATATATGACCAGGTTAATCTTCAGTGAATAAGTGATTTATTCAACTAATTTCTACATGGTATCAGAGCGAGATTAATTGTCGAGATCTATTACGGTGATTGCAAACTTATTTCCTCGGACAGAGTCTGCATGCGGGCCAGGTAGCCTCCGGAATATTCATCCTTCTTTGTAAGGTGAAAGATCTGGTGAATGCCCTTGCAGTCAATCTCTGATTTGGAAATAATTTTTTTTCAAGTATAGATCGGAAGCGATAGAGCTTGGAGTTTGGAATTCGAATTTTGCAGAAGGTTGTTCTTCTTGGTGCTGGTGTTGAAAGATGTCTTCTTTCAATGGTTTGCGACTCGAATATGCTCTTGAAGGCAGTTCGAACTATATTGCATGGAAAGATCGAATGGAAGCAGTGTTGGAAGATAATGGTCCGAAGGAGTTCGTGGATGCGGATGTCCCAAAGCCCACTGATGCAGCTCGGGTCGATGCATGGCAAAAGAAGATCGCGAAATGTCGAAGGATCCTGTTGGAGGGCGTCAAGGATCATATTGTATCCAGCCTGCATGGAAAGGCTACTCCACATTTAATGTGGAAAGCTTTGATGGATCTATTCCAGAGTAAGAGTGACCAAAGGAAGCTGGCGCTTAAAGACAAGCTCAGGAACATCAAGATGGAGAAGGGCGACAGTATCGCTAAATACCTCACGAAGTTCACTCAATGCAGAGATGAACTGGGAAGTGTGGGAGTTACCGTCGATGAAGAGGATATGGTCGACCTGGCTCTCCTTGGTCTTCCGAAGGCTTGGCACTCATATCAAGATAGTGTCAATGGTCGGGAGAAGCTGCCGGGATGGGAGCGGCTTTGGGCGGATCTCATGCAGGAGGAGATAAGGAGGACTACTCGAGATGGATCTTCATCAAAGGGAGCTGATGAAGAAAATTGCGCTTTGGTTGCCAAAGCAAAGAAGGGGAAGGGTAAGAAAACCTCTCATTCCGGTGCAAAGGGCAAGAAGCAGGATATGGCGAAAGTGAAGTGTTTTCACTGCCATGATCACGGACATTATGCTACCAATTTTCCAAAGAAGAAGAAGAACAAGCAAGCGGGAAGATCTGCAGATGGAGAAGCTTTGGCTTCACAGTTCGAGCTTGACTTTTCACCGATTGCATGCTTGGTTTCAAGTGTGATGGGATCGGTGTGGTTCTTGGACAGCGGTGCGTCATTTCATATGACGGGAGATCGGGAGTTGTTCTCAGATCTGGAGGACAAGGATTTGGGTATGCACATCGAGATGGGCGATGACTGTAGATACAGTGCGACTGGTATCGGTACCGTATCCTTTCAGAGGGAGTCTGGTAAACCCTTTGTCTTAAAGGATGTCATGCATGTACCTGGATTGAAGAAGAACCCGATTTCAGTAGCGATGTTGGAGGATAAGGGTTATGATGTGGTCTTCAGCGAAGGAAAAGCTTTCCTGCGCAGTAAGACTACTGGAGAGACCCGGAAGATAGGGGTTCGAACTCAGAACCTTTATCAGTTGCAGGTAGATGACTGCGCAGCTATGGCATGCAAGGCCGGAGATGTGGTGAGCCGGGATGATGAGGGCGAACTATGGCACAGGAGATTGGGCCATCTTCACCATGGAGCTTTGAAGATTCTGCAGCAGATTTCTACTGGACTTCCTAAGGGCACCCTTGCGCAGTCAGATCAGTGCAAGGGGTGTACTTTAGGGAAGTATGTGAAAGCCACCTTTCACGAGAAGGATAGTCGCGCCACGACGATCCTTGAGAGATTTCACACAGACGTGTGTGGTCCTTTCTCTGTTGCTTCGACAGCAAAGCACAGGTATTATGTGATCTTTGTTGATGATTTCTCTCGAAAGTGCTGGATCTTCTTCATGACGAAGAAGAGCGATACATTCGCGAAGTTCTGTGAGTTTAAAGCACTGGTCGAGAAGGAGTCGGGGAAGAAGGTGATTGCTCTAAGGAGTGATAACGGTGGTGAATTCATCTCCGCTGAATTCAAGGAGTTCTGCAGCGCAGAAGGGATTCGGAGAGAGCTCATCGCACCCCATAACCCACAGCAGAATGGGGTGGCTGAGCGGAAGAACAGAACGATCGTGGGTGTCGCACGGGCGATGTTGCATGATCAGGGCCTACCCCTTCACTTGTGGGCTGAGGCATGCAATACAGCAGTGTATGTGCAGAACCGTTGTCCTCACAAGGTTCTGGGCATGAGTACACCAGAGGAGGCTTATTCTGGCAAGAGGCCTGATATTTCCCATTTGCGGATTTTCGGATCTCCTGTCTACATGCATGTGACGAAGGATGCGAGAAGGAAGCTGGATCCAACTGCTGAAGTTGGAATATTTGTGGGGTACACTGATACACCTCATAACTATCGAGTGTATGTGCTAGACAGTCGCAAGACTGTTGTGCGACGGGATATAAAATTTCAGGAGGAGAAAGCCATGCAGTGTTCGCTTGAGAGGGAGCTACACTTGCATGCAGATGAGGAGCTGTTAGTTCCTAAGGAGGAGCTTCCGGATGTGGATCAGCCACAAGAGGAGTTTCAAGAGGTGAAAGAAACCACCCAGACAGCGCCAACCATCAGAGGGCGCATGCGCACTACAGAAGCTGAGCGACTGGCTCGGGATGCAGAGAAGGTTGTAGGACCACCTACAGCACAGCGCAGACAGAGACAGTCACCGGATCGGTACACTGGATACATGGCTCTTATGAGTCAATGTGTTGTGACAAAGCCATCCTCTTTTGAGGAAGCTGTGGAGGAACCCGCATGGGTTGATGCCATGATCGAAGAATATGATTCGATCATCAGGAACAGTGCATGGGAGATTGTCCCAAGACCGGTTGGGAAATCAGTTGTAGGTTCGCTATGGATCTACAAGGTGAAGCAGGCGGCTGACGGGAGTGTGGAGAAGTACAAGGCGAGATTTGTCGCCCGTGGCTTCTCACAGATCGAGGGGATTGACTATGAGGAGACTTTTGCACCCGTCGCAAGGTACTCTTCCATACGGACGATCCTTGCTCTCTCAGCGCAGATGGGGTGGCACATTCATCAGATGGATGTGAAGACTGCGTTCCTCAATGGAGTTATTGAGGAGGAGGTGCACATAGAGCAGCCTGAAGGTTTTGAGATCTTCAGCAGTGAGTCGCATGTGTGCCGACTCAAGAGAGCACTGTACGGGCTGAAGCAAGCACCTCGTGCTTGGTACACTCGGATAGACAGCTACTTCACCGGGCTTAGATTCTCCAAGAGTGAGGCGGATCCAAACCTGTACCAGATTGTGGTGGAGGGGAAGCTGTTGATCATCGTACTGTATGTAGATGATCTGATTTTGACCGGCGACGAGCAGTTGATACTTTCATGCAAGGAGGATCTTGCACGAGAGTTTGAGATGAAGGACCTGGGCATCCTTCATTATTTCCTGGGATTGGAGATTTGGCAGCGCAGTGGAGGACTGTTTGTTTCTCAGGGCAAGTATGCCCGGGAGATTCTGGAGAGGTTCAACATGCAAGGTTGCAAGCCTGTTGATACCCCTCTTCCTGGAGGTTGGAGGAAGGGAGATGCTACTTCGGAGGAGGTAGTGGATGCCACTGTCTATCGACAGTTGGTGGGGTCGTTGATGTATCCGGTCAATACTCGACCCGATATATGCTATGCAGTTAACCAGCTTTCGCAAGCTATGGTTAAGCCTACCAAGCTCTTTTGGAAGGCGGGCAAGCATGTATTGCGCTATATCAGAGGCACATCGGGATATGGTCTATGGTACAGACAGGAGGATGGAGGGAAGCTTTCTGGCTTCACTGATGCAGATTGGGCAGGGAGTCCAACGGACCGGAAGAGCACTTCTGGAGGAGTTTTCAGCATTGGGTCGACAGCAGTTTCCTGGTACAGCAGGAAGCAGAGATCCGTGGCACTCGGTTCAGCAGAGGCCGAGTACATGGCAGCAAGCTTGGCTGCATGTGAGGCTATTTGGATGAGGAAGATCCTCGCAGGTTTGTTCAGGTTGCATTTGGAGCCTACAGTGATCTACTGTGATAACCAGAGCTGCATCAAGCTCTCGGCTAATCCAGTATTTCATGATAGGTCCAAACATATCGACATCAGGTACCATCATATCAGAGATTGTGTTCAGCGGAGAATCATGATGCTTTCATATGTTCCCACGGAGGATCAGGATG
Source organism: Pinus albicaulis (assembly GCA_034641835.2). Lineage (NCBI taxonomy): Eukaryota > Viridiplantae > Streptophyta > Pinopsida > Pinales > Pinaceae > Pinus > Pinus albicaulis. The sequence goes on from CM076574.1 coordinate 958,190,334, forward strand.
CCGACATCTTGACGAAGGCGCTCACCAAGAGCAAGTTCGAATTCCACAGAGGTAGGATAGGGGTTGCAGATAATCCATATCTTGCTGAGAGGGAGTGTTGAAAATGCAGCAAGATGATGGAGCTTAGTGAAATGAAGTCGCCTTCACTAAGTGGGCCCGCAGGCAAATTCCGGCGCAAAGTCTATTTTTAGACTATGTCTATTTTTAGACATACGGAGCATAATTTGGGAATTCTACTTGGAGATTCTTGGAGTATGCGACATGTCGGTAAAAATAGATGAGACCCTAATTTTTAGGACCCAGGCTATTTTTAGACCGATCTCCTAAAAATATGGAAGTCAAATATTATTTACCCTTAATAATATTTTGACTATAAACAGCAGTTTACTCTCTTGGCGCACTTCAGTTTGAGTCATGGAGGTGGCTCATGCAACTGACACAAGGAATCACGTGGTTCCCAGGGTTTGATGGCATCTTGCATGGTTGGCTTCAGTTAGACTTCAGTGGCAGGAGTTTTGGAGGAGTTAACGGGACAAGTAGTGGAGTTGTGTTCTGTTTGTTTTAGTTGAACTAGTTGGGATTAGTTAACTAACTAATCAATTAGATATGAGTGGAGTAAATTAAATAATATTTAATTTACTAAATATTAACTCATTAGTCAACTCAAGAATACTTCAGTTCACTACAGTGCATGATCAGTTCAGTGGAGACCAGTGGAAGAGGTAGATGAAAGGGTGAGTAAAGCTATCAGTTGGTAGATTTGTTCTGCATGAGATTTGCATTACACTTGGAGGAATTGTCCATGACAATTACGCAATCAAGGCAAAGGGATTCGAACCTTGAACCTCTTCATATACAGGCCATGATTGCGCAATAGAGGCAAGGCAGTTAGTGGTGTGTTTTGAACCCGAGACTTGTTCAAAACCAAGCTAGATTGTGAGTAACTTCATGAGAGAGTACTGAGTACTAGTGAGGAGTATTGTACTTGTTTGGTTACTTGATTTCTCCATTATAATATACACAATAGCTGCGGGGTTTTCAGCTATAGGCTTTCCCCATACATACTGAGTTAATGTGTGATTGAATTGATGTGAGATTGCTTCTGTTATTTCCGCATGTGACAATTAATCGTAGAAGAAGGTTATGTGTTATGTATGCAATTCGAAATTGATATATGACCAGGTTAATCTTCAGTGAATAAGTGATTTATTCAGCTAATTTCTACATACTGAGCCTATGCTATTAACCCAAAAAAATAAATTAGTCTCTAAATTTGGATGTAGAGAAAAAAATCAGGCATTCATTCATAGAGAAATATCATAGCGTCAAAATTATACAAGGATTCTCAAAAAACATGGGAAATTAGAGATTTGGATCTAGAAAATGAAACAAATTTCCATTCGCAGAGGAAATGCGAGAAAAACGTAAGAGAAAGGATAAGAAAAAGACGTCATACATTGAGATAAAAATAATATCATGTAATTCAAGAAATTCATTTAAGCATAGGTAATTCAAATTGTCTCACTTCTCATATTACTTGCTCCATATTGTATGCATTAGGAAATATGATTGAAAACCTTAAACAAATGGAGAATTAAACAATAAAACTAAGATAAAATAAGCATTGAAAGTAATACCATGTAGTTAAAAAATGAGTTGTAACAAAAACTAAATAAAACCACTTGAAACCATGAAAATTATTGAAAACCACTTGAAATCATGCAACTTATTGAAAACCACTTTAAACCATGAAAATTATTGAAAACAAATTGAAGCCGTTGTTTATTGGAATTTTCTTAAAGGACTTGAATTCATGCAAATTATGAACCACCTTTTAATTGTAACGGTTTAGAATAACCCACAAAAACTAAGGATGTAATTTAACCAAATAAATCCATTGTAACATAATTTCCATATATTATTTACATGAATTACAATTCATGGAAATTTATTTACAAGAGGGATTAGCAAAAATGGTTATCACATAGGTGCTCCAAAACCTTTAAGCATTAGTTTGATGAATGCTTGATATCCTTATAGGAGTTAAAAGAGAGAAAATGTGTCAGTATCTAGAAGGAGCAAGAATATCCCTACTTCCAATGTGCATGAATTGAGAAGACATTCTTTGTTTTACATGTATAACAACATTAATTTTTTGTAACATTCATCGTCATATATATAACTTAATGGTTCCTTGAATCCTAAATGATTATCTCTCCCTTTGAAAACCTCAAACATTTCTTCTTTCAAATCTCATATGAAGATTATGAGAATTTTTTAAAGAGAACAAATTTTTTAAATACATACAAAGTGTGGTGTATATTCGTGCTTGCACAAAAAGGAGCGTATTACTGCATATAACTATAATGATCCATGGAAAGCTCATGTGATTAATCAATATTAAATTTGTAAATAATAAATGCAAAAGAAATAAAGTAACATGAATGTATTGATGATATGCTTGAAATGTTTAAAATGTTAATCTTCTTAGAATTTGTCAATCTAATGTATATTAAATTCATATAGTTGTTTCTCAACATGTAATCATCAAATATATTGCCAAATATGGTTCAAAAGTAAAAAATAAGAGTTTCTTATTTTAAACTTTGTCAAGATTTGATGAAAATAATTGAAAACATAAAAAACATTGGATATCCATCTTCGCATGTGATAAAAAAAGGTTCCTTGTAGAAACATATTATTTTTTAAATCCTCTTACCCCTCCTTGTGCCCTACTTGACTGTTGTGATAAAATTTCCATGCACATTCTCCCCAAAAGAAACTCAAATCATTTGTGCCCCTTTTCCCCACAAATGATAACAATGTATATTCATCGTTGATAAGACCTTGAAGCGTCTTTCTTGTTCTCTAAATCCACTAAAACCTCTATCTCTTGATTTCCTTTTGTTTCCTTACTAACAATTTCATTGTCTTTCTCATACTTTTCAGCCCACATTTCTTCCACTTTTTATTTTGAATTGTGAAATTCCATCTAGTTATGATAAGTTCTCCCTTTAATAAAGTTATTTTTACTATTGATTTATGGTAATTTTAGTTACATGTTTTAAATGCTAAATGATATGGTGCTTCTAATGAAGAAAAACGTTTACAACTAATTTGATTTTGTATAGTAGGCTTTCAAATATTAACATATTTAAAAACTAGTTGAATAGGTTCCTTACTATATCATTGAGTGGGTATATATGTATTGTATGGTTTTTTGGTCACAATTTATCTTATAGTTGATTACATTTGTATAAATTTATAGCTATAGATTTTTTTTCTCTCATGAAATAAATTTGGCCCTTCAATTTGGTAATCACTAGCTTGATTTTTCAAGAACCTCCTATTCTCTCAAATTTAAAAGATGTGTTGTATAATTAAGTTATTTAAGTAATAAATCCCTTTGAAATATATATTTAGAAGTTTTCTATATAATAATTTAAACTTAATTTATATTAATCTTTAGTTTAAAAACCTTGTAAATTATTATACAAATGAGTAGATTTAAAATATTTACATTGGATTTAAATAATTGAAATGTTTGGTAAATGAGATATATGAACAAAAATATAATACCATCCTTGTTACAGTAGGGATCACTTTTAGTTTTGGATTTATATAGCCTTTCGAATAAATAAAAAATTGTTGCTAAGAAGAAGTAAATTTTAAAAAGGTCTTGAAATGCTTCACTTGGTAAATGTGACTTCTTGTGAAACAAAACAAAGCTTCAAACCTAGATTCAATAGTAAAATTTTGGGGTTATATCTAACAATAGATCACCTTTATCACACACCCTTCAATCCTATGCCCAAATGGTTTTAAGTTTTTTAATTTCTTAAACATGTATTGGGGGGAGAGTGAAGAGAGATTATTGCTTGTGGGACTATATTAATTGGGAAATAGGTATACATTGATTATTTCCTAATTTTATTCTTAACATATATTCGTTTTAAATCATTTTTCTCTTTCCTTTTGATCTCACAATCCCTTTTAGTTGGCATTTGATTTTAATTCAAATGTTTGGTGAATGAGATGTATGAAAAAAAATATAACTTGATATTTGTTGTAGAAATCACTTTTATTTTAGGATTTATATAGTCTCTTGAACAAATGAAAATTTGTAGCTAAGGAGATCTAATTTTGAAAATGGTCAAAAGCTTCACTTACTATATGGAGACAATATTCCTACGATTTGTCAAATTAGTTGAAATTTTTTGACAATATTGTATTTATTAACCGTTGATAGAAATATATTTAACCACACATAATAAAAATATAATCAATATTTCAAATGACAATTTTTAAACACTTGAATTATAATATATCATTAAAATTTATATATAATTTTTTTTCCAACATAAATTCCTGATTTAACATAAAAGATAAATTTATTTTTTATCAATAATATATATATATGAATTAATTAATTTTCATTGTTAACATACAATCATATTTAAAATGAAAAATATAAATTTTTAAGTGTGCAAATATTTTACAAATTGCATACATTCAAGTAGTTTACAAATTTCTTATCCTTTACATAGGGGTTCCTCTATTAGGTGTTCTTAATTGTGGCATCACTTTAAGTTAAATTATTATTTATGCATAAACAACAAATTTTAGTTATTTAACTAAATCAAGTTGTGTAACTCATTTTGTTGGTAATGAAAATATAATGTTTCCCATGTTGGGGTTCCCATGTTTTGGACAGATTGGCAAGACCAAAATATGGGACAACATCAAACCACTTTCAGACCTCAGGATATAGCCCTCCTGGGTCCAGAGAGGGATCTCTCTATGATTGTTAAAGGTAATGTCTTTGAAGGTCAAAGGTTTAAGATATTAGGCTAGTTATAGGCACAGGGTTTGTTTGTTTGATTGTTTGTTTGGTTCCTGGTCATCATGAAAGAAGGGTTCAATATAAGACAAGGATGAACAAATAGGATTTAGGCAGAGGTGAGGTATTCCAGGGAGCATTCAATACCATTGGGCAATGGATTCAGGAAAGGGTTTACTTGCTATTCAATATGCAGGCTTTCAGTTGGGCTAGTCATCTAAAACATTGGATCTTAAAGATGATAGTGTGGTATGGAATGGTAAGGGAGGAGGAAACAATAAAGATTCAGGACACAAATTTAAAGACCTGAGATAGGAGAGAGAATTTGAACTCTCAATGCTTCGGCCTCCAGCTTGAGGGATCTTAGAAAGGTTCAATCAATTGAAAAGGATCCTAGTGAGATAGAAACAGGGTTCTAGACCTCCCAATGTTCCCAATTATTTCAATTAAATCCTAACAAGAACATCTAAGAACAGATTCATGTAATTCATACATCAGCTAGTAGGCATTAACATCCACTACATTGGTAAAATCAACTGAAATCAACTCTTAGATAACACATTTAGTAGAAAACATCAAAGGCAAGGAGAGTAGAAACATAGGGTACCTAACAAGGGTAAATCCTATGCTAGATTTCTGATGCAAGCCAGTAGAAATGAAATGAAATGGAATTTAATTTAATAACAAATACAAAGATACAAAAACATCACCACTGCTTTAGATCAAGATCCAAAGAAATGTGCTTGTCATATTAAAAAGCAACACCAGTCATGTACCACATTGCCAATAGCTAGATACTCAGTCTGAAAACATTTTCCTCAACCTATCTTACAACTTTACACAGATACTATGTCTCAAAAGAAACAGCTTGTAATTCTCTGATAACTTATCAACAACCATTACAATGAGTTCCTTCACGAATTTATAGCTCAAGTGGAGTAGAGAAAGTAGGTGAAAACTAAATGCAGCATTAAAACTCAGGAAAGGAAGAGGGTCGAGGCCCATTCTATTTAAATTTTGTGCATTTATCCATGGCACTCTTTGGGTGAAAGAGTGGTCTTCTCCAAGCTTCCATTTACTCCGATATGTCTCTGATGTGCTTTGGATGCAGTACTCTGTAGTACTTCTGGTGAATAAACAAAAAGTAAATAAATGATGCTAGAGTCTTCCATACTGTGAATCAAATGCTCTGATAGCATCAGGACTGTTGTTAGGTAGGAAGCTTCACTTGGACACAATGTAGACTGAAACAGCAATGTGTACCGTGTCCTTGCTCAGGAAAAACATTCTGCTAATTTGAAAACCCTGCCACCATTATTTCCGTGTATTGGACTTTCTGGTTGATCCTCGGGGTCTTCAATTCTGGTACCTTGCCTTTTAAACACTGGATTAAGGCTAAGATCTTCAACAATGTTCTTTAGACCTTTAATTCCCTCACTGATACTCTTTGCCTCTTCAAACTATCTTTGTCAGCGAAAAACTGAGCTTTAATGGCACCAGAGAGGTTTTGTAGAGTTCGAACTCTGTCCTTTAATGAAATTTATGTTGCAGACACCTTTCCAGACATTTTCCTATAATACTAGGCTCTGAATTTAGCTTCCTCTGTGCACTGTGCCATTACAATAGTGTGTACGGATCATGGCGGTTATCCGCCTGTCTGTAACCCTGCAAAACACGAAAACTCATTAGGAAAACCATGCGTGGGGAGGACAGATGCAGCAGGGGTGATGATAATGACCGTGTAGACCGGTGAGGTGGCAGAATAGTGCAGGGTGATGGTGGAAAATACAGCGTAACAGTGGAAGAATGGCCATGGTGAAAGCTGCCGGACTACGGCGAAAAATTTAAATGCAAACCTTTGAAAAATGATCTCTGAATGAAATATGAATGAAATATAAAGAGGGCGGAGGACAACGTGATAAAAACACATGGAGAGGTGATGTGGCGGGACCCAATCGATGGCAGGGCCGACTTTAAATCTGGACCATCCGATCTCAGGAGGAGATCGATAGTGGAAAATGACGGAGGGCAATTGAATCTGGACCGTCTGATCTCGAGAGGAGATCGACGACTGAAAATGCATTGGAGGGCGACAGATGGTGGGTTAGGAGTATGGATACCTTGGGTTAACTTCCGCGCATCTTAGGGGTGCGATGACCATTGGATGGAGAGCTCTGGATCGGATGGCGTACGTGCATATCGCGCTGAGTCAAATGCCGAACAATAACGTGCGATGAGGGGGTGGTTTCCAAACACTGACGGAGCCACGTGTCGGACGGTGAGTGGAATCGCTCTGAAAATAAAAATACCACCCATCCTCCAAATGCGGTGCGATGGAAACCAGTGGTTTATGAACAGTGCGCATTGGCGTGGGGACCACCGGGCGGGTAAACTCCAGACCGTCGGATCAGCGGGGAAATGAACAGTGGAGATGCGATGAACGGGGCGGCAAAAGGAGTGAATGGTGGACGTTGTAGGGACGTGACGACCATCCGATATACACAGATCGACGATCCAGAATGCTCCCGATATATAATTGCGGTAAGCGCCTTTCGGACTGGCGGGTGGTTATAGCACCAGGCCACACGGGGGGAAATATGGTTCAGGGGCTAGCCAAAAAGGGCTAAGACCATTATAAGGTGGAAAATGGATTTTTGGCCCATTTTAATGCAATTTTAGGGCAGAATTGGGTAACAGTAGAGGGAATAAGGAGAAAATGGGCCAAACAAGGGGTGTGTGAGGGATTGTAAGGGGGATTTTGGGGGAAATTCAACTGAGGGAAAAAAGACTAAAATGGGGCATTCTGCAGGGAAAAAAGGGCAAATGTAGACTTTTGGAGCACAACTTTTGCAATTAGTGAGACCTTATAAAGGGAGTGAGTAGAGGGAATTTTATCAAAGGAAAAGGCACAGGAGACTTCAAGGATGATGTGTCTTTAGGGGAGATGCATTCCTTGAAGGCTAAAAAATAATTTAGCCCCCTACTTTGCTTGTCAAAAAATTTATAGGGGGCTAACAGTGGCTCCACATGGGGATGGCTTCTTCTTGAAGGAGTCAAGAATTCAAAGAATATATCTTTGGAGTAGGCCAGATGCCTGGTACCTTGAGCCATATTTCTTCCTTGATTTCAGCTGCCACAAATATGATAGATCAGCAAAAAAATTCCCAAACAACTACCTACCCACACTACAATCCTAGCATTTTTTCTTCTAGGGTGCATTTGAACTAGTAGACCCTTTACATCATTTTTTTTTATTTTTTATTTTTTTTTTTACAAACAAGAAAATAAACCTATTCTATTTCTACCCTTATTGCTCCATGAGACCATATTAAACTGTTTGCCTCATATTTTTCTCTACCTATTCTAACATTTGCTAGGATTAAACTATCCAGCAAATTTCGTATCTATATTCTACAACAGAAATTTAAAAACAGTCAAACTAGGATTAGAAAGTCTGGTTTGCTGTGGATCCAAGGCATAAAGACAGTTGCACATGGACAGAACTTTGCAAAAAATTTAAAACAAAATCTTGAAGGCTTGAAATCTGAAGTTTGAAGCATCCTTCTTTCCTTTGTGACTCAAGTTTTGAGCTTGTTAGAGTCACTTTCCCTTCTTTTCTTTTTTTTCATTTCAGCTCTGGTTTTAGGCTTGTTAGAGCTGACTCTTTTTCTTCTTTGCTAGTCCATATTTTGGGCATGTTTGAACTAGCTATCTTTTCTTTTTTTGGCTCAGGTTTTGATCATATTAGAGCCAACCTTTGCACTTCATAGGTTCATGTTTTGAGCATGTTTGAACCTCTCCTTTCTTTCTGTTTTTTTTTTTTTTTGGAACATTTTCTCTTTTTCTTGAAAACAAACACTGCAATGGTATGTACAATGGAAATGGAAATGGAAACTGGAAATTGGAAATCAGCAGAAGTAGTGTTTGAGCATCTTGCCATTGACAGGACCCCCAAACAGCTCTGTACCATCTAATTCTTGTAGAAAAAAGGCATTTGGGCCCATAGTGGCTTGGATGATGTAGGGACCTTGCCACAAACTGTCAAACTTGCCGTGCTTTCCTTTGTCCTCTCTCCTTGAGTCCCACTTCAGAACTTTATCTCCAACTTTGAAATTAGAAGCCTTATTTCTTTTGTCAAATAACTTCTTTATATTTTCTTGAACTTTCACAGCTCTGTTATAGACCTCTTCCCTTATTTGCTGGAGATAAATTTTTTGGTTTATTCTCCTCACCATGCTATCTTCTTCTGTCTGTATCTCCTGAACAAGTTTGATCACTGGTATTCCAAGGCTGGTAGGGAAAACTGCTTCTGTTCCATAGACAAGCTGGTATGGTGACATGCCAATGGATTTCTTCGTTGTAAGCCTGTCAGCCCACAAAGCATGCACTAATTTGTTATGCCATGACTTCTTGTTCTCTTCCAGCAACTTTTCGATGATGGTCACCAAGCTCTTGTTTGATGATTCAGCTAATCCATTACCTTGAGGGTAATAGGAAGTTGAATGATCGAGTGTTATTTGATACCTGTGACAAAAATCAACCATTTTCTTGGATCCGAAAGCAGCAGCATTGTCAGTCATTATTTTCCTTGGGCAGCCAAACCGAGAGAGGATATGACCTTCTAGGAACCTAATGATGACTGAATTTGTGGCATTCCTAGTAGGTATGGCCTCTATCCACTTAGTGAAGTAGTCTATGGCTGTTAAGATCCATTTGTGTTGTGCAGAGGAAGCAGGATGAATTTCTCCTATGAAATCTAGGCCCCGTTGCATAAAGGGACCTTCAACAGTGATGGGTTGTAGAGGTAAGGGAAGGAGTTTTCTTTTGCCTTCAAAAATCTGGCATTTGTGGCAGGCAGTTACCATCTTATGGATATCATTGAAGAGTGTAGGCCAATAGTAGCCAGCTCTGAGTATTTTGTTTGCAATGGCTTTCTAGTTCAGGTGGCCTCCACACTCTCCTGCATGGAATTCTTGTTTAATCCTTTCTGCTTCAGACTCAGGAAAACATTTAAGCAATAGGCCATTCAGATTTTTCCAGTATAAGCCTTCATTCATTATGCAATAGCTCCTGGATTTTAGCTTTAAGAATCTAACCTTGGTCTTTGATAGTTCAGGAGGGGCATTGAGGTGTGTAAGCACATACAGAATGTCAGAATACGAAAGAGAGCTATGAAAATTCTCCTCAACAGTGAGATCAAGTAATCCATGCTGCTCATCCAAGGCATCTACCATGTTAATGTCTAGGGCTTGTAGATTTGATTCAGCCATTAGTTGAGCTAGGCCCTGACCTTTGATCAGTTTGGTGGGTTTTATCTCAAGATCGTACTCTAAGATCACAGCAATCCATTTGCCCCTCTTCCCATCTGGGTCTTGGGACAAGATGTCTTTAACCACTATATTTGGCACATAAGCTATGGTGTGGGAATGCAGTATGTACACCCTAAAGTCTTTCAAGGCCTTAACCAGAGCATAGGCCTGTTTTTCCATTATGTTGTATTTCAAGGGTGCAACTCTGAGTGCTTTGCTGAAGAAAGAAATGGGTTGTTCCATTCCCTCTGGATTTTTCTGCAGTAGAACTGCAGCTATCGTATGCTTGGAGGCAAATGAAAAAATCAGGAAATATTTTGAGAAATCTGGGTTGATTAGGACAGGAACCTGGGTGAGTGCAAGTTTAACTGATTCAAAATATTTCTTAGCTTCAACGGTCCACTTAACTCCTACACCTTTCTTCAGCATGTTAGTAATATTTCTAAGGTGTTCAACCAAGTTGGGAATAAACATCCTGAGGAAGATGATTTTCCCAATAAAGGACTGTAGCTCCTTGATGTTTCTCGGGTGTGTGATTTGTAGTATTCCCTCAACTCTTTGTGGATCTATCCTAATCCCTTTCTCAGATATGATGTGGCCAAGAAGCTTACCTTCTTGCAACCCAAATATAGTCTTTTTAGGATTCAGTGAAAGACCAAACCTTCTACATTTTTCAAACACTCTGCTCAGGTATTCTAGGTGTTCTTCCTCAGTCTTGGAATATACTGTTATGTCATCCAGATAGATGACAATGAAGTGTCCTATTTCATCTGAAAAAGCTATGTCCATTGCTCTTTGGAAGGTTGCACCAGCGTTCATCAATCCAAAGGGCATATTAACATACATAAAGGTGCCCCATGGAGTGGTAAAGGTTGTCTTGAGTTGGTCTTCTGGGATTACTAGGACTTGGTTGTAACCTGAAAAACCATCTAGCAAGGAGATCCTTTTAGAACCTACTACCCTCTGAAGAATATGTTCCATTTTTGGCAAAGGGTAATTGTCTTTGAGAGAGGCTCTATTAAGATTCCTGAAATCTATGCACAATCTGATCTCCCCTGTTTTCTTTCTCACAGCCACTAGGTTTGACACCCAATCAGACAACCTCACCGGCACAATTATACCTGCCTCATACATCTTCTTAATCTCTTTTTCCACTGCAGGAAATTGTTTTGGGTTTATTCTATGAAGTTTTTCTCTGAAGGGCTTCTAATTTTCTTTCAAGGGTATTTTATGCTGTATGATGTTTGTGTCATAGGCCCTTAAGTCCTCATAACTCCAAGAAAACACATCAATTAATTCCTTGAATAGGTCAATGTATTTCTTTTTCATGTTTGCAGGCAAGGAATTAGCTAATTTGATCATCTTGGGTTTATCTTCAGTGCCTATGTTGCATTCCTCGACATCAGAGTCTGCATGTTCTATAGTGGGCTTTTTTGCTACATCATCGAAGTCAAAAAGGTCTTCTAAAGGTGCCAGACCTCGAGGTATGTTCTTATCCTTGGTCTGTAGCACCTCTACTTCTTCACTATCTGTGTTTTCACATTTTTCGTTCAGATTTCCAATCTGTTCGTTTAAAGTGTTTATTTCTATATTACAGGGTGTTTCTTCCTCATTTGAGGACTCTTCACTTAGGTAGCTACTGTCAAATTTGGAGTCTGAATTAGAAAATTCAAACTCATTTCTGCCTACCAGGAAATATTTAATCTGTTTATCGCCCTGAAATACCTACCAATATTTTTCATTGTCCGGCACTGTAGGTCTGAATTTGGTCTGAATGATGATCTGTTGGTCACTGGGAGGCTTATGATATGAACTAGCCATGCAGGCCAGTCCATTTGAAATTTTGTTTTAGTTCCTAGGGACAAACACCAGCTCGTATTCTACAAAGGTTTTCAATAAATCCATAGTGTCATTCCTATATGCTCTCAGTCTAGGATGTTTCGTTGTGTATTCACCATTCATCTGTTTAATGATCAGTTCAGAGTCCCCATGCACATTTATCCTACGGGCTCCTAATTTTTTCAACAGAGTTAGGCCTAGGATAAGAGCCTCATACTCTGAAATATTGTTTGTACATTTGAAGTGTAGGTTGCAGGCATGGCTCTCTACATAGTCACTCTCTGTGTTATGTATCCACACTCCTGCTCCCGCACTTCTCTTGGTGCATGACCCAAAGAAATTCATTTCCCATAAGGTTTCATTCTCGGGTTTCTCATCGAATCGTTCTTGGTGTGGTGTATGTGTTTGTGAAGGGTGACTAATCAGCTGACTGCATTCTGTTTCTGGTTTGCTTTGCGTTTTTGTTTCAATGCACTGTTCAAATTTTTCCACGTCTTTCTCCTTCAAGTCTAGAGTAGCCATTATGTTAAAGTCCATGGGCTCTGTTTCCTTGTTTGTATCTCTATTTTTGGACTCTGACCCTTCTGAGGATTCATCATTACAAAGGATAAAGGAGTCAAGGTCTGTATGTACAGAGTATAAAGGTGAATTTTCAGGCTTTTCGGGGCTACTGACCAGAAATTTCATTTGTGCCTCTATGTACAGTCTTCTAAGTTGGACAAAGATTGGGATTGTGGCATAAGCCCCATCCATCTGCATTGTGCCTTGCAGCTTGGCTCTCCATGATCTTAATAATAACATTCCATATTTGGGTGGCACATCTGCCACCACAACATCCATGACCATACATTTTGCTGAAATCTGGGTAAGGCTCACACATATATCTTTGATCAGGCCAAGAAACTTTACTCTGCTAGAGTCAAATGAATATAGCTCTTTATAGGGACGGGTTATCTCTAGGCCTAATCTTTCCATCACTACTTTAGGCATCAAGTTGTTTTATGCCACAAAATCATGCATTGCATTTTGGAGAATCTTATCATGGATATTAAGACTGATATAAAAAGGGGGCACTACCCCTTCCTGAAACTTTCCTTCTATCTTTGGACCAAACAGGAGGGCAGGTTGATCATCACTCAGATCTACAGTGTCACTGTTCTCACTTAAATTTAAAGCTTTCAAAAATTTTCCTTTATATACATCCTGAGTGGCCAGCTAAGAGAGTGGGACAGAGATTTTAATTTTTTCAATCTCACTCTCCAAATTGAAAGTGGACTGACTCTTTGGAATGTTCAACTCTGTTTTGTTAGTCACTGCCTTAGTGGCTGAATCAGTGTGTTGATTCTCACTATGTACAGTGTTAGAAATTGTTTTCTCGGGAGTACTAACTGCAGTGTTAGTACTGCTTGTTGGTTTACCTTGTTTATCAGTGTTTTGGTTGTCCTTTTCTTTGTTCTTTCCAGAACTCTCAGCCGCTGATTTGTTACTTTTAGCAATTGCTTTAGAAGATCTCTCAGGTCTTTTCTTGATGGTAATCTCAGAAGTTTTGGGTTTGGAATTATCTAGGCTTTTCTTGCTTTTAATTTCATACTATCTGACCTGCATGATGGCATCTTCAAATCCAAGTCTGTAATCCTTAGATTCTGATCTTTCGTCATCCCAATATGAGGGTGAGGGCTGATATTCTTCTGTGGAACAGTTGTGGATTGAATCTTCTGCTTCAAACATCTTTATTGTATTTCCCTCAGACTCTTCTATGATCCCCTCATCTTCATCTAAAAAGTTCTCTTGGAATGGGGGAATAACTTGCTGATCTGATTCTCTTTGTCTGTTGGGGGTGGCATTGTTTCTTCTAAATTTTTGGTTCTAGTTGTGGTGTTGATTTATGTTTAAGTTACTAACTGTGACAACCATTTTTTCCATCATTTGTTTTAGCTTTTCCACGTCTTTGGATACACAGTCATTATTGGGGTCAGATGTGGAAGCTACATTGTCATCTCTATATGTTACCCTTTTCTTAGCTCTCAATCTTGTTTTTTTCTCAATCAGATTTGCCTCTACACTCACTGCTCCTTTTTGAATGTCTTCCAATGTGTTGTAATCCCTCTCCCTAAGTTGGTAGGCCATGTCAGGATCTAAGCCTTCAGGGTATTTCACTAGAACCATACCTAAGGGAGGTTTCATGTGTGGTGGAAGGGCATTATAAATGCTGTTAAATCTTGTAGAGTAGGCCTGAACACTCTCTCCTACATTTCTTTTCAGGTTCTTGTATTCTGCTAGGATTTGGAGAGGATTTGCCTTAACTTCCCATTTGTTTATGAAGGTCTGATATAAGGTTGGGAGGTCTTGGATACTATTAGGAGGGAGGCCTTTGAACCATTTCTTCACATCACCTCCTAAGCTCTGGGAAAAGATTCTCATTTTGACTGTTTCATCATCTATTTCCGTGTAGTCAAAAGAATCTTCCATCCCATCTACATGGTGCTGAGTTGTGGTATACTCTTTTGCAGTGAAGTGTGGAATCTTTGATTGATAATCATTGGGTAAGGGTACTAGAGGCTGAGGTAAAACCATAGGTGCATACCAGGCTACCATGATGATGTTTTGATGGGGCAAAGGGTTAGCTTGAGCAGCTGGTATATGGATGACAGGGATGCTAGGACTAGCAGGAGCTTGTTGGGAAGATTTAGGGTGGCAGAGCCCCAAGTTTTGAATGAAGTGAATATCAGGAGATGTAGATGGAGGGATCTGTCTATCCCCAGGGTGTTTACCACTTTGGGGTGGTGAACCGGGGAACTCAAGATCTGGCTAGTCTAGGACACTAGATGACCTAGTTCTTGGTAAACTGTTTTGAGTGCCTAGGTCAAAAAATGGGTCTAATAGAGCTGTGAAGTCTTCTGATGCAGAGTTAGCTCTATGGATGTGGCTGGAAATAGTTGGTCTTTTAGGTGAAGGAGATCTCTTGAGGATGCTCTCAGGGTTATCAACTATTTCAGGTGGGTTTGGGTTGGGATAAGCTCTTGTGTGAATGGTTCTGAAAGCCAGAATGTTTTTTTCTGACTAAGCAGCTTAACCCTACTTGTTAATTTTATTATGGCTGATGTTGTAATGGGCTCTGGTCTCCCAGTGGAGTCTAATGTGAAACAAGATAATCAGCAAGCCTACTAATCACCAGTGGAGTCTTTTGAATCGTTTAGGAATCATGGAGTCGCCAGGTGGAGGGTTTAGGATGCTTCTGGAGGGTACACTGTCCACCACAGTGCTTATGAGATGTCCCATTTCAGGAATAACCTCAAACACAGCAAACTCTAACCAGAGATTGACTGGCAGGGCATTTACCAGATATGTCACCTCTGAAAGAGTGTGAGATCTGGAGGCTACCTGGCCCTTTCCAAACTCTGTCTAAGAGTGTGAAAGAAACAAAATAAATGGTATAGAGGTTGATCTGTGAATAGGAGTGTTTAACTTCCAACCTAACCAGAGATTATAGGTTTCTAAGGTTCTTATGATGTAGTAAGGTGAGAAATACTCAGAATGTCCCCAGTGGAGTCGCCATTATGTTGGGGTTCCCATGTTTTGGCCAGATTGGTAGGACCAAAAGATGGGACAGCATCAAACCACTTTCAGACCTCAGGATCTAGCCCTCTTGGGTCTAGAGAGGGATCTCTCTATGATTTTTAAAGGTAATGTATTTGAAGGTCAAAGGTTTAAGATATTAGGCTAGTTATAGGCACAGGGTTTGTTTGTTTGATTGTTTGTTTGGTTGCTGGTCATCAGGAAAGAAGGGTTCAATATAAGACAACGATGAAAAAAGAGGATTTAGGCAGAGGTGAGGTATTCCAAGGAGCATTCAAGACCATTTGGAAATGGATTCAGGAAAGGGTTTACTTGCTATTCAATATGCAGGCTTTCAGTTGGGCTAGTCATCTAAAACATTGGATCTTAAAGATGATAGTGTGGTATGGAATGGTAAGGGAGGAGGAAACAATAAAGATTTAGGACACAAAGTTAAAGACCTGAGATCAGAGAGAGACTTTGAACTCTCAATGCTTCAGCCTCCATCTTAAGGGATCTTAGAAAGGTTCAATCAATTGAAAAGGATCCTAGTGAGATAGAAACAGGGTTCTAGACCTCCCAGTGTTCCCAATTCTTTCAATTAAATCCTAACAAGAACATCTAAGAACAGATTCATTTAATTCATACATCAGCTAGTACGCAATAACATCCACTACACTGGTTAAATCAACTGAAATCAACTCTTAGATAACACATTTAGTAGAAAACATCAAAGGCAAGGAGAGCAGAAACATAGGGTACCTAACAAGGGTAAATCCTATGCCAGATTTCTGATGCAAGCCAGTAGAAATGAAATGAAATGGAATGTAAGTTGATAAAAAATACAGAGATAGAAAAACATCACTGCTGCTTTAGATCAGGATCCAAAGAAATGTGCTTTTCATATTAAAAAGCAACACCAGTCAAGTACAACATTTCCAATAGCTGGATACTCAGTTTGAAAACATTTTCCTCAGCCTATCTTACAACTTTACACAGAGACTATGTCTCAAAAGAAAAAGCTTGTAATTCTCTGATAATTGATCAACAACCATTACAATGAGTTCCTTCACGAATTTATAGCTCAAGTGGAGCAAAGAAAGTAGGTGAAAACTAAATGCAGCATTAAAACTCAGGAAAGGAAGAGGGCCGAGGCCCATTCTATTTAAATTTTGTGCATTTATTCATGGCGATCTTTGGGTGAAAGAGTGTTCTTCTCCAGGCTTCCATTTACTCCGGTATGTCTCTGATGTATTTTGGCTGCAATACTCTGTAGTACTTTTGGCGAATAAAGAAAAAGTAAATAAATGATGCTAGGGTCTGCCATACTGTGAATCAAATGCTTTGATAGCATCAGGACTGTTTTTAGGTAGGAAGCTTCACTTGGACACAATGTAGACTAAAATAGCAATGTGTATTGTGTCCTTGCTCAGAAAAAACATTCTACTGATTTGAAAACCCTACCACCATTATTTCCGTGTATTGGACTTTCTGGTTGATCCTTGGGGTCTTCAATTCTGGTACCTTGCCTTTTAAACACTGGATTAAGGCTTAATATCTTCAACAATGTTCTTTAGACCTTTAATTCCCTCACTGATACTCTTTTCCGCTTCAAACTGTCTCTGTCAGCGAAAAACTGAGCTTTAATGGCGCTAGAGAGGTTTTGCAGAGTTCGAATTCTATCTTTTAATGAAATTTATGTTGCAGACACCTTTCTGGACATTTTCCTGTAATAATAGACTCTGAATTTAGCTTCCTCTGTTCACTGTGCCATTACAATAGTGTGTACAGATCATGGCGGTTATCCGCCTGTCTGTAACCCTGCAAAACACGAAAACTCGTTAGGAAAACCATGCGTGGGGAGGACGGATGCAGCGGGGGCGATGATAATGACTGTGTAGACCGGTGAGGTGGAATAATAGTGCAGGGTGATGGCAGAAAATACAGCGTAACAGCGGAAGAATGGCCATGGTGAAAGTTGGCGGACTGCGGCGAAAAATTTAAATGAAAACCTTTGAAAAATTATCTATGAATGAAATATGAATGAAATATAAAGAGGGCAGAGGACAACGTGATAAAGGAGAGGTGACATGGCGGGACCCAATCGATGGCAGGGCCGACTTTAAATCTGGACAATCCAATCTCAGGAGGAGATCGATGATGGAAAACGGCGGAGGGCGATTGAATCTGGACCGTCCAATCTCGGGAGGAGATCGACGGCTGAAAATGCATCGGAGGGAAACGGATGGTGGGCCAAGAGTACGGATACCTTGGGTTAACTTCCGCACATCTTCGAGGTGCGATGACCGTTGGATGGAGAGCTTTGGATCAGATGACGTACGTGCATATCGCGCCGGGTCAAATGCCGAACGATAACACACGATGAGGGGGTGGTTTTCAAACACTAACGGAGCCACGTGTCGGACGGTGAGTGGAATCGCTCCAAAAATAAAAATACCACCCATCCTCCAAACGCGGTGCGATGGAAACCGGTGGTTTATGAACAATGCGCATTGGCGTGGGGACCACCGGGTGGGTAAACTCCGGACCGTCGGATCAACGGGTAAATGAATGGTGGAGATGCGATGAACAGGGTGGAAAATGGAGTGAATGGTGGACGCTATGGGGACGTGACGACCGTCCGATCTACACAAATCGATGATCCAGAATGCTCCCGATATATAATTTCGGTAAGCGCCTTTCAGGCTGGTAGGTGGTTCTAGCGTCAGGGCACACGAGGGGAAATACGGTTCAGGGGCTAGCCGAAAAGGGCTAAGACCATTATAAGGTGGAAAATGGATTTTTGGCACATTTTAATGCAATTTTAGGGCAGAATTGGCTAACGATAGAGGGAATAAGGACAAAATGGGCCAAACAAGGGGTGTGTGAAAGATTGTAAGGGGGATTTTGGGGGAAATTCGACTGAGGGAAAAAAGGCTAAAATGGGGCATTCTGCAGGGAACAAAGGGCAAATGTAGACTTTTGGAGCACATCTTTTGTAATCAGTGAGACCTTATAAAGGGAGTCAGCAGAGGGAATTTTATCAAAGGCAAAGGCACAAGAGACTTCAAGGATGATGTCTCTTCAGGGGAGATGCATTCCTTGAAGGCTCAAAAACAATTTAGCCCCCTACTTTGCTTGTCAAAAAATTTATAGGGGGCTAACATCCCAAAGCACTAATTTTTCATCTCCCAATATTATTCTCACATATACCATAATTTGGAAAAGTAATTGGCCCATTATTCACACATCAAGTTTATTTTCTTGTAAAGAACAAGCATAACATAGTGTAATTATGGGAATTGTATTAAAGGATAAAGGACCACATATTCACATACTTTCAATTCAAACATTGTGTATGTGTACTATATTAACCTTGCACACACCATCACTATTAACCAATTTGTTTTACTAACCATAACAAGTAGAGAAATTTAGGATTATATTTTACCTTGAATTTTTTCACAGAAACACATGCTCACATAGTATAATTAGGAAAGAAGTGATCCATCATCCACACATCATTTATTTTCTTGGAAGGAACAAACATCACATAGTGTAATAAGGCGAATTGTATTAAAGGATCATGAACCACATATCCACATACTTTAAATTCAAAAACTTCGTATGTGCACGAGATTCACCTTGTACACACCATCACTACTAAGAAATTTACTTTACTAACCATTACAAGTAGAGTAATTTCTTACATTTTAATTTGAAATTTTGCACACAAACATATGTTCACATAGCATAATTAGGAAAGAAGTGAGTGGCCCATCATCCACACATCATTTCTTTTCTTGCAAGGAAAAAACATCACATAGTTTAATTAAGGTAATTATAAAGGATCACCACATATCCACATCAATTTTCACTTTGTATGCTCACAATTTCACTTGCACACACATTCACCCCACACACTAAGGTAACTTAAACTTTGTATAAGGGGCATCCTCTGTCAAGAATCTTTGTACTTAATTTATTTGAGGTTATATTTTGTTGCACACCCTGAGTGAAGCAAATACTTTCTAAAAACAATATTAACCTAAACACACTAAATTCCCCATAGGGGCCACAAGATAATTTATAGTATAGTGTAGGAAAATGGCAATAGGCATCACATAAGCCGTAATGGTTTTTTTCATATTAAAACATAGAAAGTTGTATTTTAGGGAGCTTAAAGTCTTGCATCATCTAGTGACAGATCCAGTACATGGAAAGAAACATGTGAAGGGTGTAAGGCCTAGGTGGAATATTATCAGAAACCTTCATGTTGTCTCCCGACACATGCTAGGGGTTCTGGGTCCAAAAATGACAACCAAAAGCTTATAGTTATTTATTCCCACTGGTCATAAGTAACATAGTGGAAAAATATTAGGGCATCTTTCCCTATAGGTTGAGATGTGGGAGAAATTAGACCGGAGGTGATATTGGTCATGCTACTCGAAGCATCAATGAATATTTCGTGACGTAGCTCTAGTACGTCTGGCTACTATAACCCTCAACATAATTTGGTTGGTTTTTTGGTTGCAGAAAGCATTGTCAGTGACATTTATAATGTGGGCCTACTACCCTATTCTAAAACATTCAAAAGTTCTAGTTACTACTAATTGAGCAAAAGGATGTTATATCTTTGTTGACGCAACAATGAACACCCTCTAAAATTTCGCTTATACTTTAATTATGGAGACTATTGTGGATCTTTCAATCAGTCATTTCATAGTAACTTCTTGGTCAGTTGGTAATCTGTTAAGTATTTTGAACTCCTTGCTTGGATTGTAAGTGTCGAATTCACCAGCTCACACATTCGCATACCGTAATGAATTTATGAGCGCATTCCTTCACGTAATCTTGAATAGGCCTAGCATAGTCCACCAAGACAATGTATGTGTTATGTTCAATGCATGTCGATAGTCAATGCACATTTTCATTAACAGTTTCTCACTTCTGGCTATGTTTGTACTTCTATTTTGGTGACTTTTTCAAACGGTCTCTTTTGTACGCCATCACTTTCATGAGTGTCGTTTTCATGTTTTCGATTTTCTCTTTAATTTTATTTCACTTTAATTAGTGTTGTTTTAATTTTACCTTCGTTCAACATGTGTCACTTTGATCGTCATTCATATATCGCAAGTTTTGTTCGCACTTTTCTCTTTATATAGAAAATGTTGTCTTTTGGCATGGGAAGTGTCACTTCGCATGTAAAGTGGAGTTTTGGATTGTTTCAAAGGGTAATTTTGGTATTTATGAGTCCCTTTATTCATCTAGAAATGTTTTACAGTCATTCTCAAATTTTTATGCATTATTGCACAAGTGTCGTCACTTTCATCGCAAAGTGTACCTTTAGTGTCGTCATTGTCATTGCAAAGCGTACCTTTAGTGGTGCACTTAGGGAATGTCATTTCAATTTTGTCGCATTGAGGGAAGTATGTTGTTCATGTATTCTGAGTGATAAATTTTCTATCTTCAAATGTTCTAATTGTGTGATCATGCTCAAGTTTTGTTCTCGTTCACTTTGGTCTCAATGATTCCACACTTAGCCTCATCCGGAAATTCCACTCCTGGAAAACTTGACCTCACTCAAACTTCCTGAACTGCACATTACATTGTCACGTCCCTTAATCCATGCCCTTTCCTCTTGGAACTATGCACTCCATAGTCGTAGTGCCCAACCTTGACCCTTTATCTCAAGAACTGCGTAATCATTTCCACCCATTCATCCTCAACTACGCACTACATAGTGTTAAGCCTCAATATTCTAGCCTATCACCTTAATTTTTGAAACTACACAATATATGACACCATTATCCCTCAAAGAATTTGCATTGGGAAAATTCAAACCTCAATCCTCAACCTTGATCTCCATAACCCATCAACTTGGCAATCTCCCAACTTGTTCTACTACTAGAAATTCACATTTGGAAATTCCAAACCTCAAGCCTCAAGCTTGAGCCCTAAAACCCCTCAACTACACAATCCCATAGATTTTTCTATTTCTAGAACTACACATTGGGAAATTTCAAGCCTCAAACTTGAGCTCTTGAGCCCCTAAATTGTGCAGTCACCTAGCATGGCCTCTCAAAACTACGCATTGGAAAACTTCGAGGATCAAGCCTTAAGCTTGACCATCTGATTCCCTTAGCTACACAATTCCTTAAGTTTTTCCTTCTATAACTGCTCATTAGGAAACCTCAATCCTCAATCACGAGTCTTGAGCTCTTGAGCCCCTCAACTGCACAATCCTTTGACCCTTTCCATCTTGAACTGTGCATTGTGCAATCTCAAGCCTCAGTCCCAAACCTTGAGCTCTAGAACTACGCAATACCTAATTCAGTCACTCAACTAGTCACCATTTTAGCCTTAACAAGTGATTTCATGAAACATGTTAGATTATGGGTTTTCGAACTGATTTCATTTTTCATCAAAAAAATTTAGTTACATGTATTTTATCTTATCCTGATAAGATGATGATGGAGGAAAAGGAGAAGGAGACCATGCTAGGGGATACCTATGGAGTTGAATAATACCAGATGATTACTAAGCAAGAAGATGAAGGAACACTATATTACAAAAAAATATGGAAGTCCAACATCACATTGAAGACTCCTTATCTTCAAGTCATAAGGAGAAGGAGGAAGAATAGCATGCACCAAATTTCAATAAGACACAAATAAAGAAATAGAAAAGAGTGACTTGACATTGCCATGTCATCATGCATTCCATGTCATCAGTTTCATGAATCATCATGTGCCACATCATTCATGGATTATGTAAATTCTATATTGAAAAATGTAATATTAAGTGGAAGTCCACAAGTTATCCATGTAATGTGAAAATTCATGTGGGAGTCGAAAGGTCATAGAGAAGTCAAAAAATCATGAAGGTAGTCTAAGAGTCACAAGGGAGGTGAATGATCAACCCATTTTCTATGTATATACCCTCATTGTTCATGCAAAGGAATTTTCACCTTGGCTCCTCCTACCAGGAATTGGAGAGGAGATAGTCGTTTTGGAGGATCGAATGACTACTCTAATGCTCCAATATTGGGGCTAGTGGTGTTAATTGTCTTGATGTATCTTGGAACTTTTAATTAATTTAGAAACGCGTTGAGCGAACACACTTTCATGCATATGTCATGAATATTGTAAGACTATTCTTTGAATTTTTGTGATGTATGTTATTTTCATTTTTACTAAGGAAATCAAAATATTTTATGAAGAAATCTTTCGGTAATAATCACATTATAATGAACAAATTTGACGCGTTTCCAACCAACCAGTGTGGTTCATCATCAGGACTAGGTGAGAGATCAGATCAGTCGTTGAGTTTAAATAGATGTAGGAAAGGCAAAGAAAACCGTTAGAATAACAGCTAATTTGACTTTGAAATCCATAACGGTTAGTTCTATTAATTTAATTATTTAATTAAAAAATCATAACAACTAGTTTGAATATTGAAATTAATAGTTTAATTATATATAAAAATTATTTAGGTCAATTTAATAGTTTAATTATAAATAAAAATTATTTTATTTTTATTAATATTGTTAATTGATTATTCAAAATACAAATATTATTTTATTATAATTTTATATTATTTTATTGTAATTCTATCTTAAAAAAAATAAATAGATAAATAAATAAATAATAAAATAAAATAAATAAATAAATAATAATAAAAATATAAAAATAAAAATAAATAGTTCTATTAATTTAATTATTTAATTAAAAAATCGTAACGACTAGTTTGAATATTGAAAGTAATAGTTTAATTATATATAAAAATTATTTAGGTCAATTTAATAGTTTAATTATATATAAAAAATATTTTATTTTTATTAATATCGTTAATTGATTAATCAAAATACAAATATTATTTTATTATAATTGTATATTATTTTATTGTAATTCTATAAATAAATAAATAAAAATTTAAAATAATAACAATAATAATAATAATAATAATAATAATAATAAAATAAAATAAAAAATAAAACAAAATAAATTAAAAAATATAAAAATTAAAATTAAAAAAAGGAAAATTAAGAATATAAGGCAGGGATCCAACACTTGCTTATATTCCAACTGTCATCTCTATTGAGATTTATGGGCCTTTTTTCAATTTCAAGGGCCTCTCTTAACTTACGATGATGAAAGTGATCAATCCTGGCTAAGACCTTAGCCTCTTCGATGCATATATGATGGTTAGTTTTTTCCACATGTTCAGCTAGGGTAGAGGTGCGAGACCTTCCATGTCTAATGTCAGTTGCATGTTCACATATCCTTTGGCTAATGGACCTACCCGTTTCACCAATGTAAGGCGTCCCACAGGAACAAGGAATAAGATAGACACCTTTTCCATTCCTTGTTCCTGTGGGACGCCTTACATTGGTGAAACTGGTAGGTCCATTAGCCAAATGATATGTGAACATGCAGCTGACATTAGACATGGAAGGTCTTGCACCTCTGCCCTAGCTGAACATGTGGAAAAAACTAACCATCATATCTGCATCGAAGAGGCTAAGGTCTTAGCCAGGATTGATCACTTTCATCATCGTAAGTTAAGAGAGGCCCTTGAAATTGAAAAAAGGCCCGTAAATCTCAATAGAGATGACTGTTGGAACATAACCAAGTGTTGGATCCCTGCCTTATATTCTTAATTTTCCTTTTTTTATTTTTATTTTTATATTTTTTAATTTATTTTATTTTATTTTATTTTTTATTTTTATTTTTATTTATTTTTTATTTTTTTTATTAGTATTAGTATTATTATTATTATTATTATTATTTTTCTTTTTTCTTTTTTTTTTTCCTTTTTTTTCTTTTTTTTATAGAATTACAATAAAATAATATATAATTATAATCAAATAATATTTGTATTTTGATTAATCAATTAACGATATTAATAAAATAAAATAATTTTTATATATAATTAAACTATTAAATTGACCTAAATAATTTTTATATATAATTAAACTATTAATTTCAATATTCAAACTAGCCGTTATGATTTTTTAATTAAATAATTAAATTAATAGAACTAATTATTTTTATTTTTATATTTTTATTATTATTTATTTATTTATTTATTTTATTTTTTATTTATTTATTTTTTATTATTATTATTTTTAAGACAGAATTACAATAAAATAATATATAATTATAATAAAATAATATTTGTATTTTGAATAATTAATTAACAATATTAATAAAAATAAAATAATTTTTATTTATAATTAAACTATTAAATTGACCTAAATAATTTTTATATATAATTAAACTATTAATTTCAATATTCAAACTAGCCGTTACGATTTTTTAATTAAACAATTAAATTAATAGAACTAACCGTTATGGATTTCAAAGTCAAATTAGTTGTTATTCTAACGGTTTTCTTTGCCTTTCCTACATCTATTTAAACTCAACAAGTGATCTGATCTCTCACCTAGTCTTGATGATGAACCACACTGGTTGGTTCGAAACGCGTTGACTTTGTTCATTATAATGTGATTATTACCGAAAGATTTCTTCATAATTTATTGATGGATCACAGAAGCCAAAAATCTATTTATATTGAAATCAAAATATTTTAGTAGCTTTAGTACTTATCTTTTCGAATGCGTGTTGTATTTGATTTAACAGTCGTTGCTTCCATGTGAAATATTTCACTAGTTGATTAATAGTTCATTCATATGTATATGATTGCGTGCCTTTTCTAGATTAGTACTATCACTTGTCTTTAAAGGGCCCAATTTAATCTTCCCTTTCGGTAGAAGGACCTTGATACTTCCATAGCTAAACATTTCACAAGGCATACTCACTTTGATCCAAAAATACCTGTGTATTACTCTCTTGTGTTGAAATTTGTAGCCAACGAAAATATACAAGGATACATGGCAGCTAGGTCTATACTCCGTATGGGGATCCTACTCCAAACAATGTGAGGTCTAATTGAGACTTCGATATAGAAGTTGTTAAATAGGAAATATTTTTCTTAAAAAAATGATAGATTTGTTATGAAATTTTTTATTTTTTTTTAAATGATAGAGTTTCTTTTACAGTTTTTTGAAGAAGGACAATAAGAGTTTGTAAGAATACTGTAACCCCTGACAAGATGGCCCATTTTTTCTCGACTAGATATGTGTTATGTTTTCCAAATGAATCTTCGTTTGTTCTGTATATGCATGTTATCGTTACTCATTCATTCGTGAGTTTGGCTTATGGATCAACAAGAAAAATTTTGTGCTCGTCTCCTACTTCTATACTAGGTTCAGTTCAACAGAGATCACCCACAGCGTTAAAACGACTGCAACTGGATAACCTCATATTAGACCATATGACTGGGAACTACATGAGACAGATCAACAGACACAGTGATCACACCTACCTTTTGACCCAGGAACAAACTGCTATGTAATGGGTAGAGAGAAGTGGTGGCATGTGTTACATGGAGGCAGAAGCGGTGGTAGGAAAACAGGAAGGTAGAAAGGCAGAAGTGGTGGTAGGAAAGTAGGAAGGCGTACAATATAGTTTGGCGGTGGACAATATTTTTGCTGAGCATAAAATGTTTGAGAACATTTCAGAATTAATTCTATAATTACTTGATCGGAAGACAATTTTCAAAATAAATTGATAACATAATACCTTTTACCCCTAACTCTTGTGCCTCTATGCCTCGAGAAGAGGCCAAATAAGATGTAAAATTTATTGATTAGCTAACAAAAACAATGTGAATATTTAATAGGATGTAGTATGATGGATAATAAATTTATATAATATTTGCATTAAAACTTTCGTTTTGATTCTTTTATTACTATGCACTGACTAATAGCAAGCATCTAACTTATTACTATAGTCCTTGCCAGCCTTGAGGGCAAGGACTAACAAGTAGTAACCTTTGTTTTAATTAGTAAAAAAATACATGTAAAAGCTTAGAAATGTGAAATAATTTCTAATCCGGGTGCTTAGGAATGTGTGTACATGTCTATGCATGCACATTTACTGAAAATTTAGTGGGAAAGCTATGTGGAGAGTAGTGGCGAGGCTATAAAAACATTTTAAAAAACACATATGAGTCTTACATAAGCTTATTCCTAAATACTCCATTGTTAAAAAGTTATCAGTGTTCATTACAGTTTAGGCTCAACCTAGTTTGTAGAAATTGTATGCACTAAGCATGCATATGTCCTTGATTCACCTGATCTCACACTATTTAACTTTATGTAAAATACTGAATCAATTCCACTTGTTAATATTTTGCGGAAAAATTAATTGCACACACATGTGAAGCATAAACAAAAATAATCAATCGCACATAACACAGTTTTTAAGCGGGAAGCCTGAAGCTAAAAACCCCAAATATATATTATGTATCATGGAATCATATGAAAATCCTCTTACAAAGCTTATCACAACCTCTTAGTACAGTACAATCATCATACACAAATCAGGACCAATCTTGCAAATCCATGCACCGATCTTTGCCTCCTGGTAGCCTGCCTCCACTGCAAAATCCCTGCTGAAGAATAGCTCTGAATGAATTCAAATTACTCTTGGATTGACTGCACAATCCTCATTGGCAACTCCAATGTGTGTGTGATGCAATCAATGCATCACTATAGTCACAACAGATAGTCTATCTTTCCCTTTCACCTACCTCTCCACTGGGTCTCCACTAAAACTACCATGCACTATAGTTAACTGATGTATTGTTCAGTTGATTAATGAGTTATTATTTGTGAATTAATTAACTAATTAATTCACTCCACTCTCACTAGTGTATCATTCAGTTAGACTAGATACAACTAGCTCAACTGAGTCTAACTGAGTTAAGCTAAATACAACTCCATAACTACTTCTTCCAACTCTGTCATAACTCTGCCACTTGAGTTCTAACTGAGTCCTCCATGCATTAGCTCCAGTAAACCCTTGGAAATTGCGTAATTCCCTCAGTCCACTGATGTCCCACATCCGTGCACTGAACTGAAGTGCTCCAAGAGAATAAGTTGTTGTTTAGTGTCTGATTATTATTAAGAGCTAATAATAATTGACATGCATCTATTTTTAGATCAGTGATCTATAAATAGACTTCGCCCAATATTCTAAAAACATAATTTCATCTATTTTTCCAACTTGATCAACCATCCACAAATAGCATCCTGCAACTTCTGAAATATGATCATCATGTCTAAAAATAGACATAGTCTAAAAATAGACTTGCACCAAAAATAGCATGCGGGCCCACTTAGTGAAGGCAACTCTTTTCACTAAGCTCATCTTCTTGTTGAATCTCAACACTCCCTCTCAACAAGATAGGGATTATCCTTCACCCCGATCCTACCTCTATGGCATTCAAATTTTCTCCTGGTGAGCGCCTTTGTCAAAATATCTGCATCTTGATCCTCCGTAGGAATGTACTGAAGCAACATGATCTTCCGCTGCACACAATCTCTGATATAATGATACCGGATATCAATATGTTTAGATCTATCATGAAACACAGGATTAACCGAGAGTTTAGTGCAACTCTTATTATCACAATGTATCACTGTGGGATCTAAATGTGAACCGAACAAACCAACTAGGATCTTCCTCATACAGATAGCCTCACATGCAGCTTGACTTGCTACCATGTATTCTACTTCCGTTGAACTAAGTGCCACGGATATTTGTTTCCTGTTGTACCAAGAAACTGTCATAGATCCAATACTGAAAATCCCTCCTGGTGTGCTCTTTTTGTCTGTTGGGCTTCCTGCCCAATCTGCATCCATGAAGCCATGTGACTTCACCTCATCCGTCTGTCTGTACCATAAACCATACTTAGATGTGCCTCTGAGATATCTCAAAACATGCTTTCTTGCCTTCCAAAAGAGCTTGGTAGGCTTAACCATCGCTTGTGAAAGCTGGTTCACCGCATAGCATATGTCCGGTCTTGTATTAACTAAATACATGAGAAAACCCACCAACTGTCGATAAATAGTGGCATCCACTACCTCTGCCGATGTAGCATCCCCTTTCTTCCAATTTCCTGGAAGATGAGTGTCGATAGGCTTGCAGCCTTGCATGTGAAACTTATCTAGTATCTCCCGGGCATACTTGCCTTGAGACACAAACAGTTCACCTTCCCGCTGCCATATTTCCAATCCAAGGAAATAATGAAGGAGGCCCAAATCCTTCATCTCAAACTCCTTTGCAAGATCTGTCTTGCATGAGTGTATCAACTTCTCATCACCTGTTAGTATTAAATCATCAACATAAAGTACAATGATTAAAAGCTCACCCTCAACCACAATCTGGTATAGGTTTGCATCCGCCTCACTCTTAGTGAAGCCAAGTCCAATGAAATAGCTTTCGATCCGAGTGTACCAAGCACATGATGCTTGTTTCAGCCCATACAGTGCTCTTTTGAGCCTACACACATGCGACTCGCTGCTAAAGATCTCAAATCCTTCAGGCTGCTCAATGTACACCTCTTCCTCAATGATCCCATTAAGGAACGCAGTCCTCACATCCATCTGATGAATGTGCCAACCCATCTACGCTGAGAGAGCAAGGGTGGTCCGTATGGAAGAATACCATGCGACAGGTGAAAAGGTTTCTTCATAGTCAATCCCCTCGATCTATGAGAAGCTCTGGGCAACAAATCTTTCCTTATACTTCTCGACACTCCCATCAGTTGCTTGCTTTACCTTGTAGATCCATCTTGATCCTACAACTTATTTTCCCACCAGCCTTGGAATAATCTCCTAAGAACTATTTCTGACAATGGAGTCATACTCCTCCACCATGGCATCTACCCATGTGGGCTCTTGCACTGCTTCTTCAAAATAAGATGGCTCTGTCATGATACACTTGCTCATAAGAGCCATGTATCTAGTAAATCGGTCAGGTGACTGTCTCTGCCTGCGTTGTGATGTAGGGACTCCTACATTCTGTGCCGCATCAAGCTTCAATCTCTCATCTTCTGTGGTACGCTTTCTACCTTGTCTGATGTTTGGTTCTGCATGAGTGGACTCCTCCACTCCATGAATCTCCTCCTGTGGCTGATCCACATCTAGAGGTTCATCTTTGGGAAAAATAATTTCCTCCTCCGCATGCAAGTGTAGCTCCCTCTCAAGCGACAACTTCATGGCTTTCACCTCATTGAATTTTATATCCTGTCGCACAACAGTCATCCGACTATCTGGAAAATACACACGATAATTATGGGGTGTTTCTGTGTACCCCACAAATATCCCAACTTCTACAGTTGGCTCCAGCTTCTTCCTGGTGTCCTTTGTCACATTAATGTAAACAGGTGAGCCAAAAATATTCAAATGAGAAATATCAAGCTTCTTACCAGTAAATTCTTCTTCAGGTGTACTCATTCCAAGTACTCTATGAGGACAACGGTTTTGCACATAAACCATAGTGTTGCATGCTTCTGCCAACAAGTGCATCGGTAGGCCCTGGTCATGTAGCATCGCTCGTGCAACACACACGATCGTTCTGTTCTTTCTCTCTGCGACCCCATTCTGCTGTGGGTTATGAGGCATTATGAGTTCTCTTCAAATTCCTTCTTTTCTACAGAAGTCTTTGAATTTTCCCGAGATGTATTCACCACCATTATCGCTCCGTAGAGCTTTCACTTGCTTCCTCGACTCCTTCTCCACCAATGCCTTGAACTCACAGAACTTTGAGAACGTTTCACTCTTCTTCTGCATGAAGAAGACCCAACATCTACGAGAATAGTCATCAACAAATATAACATAATACCTGTGTTTTGTTGTTGAAGAAACCGAGAAAGGTCCACACATGTCTGTGTGAATTCTCTCCAGGATCATCGAAGCACGATTATCCTTCTCATGAAAGGTGGCCTTTACAAACTCACCCATAGTACATTCCTTGCACTGATCTAACTGCGCAATCGTACCCTTGGGAAGTCCAGTAGAAATCTGCTACGAAATCTTCAAAGCGCCATGGTGAAGATGGCCCAATCTCCTATGCCATAATTCGCCCTCATCCCGGCTCACCACTTCTTCTACTTTGCCCACCATTGCAGCGCAGCCATCTACCTCCATCTTGTAGAGATTCTTAATTCGAACCCCTATCTTCTTGGTTTGACCCGTTATTTTATGTCGAAGGAAGGCTTTTCCCTCACTGAAAACAACATCATAACCCTTGTCTTCCAGCATTGCGACTGAGACCAAGTTCTTCTTCAGACCTGGAACATGCATAACATTCTTCAACAAGAATGGATTACTGGACTCCCTTTCAAAGGTAATGGTCCCAATTCCAGTCTCACTGTACCGACCATCATCTCCCATCTCTATATGCATCTGGAGGTCCTTCTCCTCCAAGTCACTAAACAACTCTTTGTCTCCCATCATATGGAAAGACGCACCACTATCAAGATACCACACCGATCCCATGCAGCTTGAAACCAAGCAAGCGATCAAGGAGAAATCAAGCTCAGATTGTGAGGCTAAGGCCTCTCCAGCTGCAGATCCAGCAACCTTCTTGTTCTTCTTCTTCTGTGGACAGTTAGTGGCGAAATTTCCATGCTTGTGACAGTGAAAACACTTCACTTTGGATAAATCCTGCTTCTTGCCTTTAGCATCAGATTTTGAAGGATGTTTCTTCCCCTTCCCTTTCCTTTCTTTGGTAGCCAAAGCACAATTATCTTCCTCTTCATTCTTCGATGAAGATCCATCCCTGGTACCCCGCCTTATCTCCTCTTGCACAAGATCCGACCAAAGTCGCTCCCATCCCGACAGTTTCTCCCATCCATTAACAGAGTATTCTAGCTATGCCAACTCTTCAGAAGCCCAAGGAGAGCCAATCTCACCAAGTATTATTCATCAACAGTAACCCCCACAATTCCCATTTCGTCCTTACAGTGGACAAACTTCGTGAGGTATTTTGGAATACTGTCGCCCTTATCCATTTTTATTTTTCAGAGCTTGTCTTTAAGCGCCAACTTCCTCTGGTCACTTCTGCTTTGGAACAATTCTGTCAAATCCTTCCACATTAAGAATGGAGTGGCTTTCCTGTGAAGGCTGGACACAATATGGTCCTTCACACCTTCCAAAAGAATACTCCTCGTCTTTGATGTCTTCTTTTTCCATGCGTCAAGTAATGCAGCATCGCTAGATCCCGGCTTAGGAACATTGCTATCGATGAACTCCTTCAGCCCATTATCCTCCAACACTGCCTCCATCATGTCCTTCCAGACTATGTAATTCGAGCTCCCATCAAAGGCATACTCCAATCGCAACCCATTGAAAGACATTTCAATGTATACTCAACTTCTGCACCAAGAATCTTCTGTAGCAAATTCGAATTGCCCACCAGCACAAACTCACTTCACAATTGCAATCTTCAATCAACAATGCTCCGATACCATGTAGAAATTATATGCACTAAGCATGCATATGTCCTTGATTCACCTGATCTCACACTTTTTAACTTTATGCAAAATATTGAATCAATTCCACTTGTTAATATTTTGCGGAAAAATTAATTGCACACACATGTGAAGCATAAACAAAAATAATCAATCGCACATAACACAGTTTTTAACCAGGAAAGTCTGAAGCTGAAAACCCCAACTATATATTATGTATCGTGGAATCATATGACAATCCTCATACAAAGCTTATCACAAGCTCTCAGTACAGTACAATCGTCATAAACTAATCAGGGCCAATCTTGCAAATCTATGCACTGATCTTTGCCTCCTTCTAGCCTGCTTCCACTACGCAATCCCTGCTGAAGAATAGCTCTAAATGAATTCGAATTACTCTTGGATTGACTACGCAATCCTCATTGGAAACTCCAATGTGTGTGTGATGCAATCAATGCATCACTATAGTCACAACAAATAGTCTATCTTGCCCTTTCACCTACCTCTCCACTTGGTCTCCACTAAAACTGCCATGCACTGTAGTCAACTGATGTATTGTTCAGTTGTTTAATGAGTTATTATTTTTGAATTAATTAACTAGTTAATTCACTCCATTCTCACTAGTGTATCATTCAGTTAGACTAGATACAACTAGCTCAACTGAGTCTAACTGAGTTAAACTAAATACAACTCCATAACTACTTCTTCCAACTCTATCATAACTCTGCCACTTGAGTTCTAATTGAGTCCTCCATGCATTAGCTCTAGTAAACCCTTGGGAATTGTGTAATTCCCTCGGTCCACTGATGTGCCACATCTGTGCACTGAACTAAAGTGCTCCAAGAGAATAAGTTGTTGTTTCGTGTCTGATTATTATTAAGAGATAATAATAATCGACATGCATCTATTTTTAGATCAACGATCTATAAATAGACTTCGCCCAATATTCTAAAAATAGAATTTCATCTATTTTTCCAACTTGATCAACCATCCACAAATAGCTTCCTGCAACTTCTGAAATATGATCATCATGTCTAAAAATAGACTTGCGCCAAAAATAGCCTGCGGGCCCACTTAGTGAAGGCGACTCTTTTCACTAAGCTCATCATCTTGTTGAATCTCAACATAGTTCAAAGAAAGTAATCCTTATCCATTTCTTTTAATGGAATTAAAAGATTTATTTTTAAAATTTATTTTTTTAAGTATACAAGGACAACACAATTGTAATTTCCATGTTATGAAGTATATGACGTAACCCAAGATTGAAATCCATTGTTGGTCAAACCAACCAAACAAATAATAATAATTTTTGAAGGCAACATTTTATTTATTATTAAGAAATTATATATATATATATATATATAGAGAGAGAGAGAGAGAGAGAGAGAGAGAGAGAGAGAGAGAGAGATTCTAATTAATAAATGAAAATATATATTAAAAAAATTAAAAAATTAAAAATTAAATATATATATATATATATATATATATATATATATATATATATATATATATATATATATATATATATATTTGGTATAGAAAGGCACTCTATATGGAAGAGATGTAATGTATTGTTATGTAAACATTTTGATTAGGTCAAATTACATGAAATAAAATAAAATAAAAGATAAAAAAATATTAATTAGTAATAATTAAACTAACTTAAATCCATCTTAACTTCAAATATATGAAGTATCTAGAAGGATGAACTCTCCAAGATGCAAACTTTTTCTCAAGTTTTACACTCTCAAAAGAGGTTTACACATTGAGAGATTTGATCCATCTTGACTTAATAAATTGGGAGTTAAAATAATAGATCTAAATTGATTTAATTATTAATAATTATAATTAATAATTGTATTATTTTATTTTATATTATTTTTATTTATAATTGATAATTGTACTATTTTATTTTATATTATTTTTATTTATATGTAATTTAATTTAGTCAAAATGATTTAATTAATTATCATAATTATTAATTTTTATTTTTATGTAATCTCATCGAATCAAAATATTTACATAATACAACATTACCTACAAAATACAACATTACTTAGATATTTAGAATTCTTTCGGTAATAATCACATGCAATAGAACATTGTCTACCCTTTCGAACCAATAAATAAATAAAATATTTTAATCTAAAAATATAATAAAAAATTATTCAAAATTCACCAAACTCAAACTAGTCGTTAGGATAACGGCTAGTTGAGCCATTTCTATATTTATTTAAACTCAACCTCTCAATCTGATCTTTCACCTAGTTTTGATCATAAATCACACTGATTGGTTGGAAAAATATGGACAATGTTCTATTGCATGTGATTATTATGAAAAGAATTTTAAATATTTAAAATAAATCAAAAAACCAAAATCCTAAAAATAACATTACCTAAAGTTGAAATAAGCCTAAAAATTAAAGTTAAAATTCAAAATACATTTTACAATTTGATGATTAAAGTTAAAATTCAAAATGCATTTCACAATTTGATGATTAAAGTTAAAAGTCAAAATACATTTCACAATTTGCTCATCAATAACATCTACAATATTGACGAGATTTCCTAAATGGATGTACGTAATTTTTTTCAATCAAAGACTTTCAACATTAAATCCTTTCCTTTCCTCTTTTTCAAATGAGAAGTTAGAAAATATAAAATATTGTAACATATTTTATTCCGTGAGAAGAGACAACATATTATAACAAATTTTGTCAAATCCTTTCAACTTTTTAATGTAAAGTCAGAAGAGATAGAAAATTATAACAAATTTAGTCACCTTTTTTAAAATGAGAAATTAAATAGATAAAATATTGTAACTAATTTTGTCAATTCCGTGTAGCTAAAATGATAGACCAAATATTTCATTAAATAACTGACGTTATACTATTTAAGTATTATATCCACATTATATGATAAAGATACAATATATTATATCCGTGTTAAAAAAAAGGGACAAAAATATATTAATAACTGACAAATATTAATAATATTTCTTTCGTCATATCTCCATTTTTATCCATCCACGTGGCAAAAACTTTTCGGAATTGGAGACCTACAGCATCCACCGTGAGGTCGACGATTTATCAGGATCATTTCTGGGTAAGTTGAACTGTTTTATTACATAAATTAACTTTCCACGTCACTGCTCTCTCGCGGCGGTGGATAAGGAAGCAAGGGCCAAATGGATGGGGTTAAAATTTAATTACCGTGGTAGACGTAAGATACCGTGTAGATGGTATTTAATGCAACAGTATGTATCTACGTGTATAATATTACGGATAAGACCTCGGGGCCCGGGGGTGTTGCCACGGACAGCGTAATCAGACGTGGACTGCCTGGTTCCTAGGAGGCTGACTCGGAATATTTTTGCAATGTTTGACTGCCGGAAGCGTTACATTACAACTGGAGGCAATAAATTCGAAGCAAGGGAGCCACTTGCGATTGCGGAGGCCATTTGTGTCCATAGGCAGAAGTTGAAAGGAGGAGACGGTCTGTCATTTGTTTGCATGAAATAACTATTTGTTTAGTTATTTCAGGATTTTGTTTAGTGTCTTAGGTGCAGAGGATATAGCAGAAAGAATGGCCGGTGGGGGATTTACAGCCCCAGCAGGGTCTGGAAATGTAGACTTCGAGGCGCGCATAACAGCTTATGTTATCATAACTTGTATCATGGCCGCTAGCGGCGGGCTGATGTTTGGCTACGATATTGGAATTTCAGGTAAGCTCTGGAAGCTTTAATGTCGGTTGGCTGCTGGCTCAGTGTACGCATAGATTTCATTATCGCATTTCTTTAACTATTTCTAATGAAAATTTTTATTGTTTTGTGAAGAAATCTCAAAATTTGACGGTTTTATGTATTTTCAACAATTATTGCATGATACTGTTTTCCTCCGCTTTGTCGAAGGCCAGAATTTTTCCTCCTAATTTGATACCGTTGTCCTGTAACTTATACAAGAAAGAAATGTGAGAACTGTTCTCTCTCATTGATTTCATGTGTACCTCATCAAGTTGCCATAAGTGTTGTGTATATTTTATACAGAACAGTATTTTCTTGTCCGAATTTGCTGGATGTTAGGCGTCAGAAAACAACATACTATACTATGGATTTTCAATGTGGAGTCTGTTCAAAATTTTCATTAATGACATTCACACAATCCTTGTGTAAACTAAATATCTTAAATGCATTTTAAGAGTTCCATAAGTTCTCAATGCTTTTTAATGCGATCTGAACGTCATTCGGCTCTTCACACCTTTGGGAAATTTTTGTGAGAATACTCTCCTTTGAAAAGATTTAGCTTCTTAATGTAATTTAAATCCAAGATCTGACGGTTGATTGTCTTAATGCAATGCAGGCGGAGTAACTGGCATGGACGACTTTCTTGAGAAATTCTTCCCGGCCGTGGCGCGCAAGGAACACGAGGCGAAGCAAAGTACATACTGCAAGTACGACAGTCAAGGATTACAGCTCTTTACATCATCTCTGTATCTAGCCGGTCTAGTAGCCACATTCTTTGCGTCGTACACTACTAGAAGATTTGGCCGGAGACCTACAATGCTTATTGCTGGCCTGTTCTTTCTTGCTGGCGTCACCTTCAATGCGGCAGCGGAGGATCTTCTTATGCTCATTATCGGAAGATTATTACTTGGATGTGGAGTCGGATTCGCTAATCAGGTATGAAAACAGAGGATTTATATTCCTGATAAGACGGAATCTTTGATTTAGTACTGAGATTCAAATAATTAACAGAGAAATCGCTCCTGCGCATTCCCTTTAGGCAAAAATCGCCTTTAATAGCTGACTTCTCTGTGTGAAATCATTGCAAAAATCGCCTTTAATAGCTGAATTCTCTGTGTGAAATCATTGCATTTATTGTATATTATTTTCTATATAACGAGAGTACGGATCCGTAAATTTCCATGACAAACTTTGCTTCTATTTGAATTCTTTGAGTTTTCTTTTAAAACGTAATGAAATAGCTTGCATTAAAACATGTTCTATTACATTTGTTAGTTATATACTCAATTCATTCTAATTGTCCTATAAATTTCTCAAACATCTTATGCTATGGCTGCCTTCATTTCAGGATAAATCTTAGACAGCATTGTTTTTCTCCTTCAGTCTATCTATTGGAACCCTGATGCAATGAAAAGGCCATTTCTTTTCTGTAACTGTAGGCGGTTCCTCTTTTCCTGTCAGAGATAGCACCAACTAGAATTCGAGGGGGTCTAAACATCCTCTTCCAGCTGAATATTACAATAGGCATTCAGTGCGCAAATATAGTGAACTATTTTACAACTAAGATCAAACCATGGGGATGGAGGCTTTCATCGGGCTTGGCAGGTATCCCTGCAATTCTGCTATCTGTGGGGTCTATATGTTTAGTAGAGACGCCTAACAGTCTGATTGAAAGAGAACACCTAGAAGAAGGCAAAAATGTATTGAGAAAAATCAGGGGAACTGATAATGTGGATGCAGAGTTCAGTGAACTAGTCCAGGCTAGTAAAACAGCCGCTGAAGTTAAGCATCCATTTCAAAACCTGATGAAACGTAGGAATAGACCTCAGCTTGTCATAACCATATTTCTGCAGATCTTCCAGCAGTGACTGGTATCAAAGCCATTATGTTCTATGCTCCCGTGCTCTTCCAGACCCTGGGATTCAAGAGCAATGCTTTTCTTTACTCTGCGGTTATTACTGGTGCAGTCAATGTCATATCAACTATTGTTTCCATCTACTCAGTGGATGTTGGAATTATTGGAAATTCCAAGCAAACAGTGGAGAGAATATAAACTCCCCTCTACAACACAGAGTAATTTAAACAACTTGACAGGAGACAAAGTTTTCAGGACTTTAAAACAAATTTCTATTCCTTTCAAAAACTGATACAGATTCTTCCTCTAAAGAGAGGGATAACAACAAAGGTGACTGCTACAGACGCAGTGCACAGATCTTCAAAACAATGTTCTCTGTCTCTCAAAAGACGCACAAAACAGTGCTGTAATGGTCTTACTGTGTTTTCTTCTTGCCTGCGGGCTCACACAGCGGTTCACAATACAATGCAGTAGTACATAACATGCGCGGGCCTTTTCACTTTATATATATGGCGCGGCGGTCATAAAACATAAAAAAATACATAGGAAAAACATTACAAAAATATGAAAAACTTTATATGGCGCGACATATAAAAGTGGGGACCACTTTCATAGTCGGCAATCGACAATCGGCAAATGACTTGACAACAAACTTTGTGATCCGCTCAATCTTTCGATTGCGATCACACCATGGACTCGATGGTCCGATATTAAATCCGCTGTATAGGACTGTTGGATCCGCGCTTTAAACAAAAACGCGCTGCAAAACAAACAAACCTCCGATCCTTCGATTGCGATCGGATCCGCCCTGATCGGGGCACACAATAAACTCCCGTCGATTGAACCTTGCGATTACGCTGTTGCGATTGTAATAAGATACCGCCACGTGGTCTTGTGGACCCACGGGCCTCCGCTGCTGTGGGGTGATTTATGTATATGTTTCAATGTATTGAACGTTCCGCTTTGCGGAACTCCACACCTGCAAGACATTTGACTTATAATATATGCATTGCGATTTGCGATTGCGATTGGATCGCATCGCATCGCAGCTCCATATCAACAAGACACTGCTCCAAAATAAATCTCCGATTAGCGATTCCGATTGGCATATAAGTGGTGGGGACCACTTGTCCGCTAATTCAAAAATAAAAGGACTTCCGCCTGTTAAAACAATTTCATTCAATCTGGTTGTTGAAGGACTTTAAAGCCCGAAACGACTGTTTTTAATTTAGTATGCTCCTCCATAGAAAAGATCTACAAAATCTTTGTCCTTCCTCTGTGAAGAACGGCTCCGCCCATCACAATTAATTCATTCCCATTCTTCTTCAATGCAGAGTGTTGCGCACTCAATCTCTGTTTCTGCTGCTGCTGCTGCCTTTGTACTTGTTTCTTCTTGTCACTGCCCAAGGCTGGCAGGTGACTTTAATATTTCAACAGTGGACAAACTTGGTCGAAGAGTGCTTCTTCTGGAAGCAGGAATACATATGTTCATTTCACAGGTTATCCCCATTTGCTCGTCTCCTTCATTTATATTTCATTGCTTTGTTTATAGCGAAATGGTGAAACATAATAGTGATAACTGTGAGTATGAAAACTGCAGTTGATTATTGGAATCCTTTTGGCGACGGGATTGAAGGACGGGCATCAGCTTTCTCAAGCGACGGGCATTGTGATAGTGTTGATGTTGTGCGTTTTCGTGTCAGCGTTTGCATGGTCATGGGGACCTCTCGGATGGTTGATTCCCAGCGAAACGTTTCCCTTGGAAACAAGATCCGCTGGACAGAG
Source organism: Pinus albicaulis (assembly GCA_034641835.2). Taxonomy (NCBI): domain Eukaryota; kingdom Viridiplantae; phylum Streptophyta; class Pinopsida; order Pinales; family Pinaceae; genus Pinus; species Pinus albicaulis. The sequence goes on from CM076574.1 coordinate 958,229,645, forward strand.
CGTGACGGTGTGCGTGAATCTGCTCTCAAAACGCCACACAAAACGACACACAACCAACAAATTCAGGTTTGACCAATAGATCCTTGTTTTCCTGTTTTCCTATTTCCCATACCTGCTGTCGTCTCGGGTGTAACTTCATTTTTGTTTCAGCAACACCCATTGCCACAAGTTGTGTTCAACATCTCACAGACAGAGCACTCGAACACCAAGAAAGGAGCCTGTTTGCCACCGGTTGTGTTTAACATCTCATAGACAGGTGCTCAGAGACCGAGGAAGGTGCCCGTGTTCAGTATAGAAAATAAAGCCCTTAAGGTAGATATCCATTTCATTTCATCTCTTCACCGTTGATTTTTGATTTGTTGTTTTATTGCGGTTATGGTTGTTGTCAGTTTAGTAACTTCAGTGGATGTGATTGCTTCAAAGATTAAATTGTGCATGGCAGAGTGCTTTCTTCTAATTGAAATACATTGATTCTAATTGAAATACATTGCTTGTATGCATCCATAACGCAAACGCACGGAATTTTACCTATAAAATCTCGAAAAACCCAGGTTCCAATCATAGGTCCAGCCCAACGGATAACCCTCGAAACATCTACAAACATTCTCAAATCCAGCAGCCATTTGTACAGTGATTGAATTTCCTCAAATATCATAACAATGCGAGTCTTTTCCATTTGTCCAACAAGTCTCACAGTGGTTTGTGCATTGATAAAATTTCCTCAAAATCAAAGCAATGCAAGTCTTTTGCCACCTGTCCTCCAGGTCAAATCCTACTACCCATACAGTGGTAAAATTTCCACAAAATTAGAACAATGCAAGTTTTTTACAACATGTTCTCTAGGTTTAGAATAGGTATCCTGGATATGCTCAATCTATTGGTTAATTCTTCTCCTTCAAAAGCTCTTCATCTAAATGTTTTCCCACTTTACCAGGTCTTTGAATAATGTTAGTTTTCTCATTTTAAATGTCTGCATTGCAATATCAATTCCTACGGAAAAACATTAGTACTTTTTGAAGATTCCTTTTGTATTAGTTTTGAATCAGTTTTCTCTTCTAACTTAGTGTTTCCCATGGTTTGGAAGGAATTCATTCCCCTGCCCATTTCACTAATTATCATGTTTTGAGAGATCTCATCATTTTCTTTCAGCCTGGGACTTCCAATATGGAGATGTTTGAATTTTTTCCCCAAAGCCCCACACTCATCTTTCTTATTCTTAGGTCCAATCATTGGCCTTTCTTCCCTCTTTTTTAAGTTCCAGAGATTAGGCTGCAATTTCAATAGGTTCTCTATCAGGGTATCCAAATTTGCAGTGCCATAAATATCATCTGAACTACTGTGACAAATATCCATGGAGCTTGATTCAAGCCAATGACCAGACCCAACTGCTTGACCTTTCTTTTTGGCCTGTTGACCATCCATACCTTCATAAGAAACGATGACGGTACACTCAGGCCAAATAATTTTAGCACATAAAGGCACAACCCCACATCTAGAAATTAAGTGCATGTTATATTTAGACCAAACAGAGCCATGCCTGAATTTATTTGATTTTTATACAAAATACTTCATAGATACTAATTTGCCAATTAGGAATACAAAAATAGCATCACTACCTGAGATAAGACCAAAATGTGTACCTTGAAAATTCTCCTGAAGCAAATTGTAATGCCTTGGACTAATATAATTTTCTCAGGGCTCTAATTGGGAACAAATGCAAGTAGCCTTCTTCATTGGATGGGTATTAGAGTCAACCAATATGTTGTGTTGGCAAGTTTTCGAACTGCTGGTCCATGGAAAATTTTAAATGGAGAGGATTGGTTGTGTCATCTCTCCTTAATTGAAATAAGTCTGGGAGTCAAGTTATTTCCCAACTACACCTCTGGCTACCCAAAAAAATTCCACACTAGAGATCCCACAAATACAATAAATTCCTCATCCACAATTAGAAAGATCTTTAATTCCTTTAAGAATGACTTTGTTGCGTAATGGATAATAACATAGTCACAAGCATGAAAAAAAAATTGTTGAATGTGGTGACACACCCACATCAATTGTTGTGAGTGAAATCTTGTGAATGCCTAACCAAACATAAATCTCTAGATAGCTGAAATGGATTACAGGAGTTAACCTAGTTGTACTAAACAAATGTACAAAGATGAAGTTGTGCATATAACTTCAAAATATTGAGACATTTGGAATGTGAATCTCATATAAATACCAAAGAGAGAAAACACATAGGTAGGTGCATTAAATAAAAAATACCTCAAATTCTAAAAGAAAGGCCAAAACAAAAATAATTGGCTCAATTCATGTTATTTTTAAACTCACGGTCTCTAAAGTAATCATAATGATCAGAGTCCGGACTCTGAATGAGGTCCCACAGCTTCAATAGTGAAGCTCTTTAATCTAATCAGATCAACAAACTCTAGCCATAACATACAATTTGGCCAAGTCATTAAACCCAAACTAGAAGTAAACACCAAATATGAAAAGAAGCAGTTAGACCATCATGAACACAAACACAATAAAGTCCATACACAACATCCTGAGAAAATATGGCTCAGACTGATCAAAAAGGTATGAAATAGAACTCTATTATGAAGAAATAACAACGATTTTGATTAAGATAAAACAATTTTAAGTAGAAAGTTTTGAGAATCACCCAGTATTAGAAAAATCAAGATTATCGTAAAGCCTATAAAGCAAGATCTGTACAACAAGATATCTTTTGGTTGTTGAGATTCAACAAGAAAATTTCAGCACCCATGCCTAGTTGCATTAAGCACCTAGACTAGGGTGGGCCCACAGTGCTATTTTTGGGTGCATGTCTATTTTGGTTATCCCTTAATTAAGATGGGCATTAAACTGTAATATATTCTCAATGTTGACTTGAATCAGTTAATTGAAAGTGATAAATTTAGTTAGCTAGTGGATTTTGAGTTAGAGGTAGTTAGTGAGGCATGCAGAGTAATTCTAGTTGTAACAGAGTTTGAAGTGTAGCGGTGCATGATTTAATGCAAGTTGTAAACAGTTTAACTCAGTTAAGTGATTTAAACTTGTTGAATCTCTAATTAAACTGAGAGGGGGGGGGTGAATCAGTTTAATACATTCCTGATCTTTTAAACTTTTCAATAAACTTATTTACACCTTCATTTCAAACTCTATTTGATGTGAGAGTAATCTTAGAATGTAATCTGACAGTATTAGTTTAATAGAGCAGTAGACTTAATTTGAGAGCAGCAGGTATTAAGCAAATGATACATATCAGATCAATACATAAATATCATGCACAGAGACACCAGATATAAGTGGAAACACATAAAGGGAGAAAACCACATCTTATTATTGTTGTGATGCAAAGGCAAGCTCCAACTCCCTCTCACCACTGTTTTTCTGCAGGCACCAACCTACAGGAGGCTCCTACCTCAATTCCGCAAGCTACAACTTGCAAGGAAGCACCAACTCCCTTCAGTTTTCTGCAGGCACCAACCTACAGGAGGCTCCAACCTCAGTCAGCTACAACTGACGACTATCAAGCTTCCTCCTGATGCCTAACTTCCTCAATTTATCAAACCGAGTTCGTCGGGACGCATATCGCCCCGGTTCAGAAGCCCTTCGTTCGCTTAATCTTCTTTGTCTTACTCTTCTATATTCTGCCTTCTCTCGATTTACTCTCTCCTCACTTTCTTGAATATCAAGATGATATTATTTATAGATTTCTTCACATGACTGTTTGTATTATGCTTGGAATTCGAAATGGAAAGTCATGTCTCTTTGCCTTCTGCCTTCTCACTCCTTTTATCAGCTTACTCAGAAATTATAACTGTAGGTGTCAATTTTAACATTACAGTGGGAGTTTGTTTTCTCTCGGAGACTTGCCAATGCATCACAAACAATAAAACAATTAAAACATTTACATTCAAATTTAAATGAGAACTCCAGCTCACTCGTTTTGTCTCTTGGCTTGCTGCGCATTTGTCTTTTCTCTGACTGTGTCTTTGTCTTTTCTGTGACTGTGTTTTATCTCTTTTATGTTCTCTGTATGTCATTCTGTATATGGCTGCTGCGTAACTTCTGTATTTGTGTAACTTCATTTTTCATTTTTATATCAGCGCTTTATATATATAAATGAATATGCTGACTGTAATTCTGGGCCATATTCCAACGCTTTTCATGCCACGAGTGTCTTGTTGATGTGGAACATTCCGCAAGCGGAACGGACATATTTCACAGTCATTGTATATTGATAATCGCCCTCCACCTTAAGCTGAGGCTTGTGGGTCCACAGACCACGCGGCACTTTTCAATACAATCGCAACAACTTTATATATATATATATATTTATATATAACATCGCCTTCACAAATTTCTGTTTGCGATTAGAACTGGAACTCAAACACTTGTTAATCATAGTTAATAAGCCCATCGGGTCCGGGCTTATAACTGGATCGGGTCCGCCACTTCAATCGCAGCGTTTTACAAAGTCGTGCGATCAATCGGAGAGTTCCGATTGCGATTGAGATTCCGGATGCGATTGAACCTATTAAATCCATCGTATAATTCCATCGGGTCCGCCACTTGATCGGAGCATATTACAAAGGAATTGCGATCAATCGGAAAGTTCCGATGCGATTAGCCGGAATTCAAATATATATACACCATCGTTAATACACCCATCGGGTCCGAACTCTTAATCGCAATCGCAAGTCTTTTAATATGTGTTGCGATTGACCACTGTTCATTGTATTTTGCCGATGCGATTGGGAAAGGACTTCAAATATGTTTGAATTATAATTCATACCTCCATCGGGTCCGGACTTCCAATCACAATCGCAACTCACATGTTCTCCGATGCGATTGACCAATTCCGATGCGATTGGGAACTCAGATGCGATTAGCAATAAACTGTGGCATATAGCTCAATCGGGTCCGGCCTTTAATCGGAGCACATAACAAAACTCCACCGATTGAACCTTTTCTCCGATTGCGATTGGGGAGGGGTCCCACCTTATAAGCCATTTTGTTTTGATAGAACCTTTGGTTAAAGTGCTCCGCTTGTATATAACTGATATATATGCTTATATATATTTTGCCGCTGGAGTGAAGCGATTCCCAGAATAATGTTTGTATTTGTTATATGTGCTCCGCCAGTTGGAGAGTGCGATTCCCGGAATATGGTTCTGTATTATATGTGTAACGCCCAACTGGAGTTTGCGATTCTCAGAATTTTGTAACTGCTCTCTGCCTCTGTCTCTGCTTCTGTTCTGCCGGTTGGAGAGTGCGATTCCCGGAATTTTGTAACTGCTCTCTGCCTCTGTCTCTGCTTCTGTCACTCTGCCTCTGTCTCTATCTTCCGATAATGGTTCTTCACTGTGCTTCTATGACTGTTACATTTTGACTTTCTTCTTGATGCCTCTATTGCTTTCGCTGTGCCTCTTCTGCCTTCCTTTGCTACAGCGCTGCCTCTTTTTCCTGAGTGCTGCCTCCTTTGCCTGAGTGTTGCCTCCTTTGCCATCAATGACAATATTTCCAACAGTCTCCCCCTTTGGCATTGATGGCAATCCACTTTCTTTGTTTGCTTTCTCTTTCTCTTGTTTCTTGCTCTTCCTGTTTGCTATTTGTTCTTCCTCCCCCTTTGACATCAATGGCAAAGGATGACTCCTCATCCCTCCATATGGGTTCTGTCGTTGTATTTCCTTTCTCTGAGTTACGCTTAGGTCCTCTTCTGCCGAAATTGGACTATGTTGTGTTTCATTTGTAGTGCCTGTAATATGTGCTAGATTGCAGACAGAGATGATGCATTTTATGATTGAAAGGTTCTTGTTGCTTCTGAATGCTGATAATATTGATAATGCTGATCCTGTGGACTTGTTTTATGCTTATCTTGCTGGTTGTTCTCCCCCTGGAATGATATCTTTGTTTTGTTCTCCCCCTGAGACTGTACTTTCTCTTCATATTAGAGAATAGTATCTACAGATACTACCCCTAGTTTGTCTCTCAAGTATTCGAATGGTTCTCCGGCAAGTGGTTTGGTAAATATATCTGCTATCTGTTCTTTCGTTGATACATAGTCCAGTTTAACTATCTTCTGAGCCACTTGTTCTCGGAGAAAATGATACTTGATTGGTATATGTTTAGTTTTTGAATGAAGCACGGGATTTTTAGATATACTTATAGCACTTGTATTATCACATTTGATTGAGATAGGTTCATTAATGCTTACCTTCATGTCTTGAAGTGTCTGCTTCATCCACATGACTTGTGTGCAACATGCTGTTGCTGCTATATATTCTGCTTCAGCTATAGACAGAGAGATGGATGTTTGTTTCTTGCTTAGCCATGCCACCAAACTTTCTCCTAGATAGAATGCACCTCCACTTGTATTCTTCCTATCATCCACACAGCTGGCCCAATCTGCATCTGTGTATGCTGTCAAGGTGAAGCTTTTGCCTTTAGGATACCAAAGCCCATATTGTGCAGTTCCTTGTAGATATCTGAGTATTCTTTTTACTGCCAGAAGATGGTTTTGTTTAGGTGCTGCTTGATATCTTGCCACTAGTCCTACTGCTAGCATGATGTCTGGTCTTGAAGCTGTCAAGTACATCAGGCTTCCTATCATGGATCTGTAGAGTTTTTGATCTACATCTGCAGACCTATCATCAGCACACAGCTTGCATCCGTGATCATGGGGGTTGTCATTGGTTTGCAGTCCTCCATTTTGAATTTTTTCATCATTTCTTTTAAGTATTTTTCTTGAGAAATGAATGTGCCTGTGTTCTTTTGCTGAATTTGCAGTCCCAAGTAGAAACTGAGTTCTCCAATCATAGACATTTCAAACTCTGTTTTCATCTCATCAGCAAACCCTTTTGCTAGTTCATCTTTGTTTCTTCCAAACATAATGTCATCAACATATACAACAACAATTAGGAGTTCATTTTCATGCTTTTTTTGTATAGATTTCTGTCTACTCCACCTCTCTTAAAACCCTGTTTTTGCAAATATTTATCTAGTCTTGAGTACCAAGCAAGAGGAGCCTGTTTCAGTCCATATAGGGCCTTCTTTAGTCTGCACACATAGTCTTCTTTGTCTGTCAATGAGAAGCCTTCTGGTTGTTCCATGTACACTTCTTCTTCTAGATATCCATTAAGAAAAGCAGACTTTACATCCATTTGATATACCTTGAAGTCTTGATAGCATGCAAATGCCAGGAACATTCTGATAGCTTCCATTCTAGCTACAGGGGCAAATGTTTCATAATAATCAAGTCCTTCTATTTGTGAGTATCCTTTGCAGACCAGCCTTGTTTTATTCCTGATTACTTGTCCTTGCTCATTCATTTTGTTTTTGAATACCCATTTTGAACCAATGATATTTTTCTCAATAGGTCTAGGAACTAGTTCCCAGGTATTGTTCTTCTCAATTTGGTCCAATTCTTCATTCATTTCTTTTATCCAATACTTGTCCTTGTTGGCTTCTTCAAATTTCTTTGGCTCTATTTGTGATAACATGGCTATGTATACTTCTTATGTTTGTTCTGTTAGCTGCCTTCTTGTCTGGACTCCTGCTTTCTTGTCTCCTATGATCTGATCTTCAGGATGATTCTTCTAAGTGTATCTTGAGGGGGTTTTCGAGCTCAGCTCTGCATCATCTGTTGTCTTGCTTGTTTCATCATCATCCTTGTCTTCCTCTTCATGGTTGTCTGATGGACTGCAGCAGTCTGTATTTCTTGTATTGTTTGGAAGTTCTTCATCAAATCTCACATCAATACTTTCAACTATCTTCCGAAGAGTCTTGTTGTAGCATCTGTATCCTTTACTTTTGGAAGCATATCCTAGAAAAATCCCTTCATCTGCTCTTGCATCAAATTTCCCAAGGTTTTCATCATTATTCTTTATGTAACACTTGCTATCAAAGACTCTGAAATGTTTTATTGAAGCTGGCTTTCCATGCCATAGTTCATATGGAGTCTTGTCACTGCTTGGCCTTAAGTGAGCTTTATTAAGGATATGTACTGCTGTGTGTACTGCTTCTGCCCAGAAGGTTTGAGCAATATTATTCTCTTGCATCATAGCTCTGGCTATTTGTTGTACATACCTGTTTTGTCTCTCTGCTACTCCATTCTGCTGAGGTGTCCCTGCAATAGTAAATTGTTGCTTTATTCCATGTTCATTACATAGGTCTGCAAAGTCATAATCTGTGAATTCTCCTCCTCTGTCTGATCTGATACATTTCAGCTTGCATCCGGTTTGATTTTCTGCTAATGCTCTGAATATCTTAAATTTTTCCAATGCTTCTGATTTATTTTTGAGAAAGGCAACCCATGTCATTCTGGAGAAGTCATCTATTATCAGTATGAAATAGGATTCTCCACTTGGTGTTCTAGTTCTAGCAGGTCCACACAGGTCCATGTGCACAAGCTGGAGTGGTCTTCTTGTTGACAACTCCTCTTTAGATTTAAAGGATGTGCGAGTCTGTTTCCCCAATTGACAAGATTTGCATATAGTACTTGAAGGCCTTTTTATTTCTGGCATGTCTTTGACAGCTTTCTTCTTGCCCAATTTGATGATATGGTCAAAGCTGAGATGTCCCAATCTCCTATGCCACAACCATGACTCCTCAAGTTTGCTAAGATGGCAGGCTTCATCTTCCTCTTTCACTATGTATACATTGTTCTCTGTTCGAACACCTTTGAGCAGAGTCTTTCCTGTTGTGCTTGACCTGAATACACAATCTTCTGCTCTAAAAAGAACTTCACGGCCTTTGTCACACATCTGACTGACACTCAGTAAATTTTCTTTCAGTCCATCCACAAATAGTACCTCTTGGGCTTTTCCTCTGCCATTGTCTATGCTGACTGAGCCTTTTCCCTTGATCTTTCCTGATTTATCATTACCAAAAATAACATTGCCAGATTTCTTTTCATCAAGAGTTATAAACTTTCTTCTGTCTCTAGTCATGTGTTTGGAGCAGCCACTGTCCAAGTACCACTGGCTTTTCAGATCTTGAGCAGTTAGAGCCAGGTCACAGTTATTCACCTTCTTTATCCACTGGAGGCCCCCTTTTGAACATTTGATTATAGTTTTTGCAGAATTGTGAGCATGAACAAAATTGCTTTGACTCATCAACCTCCTTGAGGTATTGAACATCAGTCTTTGTCTATACTTTCTACATTCAATAATTTTATGGCCAAATTCCTTGCAATAAAAACAATAACCATAGAAATTATTTGCATACCTGATGTAAGGTTGTTTTCTCCATTTGTTTGTTTGAGATAGCCTCTTCACTGTTTGCATCTTTTGCAGGTATGAATTACTCTTCCTTGCATAACAATATGCAGCAATGTGTCCTGGCTTGTGACAGACATAGCAGGTGGCATTCTTCATAGGAGGGAAGAATTTCCTCTGATGACTTCCAAATTTGATATACTTAGGGGCATATGATTCTTTTTCTGCCATCTTAGTATTCATTATATTCTTTGTTACTAGAGGTTTCTTCTGCTCTCTATCTCTCTTATTGCAGATTTCTTCTTTTGTAGGAATTATTTGAGCTACTTCCTCATCCTTCTTTGTTTTTACAAAAATAATATCTCTGTCAACCTTTTCTTTTCCTTTACTTGATTCCCCTTCGTAGCCTATTCCAGTCTTTATCATAGGGGATCTTTGAGCAACCAAAATTTCATTCAACTTAATAGAGCTTGTTGTTTGAGAAGGGTATATAGAAACTTTTTTTTGAGCATTTTCTAATTTCTTTCTCAGACATAGAATTTCTTCTTCCAGCTTCTCTTGTTCTCGAGATTTATCTTTGATTTGCTGAAGTAACATATCTTCTATCTTCTTGGCTTCTTCAAGATTTACCTTCAGCTGCATGAGAACTTCTGAATTTTGTTCTTCTTTCACACATTTTAGGAGAATCTCTTTTTGTTTTCTGCATTTTAGTTTGAGTCTGTCAATCTCTTCCAGAGCACTTCTTAGCTCCCCCTCAAGGTCTACTTCCCCTTCTTCTTCTTCATCTTCTAGTAGGAGTCCCTCAAGATCTTCTATGGCCATCAGTAAAAATTCTGAGGTTCCTTCTTCACTTGAGGGTTCATCTGAGTCTTCAGATGCACTGCTGTCTTGCTGAGCATAGAAGGATTTTCTGCTGAATTTCTTTCCTTTCTGCCAGAACTTTGATGTGTCTTTCTCTGATTCTTGAGCTTGATTTCTTACTTTCTTATGAGGACATTTAGCAGCATAATGTCCAACTCTTCCACAGTTAAAGCATTTGAAGGGAAGTTTACCTTTGTATCTACCTGAGCCTCTATCCAATTTCTTGGCAAATTTAGCCTCTTCTTCATCAGAGCAAGAGCATATTTCTTCCTTTTCTTCTTTCTTCTTTTCTGTTTTGAATGTTGCTTCCCTTGTACTTGGCTTCTTCTGTGGGAGCCTCATTTCATAAGCTGTTAGATTTCCAAGTATCCGGTTCATGGTCAGAGTCTCCCAATCCGTTGTCTCTTCTATTGCAGATACCTTGGGATTAAATCTGGATGGGAGTGATCTTAGAATATTTTGCACAACTATACTTTCTGGTATGGTTTCTCCAAGAGCTTTCATATTGTTAACAATTTCTGCAACTTTTAAGAAGAAGCTGCCAACATCTTCATCATCATTCATTTTTAAGTTTTCAAATTGGGCTCTATATACTTGAAGTTTGGCAGTTTTTACTTTCTGGTCTCCCTCATGTATGTCTTCAAGAGTATCCCATATTTTCTTGGCAGTGTCTTTGTGCATTACTTTAATAAACTTTGCTTCACATAATCCATTCAGGATGGCATTCATGGCTTTTGCATTAGCTACAAATATTTCTTTAGCTTCTTTCTCTGTATCAGTTGACTTCGGGGCATATCTTAATTGCACAGCAGCCCAGACTTCTACTCCTAGTGACATTATGTATGTCTTCATTCTGATTTTCCAGAAAGCATAATTTTCACCAGTGAAGAAAGGGGCTTTATTGGTTGAGCATCCTTCTTTACTAGCCATCTTGGGAACCTAGGATCTCCTTTCAGTCGTTAGACTTGTACAAAGGAACTTGGCTCTGATACCAATTGTTGAATCTCTAATTAAACTGAGAGGGGGGGGGTGAATCAGTTTAATACATTCCTGATCTTTTAAAATTTTCAATAAACTTATTTACACCTTCATTTCAAACTCTATTTGATGTGAGAGTAATCTTAGAATGTAATCTGAAAGTATTAGTTTAATAGAGCAGTAGACTTAATTTGAGAGCAGCAGGTATTAAGCAAATGATACATATCAGATCAATACATAAATATCATGCACAGAGACACCAGATATAAGTGGAAACCCATAAAGGGAGAAAACCACATCTGATTATTGTTGTGATGCAAAGGCAAGCTCCAACTCCCTCTCACCACTGTTTTTCTGCAGGCACCAACCTACAGGAGGCTCCTACCTCAATTCTGCAAGCTACAACTTGCAAGGAAGCACCAACTCCCTTCGATTTTCTGCAGGCACCAACCTACAGGAGGCTCCAACCTCAGTCAGCTACAACTGACGACTATCAAGCTGCAACTTGATAGGGAAGCTCCAACTTCCTCAATTTATCAAACTGAAAGTTTGCTAATTTACCTCAGATATCAGCTCTGTTCTGTAGCTTCTCCTTCTGTCCTGCTTTTTTTTAATCTTCTCTGTCTTATTCTTCTATATTCTGCCTTCTCTCAATTTACTCTCTCCTTTTTTTTTCTTTTTTTTTTTGAATATCAAGATGATATTATTTATAGATTTCTTCACATGATTGTTTGTATTCTGCTTGGAATTTGAAATGGAAAGTCATGTCTCTTTGCCTTCTGCCTTCTCACTCCTTTTATCAGCTTACTCAGAAATTATAACTGTAGGTGTCAATTTTAACATTACAGTGGGAGTTTGTTTTCTCTCGGAGACTTGCCAATGCATCACAAACAATAAAAGCAATTAAAACATTTACATTCAAATTTAAATGAGAACTCCAGCTCACTCATTTTGTCTCTTAGATTGCTGCGCATTTGTCTTTTCTGTGACTGTGTTTTATCTCTTTTCTATTCTCTGTATGTCATTCTGTATATGGCTACTGCGTAACTTCTGTATTTGTGTAACTGCATTTTTCATTTTTATATTAGCGCTTTATATATATAAATGAATATGCTGACTGTAATTCTGGGCCATATTCCAACGCTTTTCATGCCATGAGTGTCTTGCTGATGTGGAACATTCCGCAAGCGGAACATACATATATTACAGTCATTGTATATTGATAATCACCCTCCACCTTAAGCCGAGGCCCGTGGGTCCACAGACCACGTGGCACTTTTCAATACAATCGCAACAACTTTTTATATATATATATTTATATATAACAGTGCCTTCACAAATTTCCGTTTGCGATTAGAACTGGAACTCAAACACTTGTTAATCATAGTTAATAAGCCCATCGAGTCCGGGCTTCAATCAAATGCAATCGGGGCGCATAATAGAAAAGTTCCAATTGTGATCGGAACACGGATGCGATTTGCATATATCAACTCCCGCTTATAACTGGATCGGGTCCGCCACTTCAATCACAGCGTTTTACAAAGTCGTGCGATCAATCGGAGAGTTCCGATTGCGATTGAGATTCCGGATGCGATTGAACCTATTAAATCCATCGTATAATGCCATCGGGTCCGCCACTTGATCGGAGCATATTACAAAGGACTTGCGATCAATCGAAAATTTCCGATGCGATTAGCCGGAATTCCAATATATATACACCATCGTTAATACACCCATCGGGTCCAAACTCTTAATCGCAATCGCAAGTCTTTTAATATGTGTTGGGATTGACCACTTTTCATTGTATTTTGCCGATGCGATTGGGACTGGACTTCAAACATGTTTGAATTATAATTCATACCTCCATCGGGTCCGGACTTCCAATCGAAATCGCAACTCACATGTTCTCCGATGCGATTGACCAATTCCGATGCGATTAGGAACTCAGATGTGATTAGCAATAAACTGTGGCATATAGCTCAATCGGGTCCGGCCTTTAGTCGGAGCACATAACAAAACTCCGCCGATTGAACCTTTTCTCCGATTGCGATTGGGGAGGGGTCCCACCTTATAAGCCATTTTGTTTTGATAGAACCTTTGGTTAAAGTGCTCCACTTGTATATAATTGATATATATGCTTATATATATTTTGTCGCTGGAGTGAAGCGATTCCCAGAATAATGTTTGTATTTGTTATATGTGCTTCGCCGGTTGGAGAGTGCGATTCCTAGAATATGGTTCTGTATTATATGTGTAACGCCCGGCTGGAGTCTGCGATTCCCGGAATAAGATTCGTGTTGTATAACGCCGGTTGGAGTGTGCGATTCCCGGAATATGGTTCTGTATTATATGCCACTGGAGTGAAGCGATTCTCGGAATTTTGTAACTGCTCTCTGCCTCTGTCTCTGCCTCTGCTCCGCCAGTTGGAGAGTGCGATTCCCAGAATTTTGTAACTGCTCTCTGCCTCTGTCTTTGCTTCTGTCACTCTGCCTCTGTCTCTGCCTTCCAATAACGGTTCTTCACTGTGCTTCTATGACTGTTACATTTTGACTTTCTTCTTGCTGCCTCTATTGCTTTCGTTGTGCCTCCACTGCCTTCCCTTCCTTCCTTTGCTACAGCGCTGCCTCCTTTGCCTGAGTGCTGCCTCCTTTGCCATCAATGACAATATTTCCAACAAAACTCAGTTGTGCTATTTGTAATTGAAGATACACTAGTGAGAAATCAAGTGAATAAAATATTAATTAATTCACAACCAATGATCTCACATGCAACTGAGGATTTACTATTATTAGCTGCATGCATGTCAGATACAGTTGAGACCCACTTCAGTTCCAGGTGAAAGGGATGTTTACTATCAGTTGTAGGATAATTGGGTTGCACACATGCAACCAAACACCCATTGGAGTGCCCATGATACTTGCGCAGTCAAGGAATGCCAAAATTCCTATATTTTAGGGATCTATTCCATTAGGGATTTCGCAAGCAAGGCAGGTTGTCTGGAGGCTGAGAATTGGGTATGTGTTGGTCAATTTTGTATATGACAGTGTGAAACAATTAGCTGAGTACTGGAGGGCTCTTGTGAGAAGAGTTTTGTATGTAATTGTTTCATGATCCATGCTTAATATACAATGGAATATAGTGGGGTTTTTAGCTGTAATCTTTCCTGAGGAAATTATCTATGTTATGTGTGATTGATCTTTCTTCATGTACATGATTAGCGATTGTGTTTTTAATTCCGCAAAATATTTGTAGAAGAGATTCAATATTTAACTTTAGTACATTGTTAGATCGGGTGAATCCAAGATATACATGCATGTTTTATAATTTCTACATGGTATCAAAGCACAAGAAATTGCAAAAGTGAAGTAGGAGTTGAGTATGTGACTGGATAGAATTCAAATTTGTAGAAAGACTTTCTTGGTGCTATAGCTGATTCAAGATCGAAATGGATTTCAATGGCTTGAGGTTAGATTTTTCACTCGAGGGTAGATCGAACTATATTTCTTGGAATGACAGGATGGAGGCAGTACTCGAAGATAATGGCTTGAAGGAATTCATTGACACTGATGTTCCTAAACCCGTTGTGGCAAATGCTGCAAATCTTGATGCATGGCAAAAGAAAGTGGCAAAGGCGAGGAGGATATTATTGGAGGGAGTACGAGACCACATTGTCTCAAGCCTCCATGGGAAAGCCACACCATATGCAATGTGGAAGGCTTTGATAGAATTATTCCAAATCAGCAGCGACCATAGGAGATTGGTGCTCAAAGATAAACTCAGGAAGATCAAGATAGAAAAGGGTGACACCATTCCAAAATATATATAAAAGTTTGTCCAATGTCGAGATGAACTGGGGAGAGTTGGAATAACATTTTTTGATGATGATTTGTGAGCTTGTATCTCATAGGACTTCCCAACAGTTGGCACAGTTATCAAGACTCTGTCAACGGAAGGGAAAAATTGCCAGATTGGGAACGACTGTGGTCGGATTTGAGGTAGGAGGATTTCATACGAAACACCAAAGATGGATCTTCATCTAAGAATGAGGATGAAGAGGATTGTGATTTGGCTGCCAAGGAAAGGAAGGGGAATGGGAAGAAATTCCATTCTAAATATGAGTCTAAGAATGGAAAGAAGCAGGACATGTCCAAGGTGAAGTGTTTTCACTGTCATAAGCATGGGCATTTTGCCACTAATTATCCACAAAAGGAGAAGAACAAGAAGGCTGGAGGATCTGTAGCTGGTGAGGCCTGTGCCTCGCAATTTGAGCTTGACTTCTCATTGATCGCATGCATGGTGTCTAGTGCATTGGGATCTATGTGGTATTTGGATAGTGGCGCTTCCATTCACATGACAGGAGACAAGGAACTATTCAGTGACTTGGAGGAGAAATATCTCCAGATGCATATTGAAATGGGCAACGATGGACAGTACAGTGCTACTGGGATTGGTACCATTAAATTTCAGAGGCAGTCAGGTAAACCCTTTCAATTAAAATATGTAATGCATGTACCAGTTCTGAATAAAAATTTGATCTCAGTCACAATGTTGGAGGATAGAGGCTATGATGTTGTTTTTAGTGATGGAAAATATTTTATGCAACATAAAACAATGGGAAAATCCAAGAGGATAGGGATTCAAGTTAAGAATCTATACAAGCTGGAGGTAGATGGTTGCGCAACAATGATGGGCAAGGCAGATCAAGTGGTGAGCTGGGATGAGGGCAAATTATGGCACAGGTGATTGGGCCATCTTCACCATGGAGCCTAGAAAGTCACACATCAGATTTATACTGGTATTCCCAGGGGTACACTTGCATAGTCAGAAACATGCAAGGGGTGTACTATGGGAAATTATGTAAAGGTCACCTTTCATGATAAGGAAAACCAAGCTTCGGGGATCCTTGAGAGAGTTCAAATAGACGTGTGTGGTCCCTTCTCGGTTGCTTCAACAACAAAACATAAGTACTATATAATCTTTGTTGATGACTTTTCTCGTAAGTGTTGGATCTTCTTCATGCAGAAGAAAGATAAAAAATTCTCCAAGTTCTGTGAGTTTAAGGCACTGGTGGAGAAAGATTCGAGGAAGCAAGTGAAGGCTCTTAGGAGTGATAATGGTGGAGAATACATCTCTAACGAATTCAAGAACTTCTGCAACAAATAAGGAATTAGAAGAGAACTCATAGCGCCTCATAACCCACAACATAATGGGGTCGCGAAGAGGAAGAACATAACTACTTTGGGTGAAACACGAGCGATGTTGCATGATCAAGGCCTACTGATGCATCTGTGGGCTAAAGCATGCAATACAACAATACATGTGCAAAACCATTGTCCTCATAGAGTACTTGGCATGAGTAAACTTGAAGAGGATTTCACTGGTAAGAAACTTGTTGTTTCACACTTTAATATTTTTTCGCTCATGTGTTTATGTGCATGTAACCAAGGACACTAGGAAGAAGTTAGAACCAACAGCTGAGGTTGGGATTTTTGTGGGGTTTACTGAAACACCCCATAATTATCGTGTGTATTTTCCAAAAAAAAGAATGATTTTTGTGCGATGGGATATAAAATTTTATGAGGAGAAAGCCATGTGGTTGTCCCTTGGGAGGGAGTTGGACTTGCATGCAGAGGAGGAATTGCTGGTTCCCAAGGATGATTCTCAAGATGTGGATCAACCGCATGAGGAGGTTCATGGAGTGGACGAAAACACTCATGCAGAGCCATCCATCATAAATGGCAGAAGGCACACCATAGAAGTTGATAGATTGAGACTTGATGCTGTAGAGAATGTAGGAGCCCCTACTTCACAGCACAGACAGAGATAGTCTCCTGGCCAATTTACTGGATACATGGCTCTTATGAGAAAATGTATTGTGACTAAACCATCTTCCTTTCAAGAAGTAGTGCAGCAGCCAACTTGGGTTGATGCAATGGTGGAGGAGTATGACTCCATTGTCAAGAACAGTGCATGGGAGATAGTCCCAAGACCGGTTGACAAATCAATGGTTGGATCGAGATGGATCTACAAGGTAAAGAAAGTTGCTGATGGGAGTGTGGAGAAATACAAGGCCATATTTGTGGCCCAGGGATTCTCACAGATCTATGGGGTAGATTATGATGAGACTTTTTCACCTATTGCAAGGTACTCTTCCAAAATATCAACCCTTGCACTCTCAGTGTAGATGGGCTGGCGCATTCATCAGATGGATGTGAAAACTATGTTTTTCAATGGGATCATTGAGGAAGAAGTGTACATAGAGCAGCTTGAAGGTTTCGATATCTTCAACAGTGAGTCGCATGTGTGCCGAATCAAAAGAGCAGTGTATGGGTTGAAGCAAACACCTCGTGTTTGGTACACTCAGATAGACAGTTATTTCACCATACTGGGCTTCACCAAAAGTGAAGCAGATGCAAACCTGTACCAGATTGTGGTTGAGGGTAAGCTATTGACTATTTTTTTATATGTTGATGATCTAATTTTGACTTGGGATGAGCAGTCGATACACTCATGCAAGGAGGATCTTGCAAGGGAGTTCGAAATGAAGGACATCTGATTCCTTCATTATTTCCTTGAATTGGAAATATGGCAGTGGGATGGTGAAATTTCTGTGTCTCAAGGAAAGTATTCAAAGGAGATATTGGGTAAGTTTAACATGGAGAGTTACAAACCCATGGATACTCCTCTTCTAGTAAATTGGAGGAAAGAAGATGCTACTTCTGGAGAGGTAGTAGATGCTATTGTCTACAGGAAGTTAGTGGGTTCACTAATGTATTTGGTGAACACAAGACCAGAAATTTGCTATGCAGTTAACCAACTGAGTCAAGCTATGGTTAAGCCTACCAAGCTCTTTTTGAAGGTGGGGAAGCATGTCTTGAGATACCTGAGGGGCACATCAGAATATTGTCTATGGTACAGACAGACAGAGGGAGTGAAGATGCATGGCTTCACGGATGCATATTAGGCGAGCATCCCATTAGACAGAAAGAACACATCAGGAGGGATCTTTAGCATTGGATAGACAAAAATTTCCTAGTACATTAGGAAACAACGATCCGTGGCACTCAATTCAACGGAAGTGGAATACATGGCAACAAGTCAAGCTACATGTGAGGCTATCTGGATGAGAAAGATGTTGTTTGGTTTTTTTGGTTCTCAGATGGATCTGACAGTGATTCATTGTGATAATCAGAGTTTCATTAAACTCTCGATTAATCATGTGTTTCATGATAGGTCCAAGCATATAGATATCTAGTACCATCATCTCAGATATTGTGTATGTTTCTTCAGTACATTTCTATGGAAGATCAAGATGCAGATATTCTGACGAAGGCGCTCACCAGGAGAAAATTCGAATACCATAGAGACAGGATCAGGATGAAGGATAATCCCTTTCTTGTTGAGAGGGAGTGTTCAGATTCAATAAGAAAATTTTAGCACCCATGCCTAGTTGCATTAAGCACCCAGACTAGGGTGGGGCCCACAATGTTATTTTTGGGTGCATGTCTATTTTGGTTATGTCTTAATTAAGATGGACATTAAACTGTAATCTATTCTCAATGTTGACTTGAATCAGTTAATTGAAAGTGATAAATTAAGTTAGGTAGTGGATTTCGAGTTAGAGGTAGTTGGTGAGGCATGCAGAGTAATTCTAGTTGTAACAGGGTTCGAAGTGCAGTGGTGCATGAGTTAATGCAAGTTGTAAATAGTTTAACTTAGTTAAGTGATTTAAAATCAATTGTGCTAGTTGTAACTGAAGATACACTAGTGAGAGATGAAGTGAATTAAATATTAATTAATTCACAATCAGTGATCTCACATGAAACTAAGGATTTACTATTACTAGCTACATGTATGTCAGATACAGTGGAGACCTAGTTGAGTTCTAGGTGAAAGGGAATTTGACTATCAATTGTAGGAAAATTGGGTTTCACACATGCAACCAAACACCCATTGGCATTCCCATGATACTTACGCAGTCAAGGAAGGCCAAATTCCTATCTTTTAGGGATCTATTCCATTGGGGATTGCAAAAGCAATACAGGCTATCTGGAGGCTGAGAATTGGCTATGTGTTGGTCAGTTTTTCATTTGACAGTGTCAAACAATTAGCTGAGTACTAGAGGGCTATTGTGAGAAGAGTTTTGTATGTAATTGTTTCATGATCCATGCTTAATATACAATAGAAGATAGTGGGGTTTTTAGCTGTAAGTTTTCCCCGGGAAATTATATGTGTTGTGTGTGATTGATCTTTCTTCATGTACATGTGATTAGTGATTGTGCTTTTTATTCTAGAAAATATTTGTAGAAGCGATTCAATATTTAACTTTAGTACATTTTTATATCGGGTGAATCCAAGATATACATGCAAGTTGTATAATTTCTACATTGGCCGACAATTTGATCAATAGTTCCATAAATATCCAGTAGGATTTTGGTTTCCATACTATGTTTGTTGATAGTAAAGTGTCAAGCTAGCTATATAGGAACTCAAAAATGTATAATTTACGTATTTTGCATGTACATATACATTTTCAGCATTTTGGAAGGAAATTTCTTTTTTCACCTCTGATTTCTCTATTTTTTTTCTGCATTTTTCATTTTGGAAAGAAAGTTCCTTTTCACCTCAGATTTATTTGTTTTAACTCTTGGTATGCCAACTTCAACTCTTAGTGTTAAAACCTCTTCCTTTTTTCATAATAAAAGTTGCATTGATATTTTAATTCAGAGTTTAGTGAGTAGTAATGGGCACAAGGGCAGTGAATGGCATGAATGCTATCTCTTGTTACTTAGCCATATAGTGAAAGCATATCAAACTAATCTCTAAGAATAAATATGTTGTAAATGCATTTAATTTCCACTAAGAGTCCCTGCAAGTAGGTGTTGTCCATGGTTTAATTGATAGTCCTAATATTGAGCAAGAAACTATCCATCAGTTTTTGTTTCTCAATTATTCGCTACTTCCAGTGGAACTTGGAAGGGATGAATATTAGCGAATATTAGCTTTTGAAGTCATATACAAGGAAGTAGTGAATGCATTGCAATATTTCTATTGGGTGGTTTCAAATTCTCTTTATTTGACCACATTAAAAGTGTGCTTTTCCCTTTTTAACACCTATATTATCTTTTGATTAAATTTTCCCCACTTTCTTCAAACACTAACTTACATTTGCTTATTTCCAGAAAGATTTGATAATTTGTTTCCTTTTAGTTTCAGAAATTTTAGAATGACATGCTTGTTATATAAATTTTGGAATGGATACTTCAATCCAGGATATCATCCAAATTCTACATTTCCAAAAATTAAGTCTTCCAGTATTTTTGTTTTGGTTACTTTTTCCGACTTTCTTGAAATATTAATTTACATTTGCTTATTTCCAAGAAAAATGCTAGCTCTTGTTTCTTAGCCATATAGTGAAAGCATATCAAACTAATATTTGAGAATAAATATGTTCTTAATGCATTTAATTTCCACTAAGAGTGCCTACAAGTAGGTGTCGTCCATGGTTTAATTGATAGTCCTAATATTGGGAAAGAAACTATCCATCAGTTTTTGTTTCTCAATTGTTCGTTGCTTCCAGTGGAACTTGGAAGGGATGAATATTAGCGAATATTAGCTTTTGAAGTCGTATACAAGGAAGTAGTGAATGCATTGCAATATTTCTATTGGGTGGTTTCATCTTCTCTTTATTTGACTACATTAAGAGTGTGATTTTCCCTTTTTAACATCTATATTCTCTTTTGATTACATTTTTCCCACTTTCTTCAAACACTAATTTACATTTTATTATTTCCAGAAAGATTTGATAATTTGTTTCCTCTTAGTTTCGAACATTTTAGAATGACATTATTGTTATATAAATTGTGGAATGGATACTTCAATTAAGGACATCATCCAAATTCTGTGATTTCAAGAATTCAATTATATTCCAATAATTTTTTTGGGTTACTTTTTCCCACTTTCTTGAAATACTGATTTACATTTTCTTATTTCCAGGAAGTTTTTATAATTTTGTTTTCTCTTAGTTTTGGAAAATTGATAATGATGCTTATATAATTTTTGAAAATTAAAGGGTGGAACAAATACTTCAATCCAGGACAACATCTAATTCTACAATTCCAAGAATCCAATCTTCTACGATCCCTATTTAAGATTTGGATAAATTCTTCAATTAGTAGTGGCATTGAAGCCCTACAGATTCAGTAACAATAGTATTTTGTGCTTACAAGACAATCAACAAAAATTACATACAACCAAAAGAACAAATGCTATTAAAAAATATAGGGTTTTTGGTGACAAGAAAGTGACTAAAATGCATTTATTTTAACATTTGAAGAAAACGAGTTCGTTCTTCATGACATATTTATCCCTCTGTTTTATCTAAGGCTGAGTACCTACTGACCGATAATCTAAAGATGATGCACCTCAACCTGAAATCAGGTTATTTGAGGAAGGTATAATTAAACCTGCTTAGCATCCCAAAATAATGGCCTGATGCATTTTATATGGACAAAATTCTAATCACTATCCACCATGATATCATTGACTAAAATTGGATGGTTTCCTGATGACTATTCTGGACTTTGCATATACCTCTCTACAAAATAAATCTGCCAATGAAAAACCCAAATTCCAAATTGACTAGGAAGGCATTCCTTCATTATGATTCCTATATTTAATCTTGAAGGTATGTTTTACAATAAATGTTAGAGACCTAAGCCAAATTTGCATGGACTTTTAGTACTTTGTACTACCTCCAAATTTTGAGCCTTCATAGTGTTCCTAGCTCAAGAAAACGACCGTATTATGTTTTAGCCCTTTTTTTAACCTACGGCTTGTTCACATTCATAATCACAACATTCTATTTCTCATTAGTTGATATATGTACCCACTCCTAGAGCTAGCTTTGGATTACCTACCTATACCGGCAACAAAATCATACAATGAATTTATGTCATTTTTCTCTTGCTCTGATACTAACAACATCAATGGTTTTAGTGTCCTACCTTGTGGAACATATTTGACTTGTAGTTGTTATATGTGATGAAAATTATCCTACACAACACAACTCAAAATAATTTTGCTTGCGAATTTCCCATGACCTAAAATGAATTCTTTTGAAGAAATTCCTAAAATTTTAAATGATAATGGAGGAAGTGTTGACTACGATCAGATCTATTAGATAGGGATTAAAGAAGTGATCTTGTAGAAGAGGAGAAGAGGGTGGCCACATAGCATATTGAGCAAATCATGATATAAATTATATTTTCAATTCTAATTTATGTTTCGCTTACATATTATTTTATGATTTAAAATATCTTCCAATGCATTAAAATGAATTATAACAATGTTACCGATGAAATAGGTAACCTCATTGTTACCTACTTTTTGAAGTATCAAGAAAAACACTTGATTTTGAAAAAGTGGCAATGCAGAATCAAGAAAAAAAAATTTGAGCATGTTTTTGGCACTTAAGTTTTTTTCATTTTTTTTTTTTTTAAATTAATTTTTTTTTTAAGTGATGCTTTTTATGTCGATTTTGAATAGTGGTGGTGTATCATCACCAACGTTTTTTTATAGGATTGATTTTGACACTATAGATTTTCTAATGTCTTCTTCTTCTGTGAGATGTTTATTTTTAAGTGCATTTTTGTACTTGTATTTTAAAAATAAAAAAAATAATTTTTTTAAAAATAAAAACTTGTAATGATATCTTCACTTTTTCACATACATAAAAGATGGAAAAAGGGTCAATATTCTAAAGTTTATATTTTCTACATGTTTATGTATTGTTAAATAATTTTTCAATGTACATCAAAAAATTGTCGCTAAAAAACCAATATTTTGAACCATATGACAAAAAAATACAATTTTTCAATATAAATACAATGCAAAAAATACACTTTTACAAAGTTTTTGTTGGAAAAACATGTTAAATAAACCAATTTTTTGGGATAATCTTAACAAAAAAACTTAAGAAAACAACATTTTTATTGAATTTTATGTCAAAAAATAATAGCAATTACATGTTTTTTGCAAAAAAAAAAGGGTTGTTCTCATAAAATATCAAAGTCTAAACATTACAAGTAAAACTGATTAATAGTTCTAAAAAATAATATTTGTTTGCAAGCATAACTTAAACATCATCAACAATATCAACTAATACATCTTCAACATCATCTAGAACAGCATTGATGGCTTCTTCCACAACATTTTCTTCTTCATTTTGATCATTGTCGTCTTCTAATGGATCTTTCATGTCAGCAAATCTTCCAAAGTGTCCCTTTCCAATCATTCCATATAATGGTGGTTGAGGTTCCTTTGCTTTTTTTGCCACACGTGATTCATTAAAATATCCTTTCCTCAAACCAACTTCTTGCTTCACATCTGGAAGGAATTTTAGAGCGTTAATTCTTTGTTGAATAAATTTTCATTGAACTGGGTCTTTCTCAATGGCAATGCAATTTCTTCCTTTTAGTAGGCAACATGCTAGTGTTGTACCTAATCATCAAGCACAAAAAAAATAAGTAAGAAAATTAGTATGGAGACATAAAAAGTAAAAAAGACAATATTTAAATTTAAATTTATATAATAAAACTTACCTGAACCTGAGAATAAATCCAAAACCCATTCTCCTTCATTTGAACATAGATCTATAAGATAGTTAATCAATGCTTGTGGTTTTTGATAAATGTTAACTATATCTCCTTTGGCATCTTTATCCTCATATGTTAGTTTTCTTACCACTGCATCATAAACCAATACTTGACTATGAATCTTCCCATCTACTCGATTCATAATAATATGCTTATAGCTATCGTCTTTTGTCCAACATTCAACATGGATGAACTCACAATCATTTATAATAGGCTGATCTTTGGAAGAAACAATATTTGACTTTTTCCTGTAACATAACATAGTAAAAGTTCAATTAAATTTTACATGAATAAAAAAATTTAGGAGGAATCAAACATACAATTTCAAAGTCTTACCATGTAAGTTTCATCCTTGAGTTTTCTTTACCCTTGAAGCTTGTTAATAACATTGGAAACTGTGTGTCTGAATGAAATGTCACAAATCACCAAAGTGGTGATGTTGTCACTTCTTGAAAACTCGTAACCAATTTACTAAAAGCTTGATAAGTATATGGTTCTCTATCATATTCAATGTTTGGGAAATTGAAACCATGAGGAATATCTGCAATAACTAGGCCATATTCCCTTTTAGGTATTAGTGATGCAATGTCTTCACAGTCACCTTGTATTATTTGATATTGGACACTGTCGAGCCCATTCCAAATGTAATGATTAAGAGTAGGATCTAGTTAAACATTCATAAGACGCTTCCTTCTTATGTTCTCCATCTTAATTTTTTCAATAAAGCTTTTGAAAGTATCTGGTACTCCATTTCCATCCTTCTTCGACATCTTTAATGACATATATATATATATAATAAAAATAGTTTAAATATGAATAAAATGAATTTATAAATAAACATACCTTATTAAATGCAATATAAAACTCTTTTAGTGTTGATGTAGAACTTGCTTCTGGGTAGTTGCGTACAACATCATCCCAACTGTCTTCATTCAACATTTTAATCATGTGTTCTTGTATTTTCATAAAAAAAAATTGACTGAATAAATCAAATTAAAAGCGTTAATATATTGACATGTATAACAAATTCTACCAACATCATTATGTTTTATTTAAAAGAAAATTATAATGAAGAAAAATAAGAAATAATTCAAGAAACTTACTTTTGAAATTCTGCACACATTTCTTCCATTGATAATTCACCCGACTTCACACGGGCTAATATTGATTTGACTAATTTATCATCCTTCACACCTTGCATTGTTCTCCAAGGTGTGATAGTCATATCCTCTGGAAGCTGCTTCATTTCAGGACCCCCCTTACTGTTGGTACATATTATGGGTTTACTCTTTCTAACCTTCTATTTTTTTATGGAAATATTCTCCCACCGATCAAAAATCTCATCAATCAAACCCCATACCTCCCCAGTTCTAAATGCCAACTGAAAAATGTTATCTGTGCCTCTAAAGAGATTTGTATTCAATTTTCCATCTTTTTCTTTTTTTTCATCAATTTGATAACCTGTTTCCATTAAACATTCCTTTCGAAATGCTACACTAACTTGTGTCTTATCCCCACCACATTTTTCTATGAATTCATTATGAATAAATCTGACCCTTTGGATGAAAGTCATTTTCATTCTGTACTCATTATTTGCATTATGATCCCATGCCAATAACTTTGATTCCATTTCTGTTAAGCCAACGTAAATGATGCATTTCACTATTTGAAAAAGATAGTTATTGGGATATTCTGCAATCAATTGTCTCTTAGCCTCTATCGAATAGTTCCCTCCAATTACATAATATTTATAGTCAAAACATTTTGTCTTGTCAAATGCTTGTTTGTTGGGAACCTGGCATGGATCGACAAGAACCACATAATCCACCACATGCGCATATGGATTGAAACTAAACAATGTTTTCAGATTATGTACATGTAGGTGATAGGCCTTTCTAATTTGATATTGAGATTGTCCTTCATCTGGGCCATAAAATTGGTTAACATTAAGCTCAAATGTTTGGCCACCAAGAATTAATTTATTCTTCCTCAACTCTTGTCGAATAGCATTTTGTTTTGTTTTAATAATGCCATCCTCTAACTCAGCACCTCGTGTTATGATTTCTCTGCTTCCGTGAGAGCTTTCAATTTGTTCTTCACTGCTGCTCACGACCTTTACAGGTTCACCAATATTTGATTTCCTAGTCTTATTGGATAACATATCAGTTTTTTTATAAACAAGCTCTCCTTCATGAGGTA
>CM076574.1:958255665-958341435 GCA_034641835.2 Pinus albicaulis
GATACTGAAGAAAGTTATAAATATAGGCGGAACAAATTTAATGCAAGAGATAGTCGTCTTGGCCTTGTTAAGTTTCTCTGAACACTTCTTTATGTGAACCCAACTGTGAACCCCTACATGAACCTACTGAAGCTTCACGCAACTGACGGCCTTTTCAACGGCATACCTCACCTTTACACGGCCTGGGCGTCCCTCACTTGTTTCGCGAACCTCAGGCGAACTTATGGCGAAATTTCAAGCAATGCAAGTATCTTAACAGCTATATAAACTCAGAGTGATAGTACTCAGAAATGCAGAATGGTAAAAATTTATCTCTTTTATTTATAGAAAAATGCTTCACAATCAGATTACAGACTCTCTGGACTCAAACTCTGTATCAGAGATCGATTGTATTGGCTTTTACCGGACTGATGCAACTCAGTGAATGAGCGTGCAATACCGGAGGATTCCTAGCCAAAATACAAACTCTATCTCAGAGATATAAACACACTGACATAAATATACAGACTCAATCTAAAGAACTGGCCAATTTAGGTTCTTGCCTGTCACATGAACAGACACGAAGGCTTCTCAGTTCTCCTAAATACTGTGAGTCAAGACTCCGTGATGCGAGCAGATCGCAGAGATTGTGCAGACGCAGAGCAGGGAGCAAAACTCAGACTCAAAATCACAGAAATTCAAAAGACTCAAACTCCAAATGCCGATGGTTACAAATGAGCCTTACCCCTCCTTATATAGAATGGAGAGGGGGAAAAAATTCCTGTATACCATCCGATTATTGACACTTGGCAGTAGGATCATCGTTTTTGGGTAACACATAACGTGACATCCGCACAGAGATCCTGACCTACCGACAGATTTTAGTGATAGTGGGTGAGCGTACACTGTGGATACCTTACAAGGCCCACGAGGAATTAAAGTACATAGTGGATGCTGTTCGAATAGAGGAAAAACCCACGAGAAAACTCTGTCACAATAGACCCGTGACTAGGTATCATTATTTACAATGGGAAAACCTTTTTAGTGGGGCTCCCAAGGACCACTTGTACTGGTTGATGCTGCAGGAGTATCCAAGATCGTGATACCAGGATATCTCAATCCGTAAAACGCATCGTCCCAAGCCTTTGTATAGATTCGTCGGATGATCATGGGCTTATTGAGGACGATCTGGTGCTTGATCTTGGTCATAAAAAGCCATTGATAATGCATCTGCATGTAGGATTTCAAGATAGGATTCACCATTTTATATTCTAATCCACCAATTTCTCCCAGTTTCTGGAAGGGATAATGAAAGCACTCTCCGGCTGGTCCTTTGATATAATCTGTACAAAACCTACGACAATAGGTTTCATAAAAATTTGGGTCCATACTATATGGGTTGACACCATAGTGATGCCACGAGTCAGATAACCATGGAACAGCAGCTTCCCTTGAGTTAATCCAAGTAGGAGCAAATTTCAATTTTGTATAATGGGTTTCATCTCTTCCATCTTTGTTTAATAAGTCCCACCATAGTCTTTTGTATCCTGCAAAATCATAAATAGTGTCAGGAAAAATTAGATTTGGATTATTATCTAGCCATGTTTGAAATTTTCCAGCAGTATACCGGCCAGGATTCCTTGTTCTGTTTATGGTGAAGGATTTATAATATATTCTTGTTCTGTCTCTGCCTCCAGTACATATGACGGAGAGATCCCAAAAATCTTGTGAGAGTGACCGTTCTACTTCTTCTGAAGCTGCCATGCTGTGTGAATAAATCATGTCATGTATCCACCTACTTCCTTTAGGATACACTCTCCTTCCAGGTACCAAGTGCTGAAGGTCATTGTGACTTTGAAGGTTTGCATCAAGCACTTGTGTATTTCGGAGCTGCCAAGTTGGCCTCCATTTTTCTGCATATACAAGCCATGATTCTTCATCTGGAATATATCTGATTTCTTCTCTTTGATAGGCCTGATTCCATTCTGTGAGAATGACCACAACATGTATTTCTTCCTTTTCAGGGTCATCTCTCTGTTCTTGGTGTTGGATATATTCTCTGCTCAAAAAGTCTGGAATACAATTTTCAGAACCCTTAATATGTTCAACTTTAAAACTGAAATATGCAAACAGAGCTTGCCATCTAGCAAACTTTGCATCTTCTGGGTTCTTTATTTCTTTTGTTAAAACTTTTTCCATGGCTTTTGCATCAGTTCTGAGAAGAAAATATCTATTAGCCAAATGGATAGAAAACTTACTGATGCTATTCCAGGCTGCCTTTACCTCTTTCTCAATAGGAGCATAATTTAATTCTGCCTTGCTCCAAACTCCTGAAACAAACTGCACAACCTGTTCTTGCTCCTTTGGGTTGTCTTTCTTTGGCTTCTATTTGAGGACACCTCCCCATCCTGTGTTGCTTGCATATGTTTCAACAATTTTAAAAGCATTATCATCAGCAACATATAAAACAGGGAGATTACGAACCTTGGATTTTATTTCTCTTACTGCTTGAGTGTGCTTCTCTGTCCAAGGCTTCGGATTCTTTCTCAGTCTCTGGTTGAGCAGAGAACTGTTGAGGGCGCAGGACGGATAGAAATTGCTCACATAGTTTAAACAGCCTAAAAACCTTTGCAACTGAGTTTTATCCATGATAACATCAGGGAATCTATCAACAAACTCCAGTGCATGGTGCTGAAGAGCAATTTGACCATTTTCAATTTCATGCCCCAAAAACTTGATTTTAGTCTTGCAAAGCTCCATTTTCTTTTTGCTCAAGACTAAACCATTCTTTTGGACCAGCTTCATAAAGATCCTCAAATTTTTGAAGTGGTCTTGCAAGTTTTTGGAAAATATTAGCAGATCATCTATATAGGCAAGTAACCAGTCATCATAGGGCTTAAAGATAGAATCCATTACCTTCTGGAATTTAGAAGGTGCATGTTTCAAATCGAATGGCATTACGTTCCATTCATAGTTTCCATGGGGAACAATAAATGCAGTCTTCCATCTATCACCTTCTGCAATAGCAACTTGCCAGAAGCCTGACTTTAAATCAAACATAGAAAACACTTTGGCTCCTGAAATTCTTCTCGTCAGATCACCTTTATGGGGGATCGAATAAGTGTCATCTGCCAGAACATTATTCAGAGGTTTTTAGTTTATGACTAATCTGGGAAATCCTCTGATTTTCTCACTCCTTTTATTGACATAGAACCCATAGCAGTTCCAAGGGCTGCTAGATCTCCTTCAATCTCCTTCAATAGCTGTTCAATCTCCTTCTGGCAGAGTTGTCTGTGTTCTACAGACATGGAAATGGCTCTTGACTTACAAGGTCTTCCAGTGTAACCTTCCTTGTAAGGTAGTTCCACACAATGTTGCTTTTGATGCCAAAATGCATTGGGTTCCTCCGAGCAACATGTTTCTTCAAATTCTCTCTGAATCTGAGAGATCTTTTTCTGGACCTCTGGAGAACTCAACTGTTCTTCAATCTTGATAATCCCTTTGTGGTCTTTGAGTTCTGCGAGGCTTTTTTCAGCTTTTTGAATCTGCTGCATAGCCTGCACCATGGGTGAAATTCTGGGTCTGGATATATAAGGCGATTCAATTCTCTCGCCAGAAATAGTAATAAAATACCCTCAAGATTTGTCAGGGAATCTGAAAGACCCATGTGGTTCTACTGCTGCTAAAAATATATTTCCTAATATACAGTCAACCGGAATATCAGAAACTGCAAAGGAAAGTTTAACACATTTTGAATCAAAGCAAACAGCAGCTTTGGAGACTTCAAATTTCAACGTCTTTGTTCCTAATCCCAATACTTCCTTCTTGGCTGTGGTCTAGTATTTTGAAGGGATTAGTGTTTTGGAAACAAGGTTAATATCTGATCCAGAATCAATAAGTGCAGTAACCTTGTAAGTATGACCAGCAACACAGAGATTTACCTGTACATGGTGTTGTTGGTATTGAATAGCGAGGACTTGCATATCCCCAATTTCACTAAAGCCTGATGAAGGATCAAATTTTCCAGTGGCAAGTTGTACTTCGGCTTTAGGAGCAGTATGAAGTGTATAATTTGTCTGCTTGCCTGAAACATTTGTAGAAGAAGATGTTGACTGATTCATTTGTGTTTTCAAGACAGAGAGTTCATTTTTCATACTGCGTATTTCTGACTTTAAATCATGTATCTCCTTACTCACCTCCCCCAAAGTGAGTGCACGAACTTTGTTAGAATTGTGTTGCAGATACGTCCTCTCACACAGGTTTGCACTGCAAACTACTCACTAGGCAGACTGGCTCACTAAGTATCTTCTTGAATCTTTAAGAGACCCTATGCGAACCCATACACGAACCTACTATCACGTTCACACTTCTTTCGGCTCTCACTGCGGCTTCCTTCGCCTTTTCTGGCCTATTCCGTGTCCCTCCGTGATTTCGCGAACCTCTGGCGAACTTTCGGCGTTCAAAAAGAAAACAATACTACCTCAGTGGACATTCATAAAGCTCAGAGTTACAGTTCTTCTCATGTGGAACGAACACTTTCTCTCCTTATTGATATTCAGAATGATTTTACAATCAGATTACAGACTTATGGACTCAGATCTCTTTCCAGAGATGGACTGCCGTGGCTTTTACCAGACTTTAGCTACTCATAAAGAGCGAGCGTCACTGGAGGCTTCCTGTCCAACGTGCAGACTCTGTCTCAGAGTTCTTTTACTCAAAACATATAGATAGATAATATATAGACTCGATCTATAGATCTGGCCACTTTAAGTTCTTGCCTATGCCGAGCACATAGACACGCAGGCTTCTCAGATCTCCTAAGGACTTGAGACTTAGCACCGTGATGCAAGCAGATCGCGAGACTTCGCACAGATGTAGAGCAGGGAGCTTCGGCTCGATTCAAACACAAATGACTCTAAACTCTAGACTCTCCGAATGTGAATGCCAAACATTGAGCCTTAACCCTCCTTATATAGGAATAGAAGGGGGGACAAACAATCGTTTGGTCCGTCAGATTATTGACACGTGGAGGAGAATCATGGCTTTCGGGTAACACCGAAGTGACATCCACACCGAGATTCGTCCATCCGACACTAACATGTGAAGTGTGTGTACATTACACTATGGATACCTTTTATGTACAAGGCCCACAAGGAAACATAATAATTATATACAGAGAGGATGCTTTTCGGACAGGTGAAAAACCCTCGGGAAAAGACCTGTCACTGTAAACCCGTGACTGGGTATTATTACACTATGGATACTTTTGTTTTAGCGGGGCCCACTAAAACCGCTTGCACTGGTTTCAACCTGATCAAGAATAGTAATTCTGGGAAACCGGAGTCTTGGATACAGATCATCGTCCCAAGCTTTTGTATAAATTCTTCTGACAATCATGGGTTTATTTAAAATGATCTGATGTTTTACTTTGGTTAGAACCAACCATTGTAATTGCCTTTTCTTGTAGCAATTTAATATCGGATTCACAAGTTTATATTCAAGTTGGCTCAAATCACGGACTGTTTGACATGGACTATGAAAGCATTCTCCCCAAGAGCTTTCTAAACAATCATTGCATTGGCTTTGAAAATATGATTCATAGTAAACTGGATCCATGCCATATGCGTTTAGTCCATAATCAAACCACCAATCACATGTCCAGGGGCATGCATAGTGGGACTGATTTATCCAGGTAGGTCCAAATCTGAGCTTGGTGTGGTGAGTCTCACAGCGCCCATCTTTATTCAGCAGATCCCACCAAAGTTGCTTATATCCTGCAAAATTATACATTGTGTCAGGGAAAATCAATTCAGGATTTTTACCTGGCCATGTCTGGTACCTTCCTCCGGTATATTCTCCAGGCCACCTTGTGCGATTGATTGTATAAGATTTATAGTAGATTTTTGTTCTGTCACTTCCACCAGTACAAATGACTAACAGATCACAAAAATCTTGCGAGAGGGGTCTTTCTGCTTCATAGGAGGCTATCATACTAGTGGAATATATCATGTCATGTATCCACTTGTTTCCTTTAGGGTAAACTCTCCTTTCAGGTACAAGATGCATAATATTAGTATGACTCTACAGGTTTGCATCAAGTACTTTTGTATTTCGGAGCTGCCATGTAGGCCTCCACTTCTCTTTGTATACAGCCCATGATTCATCATCTGAAATAGACCGGAGTGTCTCCTTTTGCTGTGCATGATCCCATTCTGTGATAATAACCATAACATGATTATGGTCTTCTTCTTGTTGTTGTTCTTGATGCTGGATGAATTCTCTGCTGAGAAATTCTGGCAGAGAATTATCAATTCCCTTAATATGCTCGACCTTAAAGTCAAAATTAGCAAACAAAGCTTGCCATCTTGCAAATTTAGCATCTTCAGGGTTTTTGATAGTTTTATTCAAAACTTTATCTAAGGCCTTAGCATCAGTCCTTAGCAAGAAGAATCTATTAGCTAGATGAATAGAAAACTTACTGACACAGTTCCAGGCAGCTTTAACTTCTTGTTCTATTGTGGATTAATTCTTCTCAGCTTTACTCCATGTTCCATATGCATACTACACAAATCTTTCTTCTTCTTTCATACTTTTGTCAGTAGGGCTCTGTTTGGGCACACCTCCCCAACCAATATTGCTGGCATCTGATTCTACAATTTTGAAATATCCATCTTCTGCAACATGAAGAATGGGGAGCTTTCTTACCTTAGCCTTGATTTTTCTGATTGATTATGTATGAGCTTTTGTCCAAGGCTTAGGATTCTTTCTGAGTCTCTGGTTTAGGAGAGACCTGTCAATTGCACAATTTGGATAAAAATTGCTTACATAATTTAAACAGCCCAAAAATCTTTGCAGTTGGGTTTTATCCAGAATGATGTCTGGAAATTTATCTTTAAACTCAATAGCATGATTCTGTAAAGCAATTAATCCATTCTCTATAGTGTGCCCCAAGAATTTGATCTTAGTCTTACACAATTCCATCTTTTTCTTACTTAAGACTAAGCCATTTTTCCTTACTAATCTCATAAAAATATTTAGATGCCTGAAGTGATCTTGAAGATTTTTTGAGAATATTAGGAGATCATCAATGTATGCTAGGAGCCATTCTGCATCAGGTTTAAAAATAGAATCCATTACCTTCTGGAACTTAGAAGGTGCATGCTTCAGTCCGAATGGCATCACATTCCATTCATAGTGGCCTCCAGGTATGCTGAATGCAGTTTTCCACTTGTCTTTTTCTGCTATAGCCACTTGCCAGAAGCCAGACTTTAGGTCAAACTTAGAAAATATCTTGGCTCCTGCTATCCTTTCCAACAGATCTCCCTTATGTGGGATAGGATAAGTATCATCTGCAAGAATATAATTAAGAGGTTTATAGTTAATGACTAACCTGGGGATACCTCTTATCTGTTCACTCCTCTTATTCACATAAAAGCCATAGCAGTTCCAGGGACTGCTTGACTCTCTGATCAGCTTTCTCTGCAACAACTGATTTATTTCTTTCTCACAGAGCTCTCGGTATTCTTTGTTCATGGGAATTTCTCTGGATTTGCATGGTCTGCCCGTATATCCTTCTTTGTAGGGCAACTCAATACTATGATGTTTGCAGTGCCAAAATGCATTTGGCTCCTCTGCACAAAATTTTTCTTCAAACTTCTTCTGTAGTTCAACAATTTGTTTCTGAACTACTGCATAACTTAACTAATCTTCAATTCTAATCAGGTTCTTGTGGTCTTTCAGTTCTGCAAGACTGTCTTCTGCTTTTTTGAGTTCCTGCATGGCTTGTACCATGGTGGATATTCTCTGCTTGGAAACATAAGGCAACTCAATTCTTTTTCCTTTTCCATCAGAAGTAAGTAATTACTAGTCTCGAAAGGGGAAGAACAATTTGGAAACGCTCTGACCTAGCCTGTCGCTCTGACCGTCCTTATCGCAGCACATAGATTTTCTCATAGGTCACGGCCCTTGCAGCCGCAGAGCCCGCATGAGCTCACCCTGGGCTTCTTCAATGGAGCAGGATGGAGGCCCGCTGGCTCCATCTTGTAAAGATCTCACTGCAGGACACACCTCCAAAAGAAATATTTATTTCTTCACCCGCCTTACCTCAGGCTCGACAGTCACTTGCCCAAACCTTGATCTAACGTCTGCAACTCCTCTGCAAAATCATGGAAAGAAGGAAATGGATACTTAGCAGCAACAACCACAAAGAACAACCAGACTCCTGTCCCCTCGAATGAGACTGGAGAAGAAGCGAAAGAAGATACAAAATCAAAAGAAGAAACAAAGAAGAAAAACACATGCAACTCAAAAGCAAGGAAAAGTTCGGAAATAATTATAGAGGACCCTGATGTCGTAGTTTACAGGGAGTACATGCAATAACACGCGATTATCTACAAATTTATGGGCATTTGGCCCATGAAACAAGCACTAAAGGGGTGGATTCATGCCAAATGGAACCCAAAAGGAGAGATTGACCTACAGCTTAGGTCCAAGGGCTTCTTCACAATTGTCTTCACTCTCCTGGAGGATCGGGACAGAATATTTGAAGGGGGTCCATACTTGTTCAACTTGACAGGATACGGCTATACTCTTTACCTACAGACTACTGGGCACCATCAATCTTGAAGGCCATAGGAGATGAGCTAGGAGAGTACATAAAAATTTCACAGGGCACCAATAATGGACACTACATTTCCTATGCAAGGATATGTGCCTACGTAGTGTTAGGTAAATTTGACTCGAGATAGAGTCAATATTTGACTAAGGTAAATAGTAGTGTTTTTGGGGCACATGGTATTGTGCACCCATATTTTTCAGCCCGTGGTATTGCATGTAATAGAGCCTATAAAATTCTGGGAAGACTTCATTGTAAGGTAGGCCTAGAGGTGAGCCGTGAAGGCTCACTTGGCCGGATTGGCCAGGGTTTTGGCCAATGTTTAATGAAATTTAATTGGTAGGGTTTTTCCCCGGGTTTGGGGTTTTCTCGGTTAAACATTTGACTTTATGTTTATGATTTTTTGTTGGCCTCTTTGTATTTATTTATCTTAGTAAATTTTTATTATTTCTGCCGTAAAATCTTAACAACTGGTATCGGAGCCATTTAGAGGGACATTTTCTTTGTATTGGTCTGGTGGATGGAGAGATCAATAGATCTGACTACAAATCTTCTCATTTTTTTTTATTTTTTTTGCTCGTGTGATGATATATGAATTTTTTGTTCAAGGTATTATTTACCGCCCATCAAGGATTTGATATAGCTGGCTTTTTTTCTACGTGAATAGGAAGATCGAGAAAACATATATTAAGAGGAGGAGTTGTTGTGCCCAGACCACTGAGATTCTCATGGTCGTAGGCCAGATTAAAGTATGAAAAACAAGAAAATCTGAAGATATTTGCAAGGCGGCAAGCTATGGAAATCGATATTTCTATGGTATTTGCGAAGTGGCAAAGGAAGATCTAAATTTACATTGAAAATATTGAACACAGACTTGCAGACGCTTGTGTTTTTTAGTTTTCTGGGTGTTGCATTTAGAGGTTTTCTCGTGTTCTATTTTGATCTGCGTCTGATGGAGGCAGATCTACATGATATTTAAAATCTGCTCTTAGATGAGAATTGGAACCTCAAAGTCTCGGATTTTGGTCTGAGCGCAGTGACACAGCAACTCAGGCAAGATGGTCTGCTACACACCACTTGTGGTATGCCTGCGTATGTTGCTCCGGAGGTTATAACAAGAAAGAAAATTGTGAAGTCGACATTCCCTTGAGAGACTAATTGATGGCATGTGTGCCATTTGGAGGGGCATTGTCAGTCAACTGGAGCCAACATCGTCAGTGTTTGTTAGAATGCTCTCTGCCTCACATTTCAGCGCTTGCACAGTCACATCGATTGACTAATCGCCAATGCAGCAGTTGGAGCAGAGGAAATTCCCTGGCTTCATCAAATGCAGGTCTTTTTCACAAAAGAATCTTTCAACTCATTATTTGATCCTAGCTTATATCATTTGTGTTCTCAACAAAGAGGACATAGATTGGTTGTCAGGGCAGAATCAGACTACTATAGTATTCTTGGAGTGTCGCGGAATGCCAGTAAATCAGAAATAAAAAGTGCTTATCGAAAACTTGCAAGAAAATATCATCCATATGTAAACAAAGAAGTTGGCACAGAGAAAAAATTTCAAGGAAATCAGCAATGCCTATGAGGTTCTGTCGGATGATGAAAGACACCCCATATATGAAAAATATGGTGAAGCTAGACTTAAGGGTGTTGGTGCAGGCACTGGGGACTTTTAGCAATCCATTTGATACTTTTTGAATCTTTATTTGAAGGAATGGGAGGTTTGGGAGGTTTGAGTGGCACATATGAAGCTATGGAAATTACATAGGAAAGGCGTTAGCACGTTTGATGATTAGTGTAGATCATAGCGCTGAAGAGATACACAACAGAGGCAGTGAAGGCTCATGAAAAATTAATTTCTTTTATTGCAGTTGGTGGGCAGATTATGTACAGCTATGATGTCATCTTTGGAGAGGACATCATGAATAAATGCAGACAATGAGAGAGGATATGAGCACATGGATTACTTAATTGATGAACCATGTATCTGAAGATAATTCCTAGAGGACTGGTGGTTACAGAGGCTGGTGACCCATGTAATCTGGTAGATGGGTTCTTTTTATATGGACATTGATTTCATATGTACAAAGACAACAACAATGAAAAATATATATATATTATAATGGAGTTAATTTTACATGTAAATGGGCATACTGCTGTAAGACCTGGTATGGCATGCATACCACTAGATAATAACTGGTAAAGTTTGGGTTAGACCTAGGTGATAGGGGGGATGTCAAGTTAACAATTACCCTGGGTAAAAATTTGAGGGGGGAAGAGCTAGAGTGAGCGGGGTTGTCTCACTTAGCAGGTTTGGCTGGATTTAGTCAATAATCCCCAAGTCAATTTTAAGGGGGGAATTGTTAGGTAAACTTGACTCGGGATAGAGTCGATATTTGACTAGGGTAAATAGTAGTGGTTTTGGGGAACATGGTATTGTGCACCCATATTTTTCAGCCCATGGTATTGCATGTAATGGAGCCTATAAAAGGCTGGGAAGACTTCATTGTAAGGTAGGCATGGAGGTGAGCGGTGAAGGCTCACTTGGCCGGATTGGCCAGGGTTTTGGCCAATGTTTAATGAAATTTCATTGGTAGGGTTTTTCCCCGGGTTTGGGGTTTTCCCAGTTAAATATTTTTGTTTATGTTTATGATTTGTTTCTGGCCTCTTTGTATATATTTATCTCAGTAAATGTTTATTATTTCTACCGTAAAATCTTAACACATAGATGTCTTGGGCACCTTACCAGAAGAAATAATACTAAACTACATGGATGATATATGGTCTCAAAACATAGACTATGAGCATATTCCTTTCAGATTTAGGAAATTCCCTGAACATGGACATCTCTTTCGATATTTTCCCCAAAACAAGGCTCCAGCAAAAGAAGATCAAGCGAGGGAAAAGATGACCAAGGATACACCAAGGCAGGAAACAAACACAAGAAGAACAAAATATTATACATAAAGAAAGACTCTCCCATGTTCTCCCAACAAAATAAGTTTGAAGCTCTAAACACACTTTAGGAGGAGATAGAACAACAAAGAACAAGGAAAGAAGCAAACATGCAACAGGAAAACTCAACGAAAATAAAAAAAAAAGGAAATGGAAGCCCAAAACAAATTCACACAAGAGAGCACTCAATACCAAGAGGATACTGACATGGATAACATACAGAAAGTACCCACCCTAGAGGAAACTGAGATTGAACAAGTCCTAATGGGAATGGATCTGCAGAAAATAGCAAAAGAATGGAACAAAAATGGAATAGAAGCCATTCCCAGGGAGCACATTCAAAAAATTGAAGAGACTTACCTGCTACAGGAAGGAATGCACTAGATCCGAGAACACCAAAACAAGGGCAGGAGCACAGAAAGTAGAATAATGGTCAACTTAAGTGCTGGGAAAAAATTTCCAAAAGGGCATAACAGGAAGAGAGGCCAGAAGTCTACTAGCCAATTCCTCCAAGAGTTGGGAGCTCGCCTCATCAATGAAGGAAAAATAAGAGCAATCACTGTACCCCCCAAAATTTTTCAATGATTTGTACATCCTGAAATATTATAAGACTGAACAACCCTAGTAAGAAAAGAATTCTAAAATCTAGAATAGCCTCTGATAAACTAGACATCGTCCTACCTCAAGAAACCAAAAGCGATCTAAACTCAATGGAAGTTCTTCAATGATCCTGCTTCAAAAACCAATACAACCATATGGAAATCTCGGCATCGGGCACTGCTGGTGGTCTTTCCACCTTTTAGAAGGACTCCTGCTTTCATCTTTGTGAATCTGCGGCTTCCAAATACGCCCTCACCACAGTCCTTCAAATCATTGGCACCACGGACAAGATTTCTATCACCAATGTTTATGCTCTTCACTCTGTTACTGAAAGAATGTCCTGGTTAATCAGCTTAAAAAAGCACCTTGGCTCTTTCAACCATCCCCTCAGCATCATATCTGGCAACTTTAATATGATGATCAATCTTGTGGAAAAGATCTAGTTGCCTTCTAGGACCTTATTGATGCTCTTCGACTCATAGACACCCCCACCAAAAATGGCTCTTTTACCTGGAACAATAGAAGAGGTGGGGAAAGACAGATAGCCTCCAGGCTAGATAGATTCCTCCTCTCTGAGGATTTGTACCTCAGTTCCTTGGAAACGGAAGCTAACATCACCCCTCATGTGGGATTAGATCACTGGCCCATTGTTCTAAAAATACAGTTATCAGAAGGTCCCAAAACAAACCCTTTATGTTTGAAGCATTCTGGATCAATCATCCTAAATTCATGGAAAAAATGAAAGAATGGTGGTCCACCCCCAACCCACCTAAGGAAAAAAAATGTATAAGTTCCAGCAGAAACTGAAATTTGTCAAATTTGAACTTAGACTCTAGAATATGAACACCTTTGGAGACATCATAGCAGAAAATAAATTGATAGAACTCAAAATGGAAGCCCTACAATAGAACATCATCAACAATGGAATGATCAAACAAAGGAAGCAAGAGGAATTAAAGATACAAAAATGCTGGGAGGATAGGGCTGCTCAAGAGGAGACATAATGGGGCTAAAAATCCAGGGTTAGCCGGCTCAAAGATGGAGAAAATAACACATCATTATTTTGTTGTTCTATGATCTAACATTGGAAAGACAACAGAATACTAAGCCTAAAAAATCAACAAGGAAACATCCTCAACACTCACACAAACATAGAAGAGGAACTCAACCAATATTTTGGATACATCCTCACTAAATCTAACAATGCGAAAGGGGAAGAAATAGAAAAAATCACGAGAAACATACCCACAATATTAACTAAAGATCAAAACCAAATTATTATAAGGAAAGTTTCTATGAACGAAGTTGAAGAAGAAGTCCAGACCATGCCCAATGGAAAAGCCATAAGACCGGATGGATTCACCATTAACTTCTTCAAAGCCTCCTGGCCACTGCTTAAAACAAAGCTCTAGATCTGGTGGAAGAATCCCACATCCAAAACTCAATCCTAAAAGCCCTCAATTCTAATTTCCTCACCCTCATCCACGAATCTGAAAATGTTGACTCCCCTGACCAATTTAGGCCTATTTTCCTATGCAATGTTATTTACAAAATCATCTCCAAGGTTCTGGCCAATCGCATCAAAAACATCTCGCCCCTCCTCATCTCCCCCCAGCAAATGGGCTATGTCGAAGGCAGACAACTTTTGGGCAACATTATCCTCTCACAGTAATTCATTCACTCTCTCAAGGAGCAGAAGAAACCAGACACACTCATCCAATTAGACATGTCCAAAGCCTTTGACAAAATCAACTGGAATTATATCAAAAAAGTGTTGGAAGCTTTCGGTTCTAACAAGGACTGCACAAAATGGATTATGGCCATGGTTTCAGGAGCCTTCTTCTCCATTCTTATTAATGGCTCACCCTCCTCCATGATCAACCCTTCCTGAGGAATCAGGCAAAGCAATCCCCTCTCACCTTTCCTTTTTTTCATCATGGCAGAAGGTCTCAGTTGCTCCATATAGGCTGCCTCCTCAAATGGCAGTATCTTTGGAATAAAAATCTACCCCTCCACTCCCCCTTCTGCTCACCAAAAATTTGTGGATGAAACTCTGCTCATGGGCTCTCTTATTGTCAAAGAAGCCCTTGCCTTTCATAACATTCTTGCTGAATTTTCCCAAACCTCTGGCACTTCCATTAACACAACCAAATCTAAAATATTATTTCTAAATACCTCCTAGCCCATTCAATTTAACATAGCAAGAACTTTGGGTTTCCAGATCAGTTCCTTCTCCTTCAATTACCTTGGAGTTCCCTTAACTAATAAACCTCTTGCTAAAGTTAATTGGGAATATCTAGTAACCAAACTAAAAAAGAAGAAGAAGAAGAAGAAGAAGATTTCTTACTGGAATTTTAGATCCCTGAATCTCTCTAGTAGATTAGTCTTGGTCAACTCTGCTCTACAAGCCATCCCACAATACCAGTATTCTACCATCTCCACTCCCAAATCTATTTCCACCCAAATTAATATCATCCAAAGAGATTTCTTATGGAAATGCAAATAAAACAAAGGAAAATGGACCCTTGTTGCCTGGGATAAAATTTTTAGACCAAAAAAATGAGGGCTTGGCCTCAGAGACCCAAATTTGTTGGGAAAAATACTGGGCGCAAAAACATGGTGGAGGTGGATAACCTGTCCTAAAACCTCTTGGGCAGAGCTCTAGAATGCAAAATATGCCCCATCTCACCACCCTCATCAGGCTCTGTGGCAACATCAAGGGCTCCTTTGTTTGGAATAAAGCTTGGGGGAACAAAGCAACGATTCAAAAGAATTGCTTCTAGGAAATAAGAAATGGAGGCACAACATTGTTCTGGGATGACGCTTGGGATAAATGCCCTCGTCTCAATCAAGACCAATTCCAACAAATCAAAATTCATATGGATGGCCAAAATAAAAATCCGGTCAAATATTTATGGAAAAAAGATGAAAACACTAGATGGAGGGAATGGAAAGAGGCCCTCGAATGGGTTCAACAAAATCACCCTCAGGAATGGAGAAATCTAGCTGAAGAGCTAGGAAAAAGGTAGATTCAAATGGAAGAGGAGTCGGACAAGCTAAGATGGGGCTCCAATGCTACTGGTCACTTCAACATAAAAGAGGCCTATGGCTACTTAAACCACCCCACTCCCACCCCCACCGAAAGAAAATTGAGAAATATCTGGAACCGCAAACATTGTCCCAAAATCTAACTCTTTCTTTGGCTAGTAATGCACGAAAAAATTCTAACCTGGGAGAATTTAATCAAGAAAGGCTTCATCGGCCCTTCCATCTATATGCTCAGAAAAAGGAATGGTTAAACCTCAAATCATCCATTAAATGAATGCCACTTTTCCTCCAACATCTGGAATTGGATCTTCCTTGTCTTTAACTCCTCAAATAGGGACCCCTCCTCCATTATCAATTCCTTGGATCACTGGTGCACCTCCTTCTCCAATCAATCTCTCATTAATATGGCATGGAACCTTTTGCTGAGAATAATTTGTTGGGTCATCTGGAAGGAAAGAAATTCTAGAATATTAAAAAATCAAGAAAAAAAACAAGAACATATAATTCATTCCATAAAATAGGCTCTCAAGGAATCTGCTTCCATCACCAAACTACCAGAACCCACTGCTCACCCCCCCCCCTCCAGAGGATCTCTGCATCCTATCTCTTCTCAACCTATCCCTCCACAACTCTCTTATGCATCACAAATATCCACTTGCCACATTGTCTGACCCCAAGTAGATGCCTTGTGAACCCAACTACATCAAGCTAAATTATGATGGGGTATCAAAAGATAACCCGGGCAAAGCAGTTTTTGGTGGTGTCTTTAGAGATCACACAGGCCAAATTCTCTGGATATATTATGGAATTCTAGGACACACTACCAATAATGTGGTTGAGCTTTAGGCCTTGGCTCATGGTCTCGCCATTTCCATGGATAAGAACTTTTGGCCCTTATTTGTCGAGGGCGACTCCATGGTTTCTACCCAAGACTGCAAAAAGGTCCAATAGGGCAGAAATGTCAACCAGGTCTCAGACAATTGGAGACTAAACAAAATTCTGCAGAAAATTAAACTCCATATCGACAGGGCCAAAGGTGTCACCTTCTACGCAGTCAGGCGCAAGGCCAACCAGTTGGCCGACTTGCTAGCAAACGCTGGCGTCAAAGGAAATAATAGTCTCATGTCCAAATCTTGGGACACCTTCACTCTGTCAGACGTCAAAAACGAATGCAGTCACATCAGGGACATTGATTAATTGGCAGAAGGACAACCCATCCCCTCCACATCTCTTCTCCTCCTTCACGACAGTCATGACCCAGACCTCTCGCACCCTCACCACTCTCCCCCCGTATGATCGAGCCTACCGCTCTGTCCCTGACAGACATTCGAATGACAACCCCAACTGTAATATCAATTTCCCTCAAATGATCTCTAGCCTGGGTGTCCCATTCTCCTGCTGCATCTCCTGTCGTGCTCTCCTACCTCTAGCCTATATTAACCTCATCATGCTCTGTTATATTTCATTCCATTCTCTAGTTGCTATGACCCCGTTTCTAACTTCCTTTCTCCTCCACTCATCCCTATTTCTCCCCGTGCCCAGCCACCCAAGCCTCCCTTTGTAGTTTGCAGCTCCTGCCTAGATCCCTTTGATTTTCATTTCTCTCATGGCCCCCCACAAAGCCAATCCCTCCCTCCTTTCCCATGGTCGTTGTGCGATCATGGTGCCCGCTAGTCTAACCCCTCTTGGCCCCCTATTACACGCGCAGAGACAACGGCCATAAATTTTGTGCTGGACTTTGGAGTAGCTACTAATGAGGAAGTGAAGGCTCAGATAAAGGAAATTGAAGATAAAGCTCGGACCATTCGCATAAGAACCCCGGCAAAAGTTGTAGACGAAGCCTTCAGCTAGATCCCAGACCCTAGTCTCACTAGATCTAGGGAGAACCTTTATAGTCGTGCCATCAACCTCCACTGGCAGATCAAAACCATGTTGGCCATGGCGCTTCAGGAGCAGCAGGATCACATCAACATTCTGGAACGAAAAAGTGACTCCCTCACCGAAAATTTTGTAATGTATGTTGACGAAGTGCACCATCGCTAGTTCATTGACAAAATCTCTCCACACTATGCTCTTCTTTAACACAGGACTGCAACTCACCATCTTAATCCAATCACCAAATCTGAAGGTGTTGATCCTTCTGTCTCCCACTCTTTCTCGGTGAAAGTCAGCCCCGATGGTGTTGGACCCTTCTTCAGCGGGAAGCAACATTATGGCTCCAAAGATTGCAGCACTCATGAACGTCTGATCAGTGTAGACGACTTCGTGATGGAGGAAGTAGCCCAGCCATGCTCACTAGGCTTATAGTTTTCCAGGTTCTGCGACTGCAATCTTCAAATGCACATTTTTTCTTCTTCAGCGAGGCCAAAAGGCCTTTTTTCTTGACTTAACTATCTATGTTTTGATCACTTCTCACTCCCCTCTTCTTCTCTCCCTACAAATCCTATCCCAAAGGATGAAAACAATGTCCACAGTAACAGATGTAATGACTGCAACAAGGCAAAAATATGTAATTTTACCTAATACTGGCGCTGATGTAATTCTCTGTTTTGTATGAATATGAATAACCCCATCTTATTTACAAAAAAATAAAAATAAATAAATACTATTTATTAAAATAATAAAAGATTCAAATTAAATACTCGTATTTATTATTTATTTTAACAAAACACAAATTAAATACTCATTCACTATAAGCTAAAAAAACTTACTTTATACTCATTCACTATAAGCTAAAAAAACTTACTTTATATTATTCGTTGTTTTTTAAGTTGAAAATGTACATAGTTAATATAGTTTAAAAGTTCGAACTTTTATTAAAGGATATACTCAATGCTTTGATAAGAAGTTTCATTAAAATATATATATATAATATATATATATATATATATATACATATATATATATATATATATACATATATATATATATACATATATATATATATATATATATATATATATATATATATATATATTTTTATTTTATTTAATTGAAAAGTTATTTTACAACCAACTAATTTGAATAATATGTAAAGATAAAATATATAAATATTAATAAATTTATTTTATTATTTCTTATTCGTAATTTGAAATATTCATTCTGCAACTAACTTAATTTATAAGTTAGTATTTATTCTTTTTAAATAATAAATTTTTTAACAAAAAAAAATGTTAATATAAATAATTTTAATATATATGTGTAAATGTTTTATAAAATTAATTAGCATACATTCATCTCATTTTGGATCTACCAAGTTCTTATAGGGATAACATTTTTTATGATGTAAACTTGATTCTAAGTGCAAAATTTGAGAAGAGATTTATATTTTAATATATTTGAATCTTCTTAGTTCTTGGTGGATCCTATTGTAAATCTATGTTGATTTTAAGAAACACATTGTTAAGATGTTTTAAATCCAATTGTGATACCCCAGTTACTGTAAAAAAAAATTTATTTTCCTTGTTTTTACTATGAAGAACTTGGTAAATGTTGGGTTGAGGTAAAAAACCTAGTGAAACCTTTTATGCATATAGGTTTTATTTTTCCTAAAAATAAAAATAGGTCCTAGGGATTCACAGGAAAAAACCTCTGAGTAAAAAAATTCTTTTACAAAATTCTTTTACCAGACAGTGGTGGATAGTTACTCCTCTCTCTTTCCCAAAATATAAAAGTATTTGGGGAAAAAGAA
This sequence comes from Pinus albicaulis, assembly GCA_034641835.2. Taxonomy (NCBI): domain Eukaryota; kingdom Viridiplantae; phylum Streptophyta; class Pinopsida; order Pinales; family Pinaceae; genus Pinus; species Pinus albicaulis. The sequence goes on from CM076574.1 coordinate 958,274,553, forward strand.
ATCCAAGGAAGGAAAGGAAATGAATTTGAGGTTAGCGGCATCTAAGAGAAGAGAGAGAGAGAAGTTAGAGCATGAAGCAGGATGCTCTCGTGGGCATTCTTGAGCTAGTCAGAGAGCCACTAGAATCCCAGAAAAAAAAAATTTGAGTATGCAAGTTCTTGGTTGGACTAGGAGTCTTGATGTCAAAGAACAAACCTTAGGGTCAATGTCTATGTTGTTCTAGAACTTGAAGGCTCTGTGGGAGATAAGACATAATTGTCATTCTCATTGATTGGGAGGAGAGGTCTTTCACCGTGTTGAATTCCTAAGTTGGTTGTACTTATTCAAATAAGTATAATTTAAGTTTATCTATGTGAAATTATTAAATAATATGATTTCTAGAAATTGCTAATTTCTTAAATGAATTGTGGATGACATTTTCTCTTGTGTGGCTGTATGAATCAAATGTATTTGAAAAATTACTAGTTCTTTGAATGAGAAGTGGAAGGAATGATATTTTTTTCTTGGTGAAATTATGAGAGCATATCACTCTTAAAAACTACTAGTCTATTAAGAAAAGGGGGTTGTTTGCAATAATAAATAGAACCACTCTCAGAATGGATTACTGAAAATTCTTTTTTTTTTTCCAAGGAAAAAATCATAATTTTTCATTAAAATAAAAAATTATATGTTTCATTTTACATTTAACATCATAGAAAATCACTATTTCTCAAAAAGAAAAAATGAAGTATCTGCAATCTGTGCAAGTATGCTGCTAATAATGCTATCCACCCTGTACATATGTATGCTAGTATGAAAATAAAAGCCGGTAGCATGCACATAGCACGTTAGTTACAAAAAGATAATAACAGTCTGAAAAAATTCAGTCAAGGAGTTACTGCGCCCATATCCTGAAGTTCATCTATGAACAATCTATTAAAGTATCTATAATTCTGTGCATCAACATGTTCAGTGATGTGCCAGCATCCCCAAACTAGCTCCGTAGCTTCTTTGGAAAGTTGGTCTGCCATTTGGTTCCTTTGCCTGTATATATGAGTAATGATAATAGAATCAAAAGCTTATTTTAATAAAATAACCAAAAGTGATGTGAGCGTGTGTGAGTGACACTGTGCATGTGACTGAAACCAGTTGATAACTAATTGAGAGTCACCAAAAATCTACAATCTATTGCATCCTTTTTCTCAGGAAAAAACAAGGAGTAATCGAAGGCTAAGGAGCTCAGAAAAGTTATTAGTACTCGGCCCCAAAACCCATCTTGAGTTGGTAATAGTGTGTGTCAGATAAATGAAGAACCGCCCCACCACCACACCCCTGGTTATTTGATGCCCCGTCAAAATATGCCCAAGGGTAGGATTTATCGATAAATTCGGGAACAATACCATGAGTAGGGGAAGGATTACGATATGCCAGTATGAGATGATATGTAGCTAAGATAGAAGTGAAAATAAGCTCCTAGATGATTTGCTTGCCGTCAAATATACATCTGTTTCTCCAGGTCCAAATGCCCCAAGCCATTAACAGCGGAATATTGCGGAGCTTTGAATAGGAAGACGCATTCCACCAGTTGAACCAGGCCTCAGTTAAAGATCCACCATGCAAAATGACGCCGTAGCCCAAAGAATTTGTGACCATAAACCAGAGATCCTGAACAAATGGACAATCAAGGAAAATATGCTTTGTGTCTTCCTCCTGAGCTAAGTAGAAACAACATCTGGAGGGGCCTTGAGTAGCCCGTTTTTTTATATTTTCCATGGTCGGAATGCAGTTTTTTAGTATGCACCACATCAACAGTCGGGTCTTATGTGGCACTTTGAGTTTCCAAATAGAATGCCACCACCAAGATTTTACAGGGGGTTCTTTATGAGAAATAAGCGTGATATAGCCAATCTTTGGGGAGTATCTAGATATGAGAAGCCTGAAGAGCATGGATATATCTGTTCCAAGAAGGATGACCTTCAGGTGGTATGCCAAGGGCATCAGCCGATTGCCAACCCTTATCCATCCAGTCAGTCCTTCTTTATTCAGCCACCTGTGATAGATACTTGCCACTTTTGAAAAATCTGAAATTTGATCGAAGGAGTAAAATTATCCATCCTACAATTTTGCCCAAAATCTGACTGGAGTTGGCCAAAATTTGATGGCCGAGTTTCAAAAAATTTGTTTCTTCTTTAAGTTGCCACATCACCAAGTCAACCCTCAAAATTTGACTGCTCCTAACTCCTTCATACAGACTCGGAATGGAGTGATGTCTGCACTGTTGGAATTAGAAAGACGAGATCTTTAACTTGACACTAATTTTTCCACATGTCAGAAAAATTGATTTTTGAGCCTTTGTACTTATGCCACTTGTACTTGGACCTGTTCGTTCCACCTAGATCACTAGGGCCAAATCCAGGCTGAGCCTTGTAAATCCTATTTGAGGGTGTGGTTCAGTCAAATATTTGGCACTAGAAAATCAAGTGAGCTACAGATTTGATTTATTTTATTCTCTGTCGTGTTTTCCAGATCTTGAACCCAGATTTACTTTACTCAGGAACTACTTAATAAAATAAACCCTCATATCTGCTACACTAGTTTTACCGCATTGGTTTTTTCCAGGGACTTATGTCCAAAAATCCTTGTATCCCTTTGTTGGATGAGCGTATTATTCAGTAAATGATTTGCATGTGTAGACTGTAGTTGTGTTTATTTCGCTATTTTATGAATCTAATTTCTGGAAATCACTTGTAATATTTAAATCAAGTAGGAGAAATAAACCATGTTACTGCAGTAGAATTTTCACATGGGATCAGAGTGATAGCAGATCAAGCTGAATCTCTAGCAATCAGCTGAAGAAATATTTATCTATAGGGTAGCATAAGAAGTAGTACATTCAGAAAGGGAAACTTGACATCCGAAGAACGCAGATCCAAAAAAGGACAACGTTGAAGCTGCAGAAGTCCATCAAGCTTATGCAGACCCTTCCCAAGGTAGCATAAGGACTGTGTCACCCAGTCTGGGGTTACACAGTCCACTTCTGATCAGCGCTGAGGCTACGCTGGGCCAGTTAATGAGATACAATCCAGTCATTTCTTCAGCTACATAAAATATTTTCCAAGATTCGGAAGTAGTGCTTCAGATATTCAGCAATGATGGTGGGGTGGAGATTCTACAGGTGTATAATTATGCCTAGCTAAGTCAACAAAGGTGGGAGGAAGATAATTAATTAGCAGAACTGAGCTAAATAGATCTAAGCTTCGATCATGAGGATCAGAAAGTTTTGTCCGATTATGTTTGGGTGAAAAAATTCTAGGAGGGAAATCAGTTTTCAGCAGAAGTGGTTACAAGAGGGTTTCTAGTCACCAAGAAACCCAGATCCAAAGGGAGAAGAATTATTGTTTTTTTCAGATCTAAGAAAGATGGCTCGATTTGGACTGAGGGATCAAGATAGATTGGATGGCATGTCCAACTATGTTATCTGGAGGGCCATAATCCTTTCATTTCTAGATGAGTATGGTCTCAAAGATCATGCATAAAAGGTTCTTGCTATACCAACTGATGCAGATCCTCTAAATAAGTATGAAGAAAATCAAGCGCGGACTAAGTGTTTGATCATAGACTAAGTCAAGGAACACGTTATTCCTCATATTGCTGGAAAGACTACAGCAAATGACATGTGGGTAGCCTTGGACACGATGTACCAAGGAGGTTCCATCCAAAGAAGAATGTTTCTGAAGAACCATATGTGGTTGTTCCAAATGATGAAGGGTGAAGAGATAGATCCATTCCTCTTTAGGCTTCAAGCCATCTGAGATCAGCTAGTTGGCATTGGTGCTACTCCAGATGAGGGGATCTTAGTGAGGACTGCTCTAAATGCAGTCTCGGAAGATTGGGAAATTTTTTTCCAGAGCATTCTGGAAATGGAAGCGTTACCATCATGGGCTGACATGTGGGCTATCCTCCGCCAAGAGGAGATCAGGAGGGTCACCAAGAGGCAGAATATCGATGGAGGAAGTGGAAAGGCAAAATTCAAAGTGGAGGAGGATAATGCAGCCCTTGCATCAAGGGAAGAAGAATATGGACCTTTCCAAGGTCCAGTACTTTAACTGTGGTGATATTGTACATTTTTCTAGTAGTTGTCCTAAGAAGAAGGACAAAGGAGCTTCTGATTCCAAGGCTACAATAGCAAAGGAAGATGGATCTGATGATGATGCAACCATGAGTGCTCATGTGCCTTGAGAGAAGAGGTGGGGTGACATGGATCTATAGAGCATCTACAGACAATGGCGGGATCCTTGAGTCATCCCTACTCTTGAATCACATACGAGCTACGGGAGCCTTAAGATGGTAGCGTGATGAGTCGGGAGGTGGTTGCAGAAGGTCACACTGAAGCAAAAGGGGGAGCTAAAGAGCTAAAAAAGGAGTAGTGTAATGCAGAGGTAGCAACAATGTGAAGGAAACAATGCAGAGGGGCTTATGGGACTTCAGCAGCGTAGAGAGGTTGTGCTCACGCAACGCAGTGTTGCAGCATAAATTTTCCTCTAGGAGGACATTGTAAATCAGCATGCAAGGAGCTTCAGTGATGGAAGGAAACTTGACTTATCTGTCAAATAGCTGGGCAAAAGTCTTTCAGTTGCTTACTTCTCAGCAACTGAGTTGCAGTGCAGCAGTTAGCAGTGGCAGTGCTATGGGCAGCATGATGCAACAAGTTGAGAAGGAGTTGCGGTATAGATGTGGCAGTGTCAGTGGCAGTGGCATGGGAAACAATACAGAGAGTAGCAGTGCAGTGGATAGAGGGCGACAAGCCAAGCATCAGCAGGAAAAAATCCAACTTCAAGAACTTGTAGTGCATGGTGTGGATGCATTACTAGAGCACATTTTCTAGAGCACACTCCGTGCTAAGAGGGAGTGTTGAGATTTTGTATAGTGGGTGTAGCATTAGGTGTTCTCTAGCCCTGAAATTTTGTGGAGGGGCTAGCCTGATACACTTGAACTCCAAAACCCAGAAAGTGTTTTGAGAAATTTCAGTTGGTGTTCAAGTTTTTCAAATAATTAATTATTTTAATGGATTTCCTAAGTCTAAACTTAGGAAAAATAAATAATTAAAGTGAATTAATTAACACATGTGCTGAAATGTTCTAAAAGACATGGATCAAGTAGTATTTTAATCTCAGTCATTGATGAGTGTTTTAATATCAGTTGTTGAAGGGTTCAATGAAAAAGTATAAGAGAAAGGCTTGAGGTTCAATTGGGGACACACACACCGTTGTAGAGCTGAGAAATAGATATGGAATTATAGGGAGGGTTTGCTAAGAATTTCCAGAGGAATTCTCTATAGCAAGGGGTAGTATGTGCTAAGGGGTTGATCTAATCCCGGAGCCAAGAGTAAGAAAGTGGTAGAGGAGCAACAACAAGGACAACACAGAGAAGCAGAGCAGCAGCTATGCAGGACAACGCAGAGGCTCCAGAGGGCTTCAGAAATTATGCAGAGGGTCTCTAGGGCCAACGTAAGGCACGCTTCACCCTCTTAGGTGTTACGCAGTCCCTCTCTGGGTAGCATAGTGGCATTCTAAGGCTAGTAGGGCTGATGATGGGGCTGCAGGGGCAGCGTTGGGGTTTCTAGGGCCAGATCCAAGCTGAGTCTTGTAAATATTATTTGAGGGTGTGGATCAGTCAGATATTTGGTACTAGCACAACATGTTAGCTGCAGATTTGATTTCTTTTATTCTCTATCAGGTTTTTTGGATCTGGAACCTAGATTTATTGTACTCAGGAACTGCTGAATAAAATAAACCCTCATATCTGCTGCATTGGGTTTTTCCAGGGACTTATGTCCGAAAATCCTTGTGTCACTTTTTTGGATGAGCGTATTATTCAGTAAATGATCTGCATGTGTAGACTGTAGTTGTGTTTATTTCGCTATTTTATGAATCTAATTTTTGGAAATAACTTGTAATATTTAAATTCAGTGGGAGAAATAAACCATGTTAATGTAGTGGAATTTTTAAATTTTTCACAGGCATTTCTCCTGAAACTGAATAGCCTCCAAACAACTGAATCAATATAATGCATCTATCATCAGAGTCTTGTGACTGTTGGATCCTACTGCACTTGTCTACTGGACTCTCTGTGTTGCTGACATCTGCATTCGTGCCCTTTGCACTGCTGCCAACTCTGATCTACGCTCTAGTATCTGACATCTATAACTATGATTCCTGTTTACTTGAAATCTGACTTCATCGTTATAACCGACCCTTCCTGCTACTATTGTACTGTGGGCTCCTCGTAGCCAGGTTCGACCGATGAGACACACCATCTCAATGGACCCTGCCCAAATTTCTTCTTGGGATTATATCTACACATTGCCCGACCTCACACCTGGAGGTATAGCTGCATGTACTCCCTCTGCCCATCTAGCTCGAAATTTCCCCCTCCTGGAGGTCTCTACTTGAGTGGACTCTTCCACTCGGTCTCCTCTCTGCTTCTCTAATTGTGGTTGCCCCACAACCTTCTGAGACTGCTTCTGAGGCTGATGTTGAGAGATAATTTCTCCCTCTCAACCACCAAGTCATTAACCGATGCTTTCTTCTCAAAACCTTGCATGCTTCCTCAACCTCGAGAGCATACAGGTTCTTTAATCTTGAACCGATATGTTTCACCTGTCTCGTGGCTATGTGTTTAAAGAACACCTTTCCTTTTCTAAACATCACCTCATAACCACAGTCTTCCAATACCACTATGGAGATAAGATTATTCCTTAGGCCTGGAACATATACAACATCTGCTAGCCTGAGCGGGGAGCCAAAATCCCTCTGAAAGGTAATTGTATCTATGCCAGTCGCACTATACCTCCCGTCATCTCCAAAATCTATGTTCTGCTAGAGGTCCTTCTCCTCCAAGTCACTGAAGAGATCTTTATTCCCCGTGATTTGTAACAAGGCACCACTATATATATACCACATGCATCCCATTACTATGCTATCCATGCTTGAAATGAGAGTAATATCAAGCTTAAATTGTGAAGCCAATGCTTCACCCGTTGCAATTGCAGGTTCCTTCTCGCTTGCCTTCTTCTATGGACAATTCGAAGAATAGTGCCCATGCTCGTGATAGTGAAAACATCTGATCTTGGAAAAGTCTCTCTTGCCCTCTCCGCCTTAGGATTTATTTCCCTTGGCTTTCTTTTGTTTTCCAACCAATGCACAATCTTCTCCTTTTTTGGTGTTGGAGGTCCAGTCTCTGGTGCTCCACCTTATCTCTTCTATTACCAAGTCGAACCACAAAAGCTCCCAGTCTGGTAACTTTTCCCTCCCATTCCTGGTAACTATTCCATCTCTTTGGAAGGCCTAGAAGTGCTAGGCTCACCAAGTCATCATCGGTTACGGTCACACCAACACTTCCAAGCTCATCTCGACATTGAGTGAACTTCGCCAAGTATGTTGGTATCGTCTCGCCCTCCTCCTTCTTGATCTTTCTGATCTTTTCCTTCAGCGTCAACTTCCTTTGGTCGTTGTTGTTCTGAAACAGATCCGTCAAGGCCTTCCATATAGCATATGGAGTCGCCTTCCCATGGAGACTCAAAACAATATGATCTCGAACTCCCTCCAAAAAGATCCTTCTCGCCTTTGCTACCTTCTTCTGCCATTCATCGAGAAGTTGAGCATTTACTGCTGCGGGCTTGGGAATATGAGTATCTATGAATTCCTTCAACCCGTTTTCCTCCAACACTGGTTCCATCCTGTCCTTCCATGCAATATAATTCGAATTGCCCTCGAGTGCATATTCGAGTCTCAAGCCATTGAAAGACATCTTGATCTGCTGCTGGACCCTAAAGAATAAATCTGCAAATTTTAAATTGTTCAAGACAAACTCAATTTATTCTCTTCTATTGTGATTTTCGACACTCTGATACCACGTAGAAAATATCTAACACTTATCTGATACCATGTAGAAATTATATAGAAACTCTATATAACAATGCATTCAATCTGATCATGTAATGTACTAAAACAATATATTGAATCCTTCTACTACATTTGCGGAATATAAAACATGATCGCTTAATAACATGTAAGTAAGAGAAAGTAAATTATAAATCACACAACACAAGATGTTCTTGGGGAAAGCACCTGCTTAGAACCCCTCTATCATATATTTTACATAGTCTAAGAATCATGAAACAATACAATGCTTTCTTCAACTGAGAAAATCTTGCACACTATCGATCGTCTCACCCTAATCCTGCTCAAAATTGACTAGAAATTCTTAGGCAAAATAGACCAACACTTAGCCAATTCTTAGCCCCTGCTTAGCCCAGCCTTGCTCACGCAATCCCTAGGCAATTAATCCCTATTAAATAGGATAATCAACCTTCCTTGACTGTGTAATCCATCATGAGCCTTCCTCTGACTTTATAATTGTGCTCGGTCAATTCACTGATAATACAACTCATAGTTAACTTCCCTTTAACCTCTATCTCAACTGGGTTGTCATTAGAATCGACATGCATTCGGCTAATAATAGTGAATCATCAGATACTTGGTAGATCACTACTTGTGAATTAAATCTAATTTAATTCACTTGAACTCTCACTAACTCATCATTCAGTTAGAACTAGTTAAATTGATTTCAACTCAGTTAATTTGAGTTAACTGATTACACTCACACCACACTAGTGCTATAACTACAACTGGACCCTGAAAATAATAGAATCACTCTACATGCCTCATCTTAGACCCTAAACTCGAAATTCTTGAGCTAACTAAGTCCATCTCACTTAGTTAACTGATACAAGTGTTTATGAGATGAAATTACATTTTACTTTCAATTCAATTAAGGGATAATGATCTGAAAATGGTCTGGACAACTTGTATGAATTTCAAGAACCTACCACTCAGTTTAAATTAAAATGATCTAGCTTGTGCTTGACAATTTTGCGGAATTATTTACTTGAAAGTGGTGTATGAATTGTTACTGTTTATGTGTCTTAACTTCATTTGTTATTGTTGTAATTTAACATATATGACAGCAACATAATGCAGCAAATAATCATTCAAACACAACAGCAATTTTAATCCAGGAGTTCACCCGAAATCTCGTGGGCTACGTCTCCTTTGAGCTTTATCATCATGACTCGGCTCTTTGGGATTATGGTAAGTGTTTTTTTACAAGTAAATAATTAATTCCAATGAATAAAAAAATGATCCAAAGGACTAAAAATACCATAAATATTCCTCAATTGGCTGTCCAAACTCTGCAAACAGCTTTAGGCTTCCCGTGAACATGATTCCTTCTGTCGGTGCACTAAGCTACTCTAAGCTTCTAAATGGCACAAAATTCCTCAAAATTATGTTTCTGTCACTGAAGCCACTCCTTCTGTATCCAATTCACATCAAACATCAAATACCAACTGATAAATTTCTCAAATTGAGCACTGCATTCCCCAAATAGACTATCCTCCACAGTTTGCCCAGGGTTGCCCAAAACTTCACATCAACTTCTCGAGCTGTATAAGTTCTCAAAATGTTTTCAAACAACTTCCATTTGCTCCAAAATTTCTTAAATAGATAAATTAGACTATTCGTTCATCAAAAACGGCCTCCGGCTACTCTGGTTTCGCCTCCAAAAACTGTCGGCACCCCCTGGCACTAGGGTCAAAGAAAAATTCTATGCTGAGTTTTCGACCTCTAAAATTATTCAAAGCTTTCTTAAACCTTTTTAAATAGATTTATAATGATTTTTACAGTCAATAATGACCACTGGTTCACTGCAAATGGTCTCAAGTAGCTCTTTCTAAGCCCTGCACTGCTGCCGACAAAAGTTGGCACTAATGGCCCCTGGAAATTTAATAAAGTTTTTCAGCCTTCAAACGTTATCTACAAGCTTTAAAAACCATCTCATAAGATTCAGAACATATGAATTATCCAATTTAGACTATTGGATCTCTAGAATAGACCTCTAGCTCCCTTGGTTAGGCCTCAAACTGAATTTGTCTCATGGTGGCCCCGATGGCTCCTTCATCTTCCCTGAAGAAAAATCTACTGAATATCACCTCCATTCTACCTAAAACCTATCCCAAAGTATCCATAAGGTTGAAGAGACCCAAAATTGACTAAAATTTCATCCAATTTGGTCCAATAATGAGGGAGTTATGGCAGAAACAAAATTTTCCCAATGTCCCTCAAAAACCTCCTCCAAAAATGGAGGAACTCCAGTTAATGTCGACAAAGTTGGAAAACCTGTCAAAAATGGCAGACTCCACCCAAAAATTAGCGGTAAAATTTAATGTGGTGTTTAGTTGTTATGTTCACATGCGGAAATTCCGCTAACTGTCAACTACTAGCAGATAAGCTTCAACCCAACTGATACGTGCACTGACCCGAACGCGTGCAATGTGACCCAAACGCGTTCAGAGGCGCCCAACCCGAACGTGTGCACTATGACCCAAATGCGTGCAAGGTGACCCGAATGCGGGCAAAGTGACCCGAATGTGTGCAGAGTGACCTGAATGCGTGCAGAGTGACCCGATCTTCCAATAACCAAAAATTTTGCCTTGACCCCTTTTTTTTTTAAACCATTAAGCATGGGGCCATGTGGCAACCAATGATTGGCCTCCACCAACCTTTAACAAAAATCACTTTTAACATATAATTTCTTGCTAAAATGTCAAAAGTCAAACCAGGTCAACCAGTCCTTTTTTTGGAGTTTACTGGGCATTTTCAAACCTCAATAACTTTTGCATACGACCTCGGTTTTGAGAACCGTTCACGGCATCAGAATCACAGTGACAAGACCTTTTCGGTCATTCAAGTTTGACACTCTTCCGAGCACTTTGAATTTTGGGCTATCATTCTGGTCCATGATCCAGTTCTGATCAGATAATTAAATCAAAAGCCTCACATGGTAGCCATTTTTGGGTGCAATTTTTTGGATTTTGTTTCTGGATGCCAATTTCACTATTTCTTGTTGCAAATTTCAACAGATCAGTGCCCAAGACATTTAATGTCACTTATAAATAAAATTATTTGTTGTCCCTTCATATTGTAACCTCAAAAAAACCCTTTAATCTTTACAAGAGAAAAAACCCTTTAAATTTCCTTTAAATGATAAATTTGAATGAACAAGAGAAGACGAAATGATGGTGGAAAACCATAACAATATGTTGTGATCACAAAAACTATTATCTCTAGTTTTAGTAGAAAACGGTTGTAAGAAATGAATTTAGAATAAAAGAGCGCATTTAAGGAAGTTTACTCTAACTCACAGATGTAAATTAGATACCAGCAACTACATTAATTTATTCCAAGAGAAGAAAGATTCATAAGATGGAACAAAAAAAACTCATCACATTCATAAAATGCTGGAAATTCTTCAGAAATATTTATTGATCTCATAAAGGAAAAGTACAAAATTTTATAAAACTTCTGAGATCCAAAAGTTTGGAACCTTTCTGACGTGTCATTCCTGATCTTTTATTCTTGTTGCTATCCCTAATTATCTAATTGTCATAATTAGTTTACAAAACATATTCTCAAATAGTTTCCAAACTACTGCTTGAAAGGATTCTAAAAATAAATAAATAAAATTACAATATTAATTTTAAACATTATATATATATATATATATATATATATATATATATATAGCATTATTAAATCCCTTCCTTTACAATGCTTGTCACATTAAATAGATCTTAATTTGCAATGAGGAAAATGCCAATATCGATGATGGATGGGTCCCATTGTTAGCCAAAATGCCATAATATTTTAGAAACCCAAATACTGCCTACGATACCACTTGTGGCAGTTTCTAGAATATAAGAGGGTGTTTCCGTAATGATTGTCGGTTGTTGATTTTTTATGAGCAGTTTGAGAAAAATTGCTTTGCCGGACCACTAGCAATTTTATCTTCTGTGTGTTTATTTCCTTTGGGGTGCCATTGGATTTGGGCAACATGAACATGAGCCTTTTATTTCCTTGAGCTTGCACTCTTGTTTCAGTCGCAAATCCACTTAAATCAATCGACCATGGACATCCTGAAGGCTGAATGTTTCTCACTCGATATTTCAAGGAAAACAAGATTGTGAGGCGAGGAAATGCCTTGTGTTGCTTATCCAAGTTGATTATTTTGTAACGTCATGCAATAATTAAACCTTCAAGCTAAACCTAGAAACTGAGCATCACTTTGTGTGTTGTTGTGTAAGGAGAGCATTCCACCAGTTTGTTCTTTTTATGTTGACCATTCTCAATCTCCTCTTGGTCCTCCAAACCTTCTGATTCGGTGATGTTATGCCCTGAAGTTTGATCTTGAGCACCAACAACTTTAGCTGGGGATTTGACAGCTTTTGGAGTAGCCACATAATCCTGCTGCGATTCAGCTTGATGATTTCACTTACTTTTCTCAAACACAGGAAAACTATTATCTGCACCATCTTGTCCTGAAACACCTAACCCACTTTTTTTGTTTTGTTGCAAATCTTGCAATATTCCATCATTGTACATATAATTTTTTAATTGATGAGATCTTAATTTTTTTCCATTGAGCAATGATTGCCTTAAGGTCCCTTTCTCTCAAGAGTTTGTCTCTTAACTAGCAGAGGAGTTCCTCAACTTGCAGGGCTAACCCAATATTCTGGTTGTTAATTCCATTAACTACTACTAAACACTTATTAATTATAGAAGAATGAAATTCTCATTATAGAAATCGAATTCCAATAGAATGATTCAACCCTAGTTTTGCAGGACGTTTTTAGAAAAACTAACCTTTAAATAATTGGTGAAATATCTTAAACCATTTTAAATTTAAGGAAATTGCCTTTATAGAAATCAATTGGGGGTATTCTGCACAAAACCCAGATCGTAGAATTTGGAAATTCCTCACCATTTACTCAAATCATGATCCCTAAATTCATGGCCTACGCATGTATGTGTTTTATCTATATGTGAACTCTGCTCCATCAATTTGAAAAGGTATGTAACGCATTAGAAATTTAAGACCATGTGTCTTTTTATAGGGCCACTCAATATTGATCCAACCTCTATGTGATGAAAGGATTTCAACGAATCACCCAAAGTTGAGGCAATGATTTTTGCATGTATAAATAATGAATCATTCTCGCTATCATAAAACATAAAACATATTCAAGTAAACTGCTTTGACTTTTTCTTCTACTATTTCAGGATAATTTCATCCTCCATGATATAAAAGATTCACATTAATGCATGATTTTTAGCAGCTAACCCAGCCATTTGTACATTTCTGCAGTTTGATTCAATGAAGTATATATACTTTATCACAGTGGCCTCAATTCACATATAATATACGTTGAACGACTACAAAACTAGTCTTGATGCAGGTGTGTCCGGTTGTTTGAGGACATCCAATTTGGTACTGATAAGAAAATTTACAAGCACATTTGTAGAGTATATTACAACCTTAGGTGTCTGAAGAAGTGTAGAAAATAAAACCAATAGTTGATTATTGTTAATCATGTATTCAAAAATATGTTGCATGCACATACCAAACACGTCCATCAGGTTTCTATGTTCCATCACAGAAAATGTTTGAGAAAAATGTTGTAGCATCTCTCTCTCTTCTTCTTTGTAGAGTTGTTGACAAATGTTAGTTAGTGCCATCAAGTTTGCAACTTTAATTCTGTAATAAAATTTTCCTTGAAGATCTTTGATATTTCAATTGTGTCAAAATAATCTACAACATCTGGCTCTAACTAGGGACAACACTTTGCGTGCAAAGTGTTGAGAACCATAGATCAGTGGCCTAAGTTGGGCATGGAATCATAAAACTGAAATTGCTCCCAACTAGCTCCAAAAATCTAAAATAAGAAAATCTCCCTGAAACTTGTTTTATTTGGAAATTTGATCCCTATTCACCTTCTAAAACAAAAAAAAATTGCAAACTAAAATGAAATTCTCAGTGGCAGAGCTTATTTATGTACAAATCTCTACCTATTTACAAAACTGATTTTTCTAAAGTATAATCAGTTTTCCAATGATACCACTCCAGCATTTGAGTATTGGATCTATTACCACTTTGTACTTGGACTTTGAAAATAATAGCAGACATGAGCAATAATAATTTTTCTAATGAAAAATTTAATACATACCCGCACATGAATATTCGTTGTTGATCAAAGAAGTCTATCATATAATCTGCTACATGATCATAAATCCTTGGTAAACAACTCCAAACTCTTTCTCTGATTCAATAGAAGTTTTCTAATATATATTATAAGAAATTTTCCAACTAGGGGTGCATTTTCCTCTACCATCATAGTGATTTAGGGAATTTATATCATCCCTATTTTTAAAATCTTCAATTTTGAGCTCTTCATTAAAATATTGCTTGGTAAATCTCATAACATTTTCAAATGGCAGTTCCATCTTTTCTCTTGGAGGAATATGCTTTTCATTAATTTTTTTTGGAACCTCATGTTGATCATCTCTTTCCCATTTATTTGTAAGCAAATTTGTGTGGGAGCTAGTATCCAACCCTCCCTCAAAACCATAAAAACAAAAAATAGGGGCTTCTATAAAATTGACAAAATAAGTATTATTCGAGAAAAATTGGTGCTGAGATTTGAAATAGTTTTAAAATAACTCAAAGGGAAGTTATATGAGCTCTTTTGAAGAGAAAAGCATGCAATTAGAACCCGAGAGAAAATCCATATTTCTACTTGCCTCAAAACTGTCATCTTTGATAATAAATTATTTTTTCAACCAACTCTTTAGACTGGAAAGAGTCAATAAAAGTTTTCTTTGATGGAAACTTACACATATACTTCATGAAATCCTCTTAAACAACGGTTTTTTTACTAGCATCTTCTTTACCTATGACAGACCATGACTTGAGATGTTATTTTTCAAAACTACCATCTGGTTTCTCATTACATTCATTCGTGGACAAATATAATGGAGGAAATGTATTTAATTCTTCTTCCGAATCTTTTCTGTCATAAATAGGAGCATGCTTGTAATTGAAAAAATAAGACTTGGAAGGATTAATTTGAATTTGAATTTCTCCTTCTTGCATAGGACCACAACAGTTATGAAAATAATGGTTGTCTTCAAGAGACTTAAGAGGCTTATTTGAACATTCACCATACTCCACAACATCTTCTTGAGCAATATTTTTTTTATTTTCTTGCTCTTGGTGTAAGTCTGAAATTTTATCATGTTTAGTGCTCCCTTGATTATCTTTAGGAATTATCAACAATATTTTTCTTCTAGAGTTGTTAAAGAACAATTTTCTTTTAATTGTCCAACATTTTTTTTAGAAGAGGATTTCTTCTTACATCCCAAAATCTCTTCACAAATAAATCTACTATTGTCTCCCTGAATGCTTGATATATTATCAACATTCACCATAAATTCTTGAAGCTCTTTCTCATTAGTTTCTTCAATAGGATTTTCATGAGCTTTAAAATTTTCTTTGGAATCATAATATTCACGGCAACCTTCAAAAATAAACTTGTGTGCATAAGAATTTCTACAAAAAGAATTGAACACTGAATGGAAATATTTCAAAGAGGAAATGCTTGAACAAGGAAATTACTTGTACCAAACCCTAGCTTCTTGGTCCAAAAAAAACATAAACAAGTTCAACTTCACATCTTCATGAATGATACTCTACTGCTCCATGCCTTCATGAAACTCGCAGAGGTGTTGAGCTAGATCTTCATATTCATTTCCACTGAATATTGGAAGATAATCATTCCACTCATGAAATGTAGGCATATGATGAGGATAGCCAGTGATCCCAGTAAAATATAGTGGGGAAAAATTATTGGCTAAGAATGCAGGAATAGCCATTAGGACCCAAAAAAGTAACCCTAAATTGAAAATCACAAGTGAAGATATTTAGCAAACTGTTGAAACTTGTCACCCTCAAGAATTGGTGGGAGACTTAGCCTAATCACTTTATTTTCTCACCAATCAAAGAAATGATTCAGAAATAAAATAATAGGGAAAAATAACTTTGTGCCTTCGTCTCCTTGGCAACGACGCCAAAAAATGTTGTTCCTTTGGAGATAATCTCTAGCTGTAAGGAGATAAGTGCCCAAGACATTTAATATCACTTATAAATTAAATTGTTTGTTGTCCCTTCATATTGTAACCTCAGAATTTATATCTTAAAACCCTTTCATCTTTACAAGAGAAAAAACCCTTCAAAGTGCTTTTAAATGATAAATTTGAATGAACAAGAGAAGAAAAAATGTTGGTGGAAAACCATTAACAATATGTTGTGATCACAAAAACTATTATCTCTGGTTTTAGTAGAAAACGGTTGCAAGAAATGAATTCAGAATAAGAGAGAGCATTTAAGGAAATTTACTCTAACTCACAGATGTAAATTAGATACCAGCAACTACATTAATTTATTCCAAGAGAAGAAATATACATAAGATGGAATAGGAAAAACTCATCACATTCATCAAATGCTGGAAAATATTCAGAAAGATTTGTTGATCTCATAACGGAAAAATACAAAATTCTGTAAAACTTCTGAGGTCAAAAAGTTTGGAACCTTTCTAATGTGTCATTCCTGATCTTTTATTCTTGTTGCTAGCCCTAATTTTCTAACTGTAATAATCAATTTCAAAAACTGATTCTCAAAAAAATTTCAAAAAATGATTCTCAAACAGTTTCCAAACTACTGCTTCTTGAAAGGATTCTTAAAAAAAATTACAATATTAATTTTAAATATTACATATATTATATAAATAATATATATAACAATATTAAATCCCTTCCTTTAGAATGCTTGTCACATTAAATAAATCTTAATTTTCAATGAGGCAAATGGCAAATATCGATGACGGATGGGTCCCACTATTAGCCAAAATGCCATACCATTTTAGAAACCCAAATACCGCTTATGGGGCCACTTGTAGTGGTTTCTAGAATATAATAGGGTGATGCTGTAATGATTGTTAGCCGTTGAGTTTTGATGAGCATTTTGAGAAAAACTTCTTTGTGGGACCACTGCTAATTTTAGCTTCCATGTGTTTTGTGCCTCCGGGGTGCCGTTGGATTTGGGAAACATGAACATGAGCCTTTGATTTCCTTGAGCTTGCACTCTTGTTTCAGTCGCAAATCCACTTAAAGCATTCAACCATGGACATCCCGAAGGCTAAATGTTTCTTACTCGATATGTCAAGGATGCAAGATTGTGAGGCAAGGAAGTGCCTTGTGCTGCTTATCCAAGTTGAGTATTTTGTAACGTCAAGAAATGATTAACCCTTCGAGCTAAACCCAAAAACTGAGCATCACTTTGTGTGTTGTTGTGTAAGG
Organism: Pinus albicaulis; assembly: GCA_034641835.2. Lineage (NCBI taxonomy): Eukaryota > Viridiplantae > Streptophyta > Pinopsida > Pinales > Pinaceae > Pinus > Pinus albicaulis. The sequence continues at coordinate 958,291,841 of CM076574.1, forward strand.
AGAGCATTCCACCAGCTTATTCTTTTTTATGTTGAACATTCTCAATCTCATCTCGGTCCTCCGGGGATTTTGCTGTGATGTTGGAGTAGCCACATAATCTCTCTGCATTTCAACTTGATGTTTTCACTTACTTTTATCAAACATGACCAAACAATTATCTGCACCATCTTGTCTTGAAACACCTAACCCAATTTCTGTGTTTTGTTGCAAATCTTGCAATCTTCGATCATTGTATAAAGAATTTTTTAATTGATGAGATCTTAGTTTTTTGCCATTGAGAAATGGCTACCTTCATTTCCCTTTCTCTCAAGTGTTTGTCTCTTAACCAACGGAGGAGTTCCTCAACTTGCAGAGCTAACCCAACATTCTGGTTACTAATTCCATTAACTACTAAACACTGATTATTTATAGAAGAATTAAATTCTCATTATAGAAATCAAATTCCAATAGAATGAGTCAACCACAGCTTTGTAGGACGTTTCTGGAAAAACTATCCCTTAAATAATTGGTGAAATATCTTAAACCGCATTAAATTTATGGAAACTTCCCATTATGAAGTCAATTGGGGGCATTCTGCACAAAACCCAGACCTCGAAATTTCAAAATTCGTTACCATTTGCCCAAAACATGATCCCAGAATTCATGGCCTGCAGATGTCTGCATTTTTTGTGTATGCGAACTCTGCTCCATCAATTTGAAAAGGTATGCAACACATTACAAATTGAAAATCATGTGTCTTTTTATAGGGCCACTCAATATTGATCCAACCTCTATGTGATCAAAGGAGTTTAAAGAATCACCCATAGCTGAGGGAGTGATTTTCACACGTATAAACATTGAATCATTCTTGGTATCATAAAACATAAAAAAGATTCAAGTGAACCACTTTAAATTTGTCTTCTACTATTTCGGGACAATTTGATCCTCCATGATATACAATATTCACATTAATGCATGGTTTGTAGCAGGTAACCCAACCATTTGTACATTCCTTCGGTTCGATTCAATGAAGTATATATACTTTATCACAAGGGCCTCAATTCACATATAATATACAATGAACAACTACAAAACTAGTTTTGATGCAGGTGTGTCTGGTTGTTTGAGGACATCCAATTTGGTACTAATAAGAAAATTTACAAGAACATCTATAGAGTATCTTACAACCTTAGGTGTCTGAAGAAGTGTAGGAAATACAACCAACACCTGATTATTGTTAATCATGTATTCAAAAAGATGTTTCATTTCACATAGCAAACATGTCCATCAGGTTTCTAAGTTCCATCACAGAAATTTTTTGAGAAAAATGTTGTAGCATCTCTCTCTCTTCTTCTTTGTAGAGATGTGAGAAAATGTTATTCAGCGCCATCAAGCTTGCAACTTTAATTCTGTAATAAAATTTTCCTTAAAGATATTTGGTATTTCAACTTTGTCAAAATAAACTACAACATTCCCTTTCAAATCGTCCATGTCTCCTTTTAAACCATCCAAGTGCCCTTTTAAACCATCCATGTCCCATTTTAGTTCATTTTTGGTGGCTCTTTGTGCAAGCGAAATTTGTTACACTTGATCTCGTAAATTTGATATATCATGTTGCATTTCATCCTCTTCATGCATCATAGTGGGGTTTTATGAGGGCTTAATAGCTATAGATTTTTTTTGTTTGGGAGACATTTTGGAACCAATTAATGAAATATATCTTTCATTATACCCTTTGAATCACTTCAAACTGACTTTTCAAAGCAAAGTTATGAAAAATTTAAAATACACACCTTTTAGAGCTTGATTTTGAGCTTGTTGATAAGGCTACCCTTGAAGTTTTTGTATCTGTGTGATTTCGGCCTCCCAAGGTATGAAATTTCATCCTGTAGTAGCTCTTTGTGTCTTCTTTCAAACACCACTAGCTAGACAGAGATTGGATTCTTCAAGGTAAAGTTAGGCCAAATCTCCAAAGATGGCCTTGTTATGGAATGGTTTAGTAGAGTGAAAATTGTATGGAGTTCCACATGTCACCTTTTTATCCTTTGAACATGAAAATGGCACCCAAGAAACTACATTATCTACACTTTCAACTGATTTTTATGGAATTCAATTTGGATGGTCGAAACAAATGTTATGACGATTTACCCGAGACACCTATTTGGGACAGAATTATGGAGCATACGAAAACCCAAAATTCCTTGAATCATATCTCTGAGAATATAAAAAACCAAGTTTTGAAACTTTTACACAATGGTCACCAAGATGTATTCTCCACATGGTATAAATTTAAGCTTTTAAAGCTTCGTAGAAAAAAAATTATACCAAAAATTCCAAGATGACATGTTTGAAGTCACGAAACTCTATGATCCAAAGCTATGAAACCAAAAGTTATGTAAGGAGATCATAAAAAGAAAAGAAAATAGAGATCAACGACTTGAAAATAAAACTCTTCAAGGGGGCAACATCCTTTTACATCACATTAATTTACAATTCTTGGATGATGCAAATGACAAGACCTCCTTGGTATATATAGGAGTCGAAAGGGTCAAAATATATTTAGGGCTACGTAAAAATAATAATGTAAGGGCTCTACAACAATAATAATGGGTTTCTATGGGGCACACCAATAAAGATATGGGGGTTTTGTGTTGCACAAAAATAAAAATATGGGTGCTATATTAGTATTATAGGGACCTTACAATGAATAATCACTTTGAGAGTATTTTACTATAGTTTTTCTACATTTACACCCAAATTCTCTTCAATCTTAATCTTGGCTACAAAAAAGGTCTTTATGATGTGTTTTTGTTCTTGAGGATAAGAGGAAGCAACACTATGGATAGGTTTTCAAGACTTAACTTATTGTGGGAGTGGAGATAAATTTATACGAATATAAAGATAGGGCATTATCTTATCAATTGACCTTTGTCCATAGTTTACCTTCTCATATAGCTCTAATGATTTGCCATGGTAAATACTCATAAGGGCATCAACCTCTCACTCTTATTCTCACAATACCTAACATATGTTTTGTTGTGTTTATTACACATATATCCCAAGCTTCTTCCCTTTCTACATTTAGTTAAGAAAACAATTCTTCCATGTATTCCACTTTATTGTTCAAATCATAATGCTATAATGAGTCTTTATTATGTCCTTTCTATAATGGTTCACTATATTTCTTCTAGCTCACATAAAATGCAACAACTATTACTGCAATGGTAGTGTTCCATCTCAACCTTGTTTCTCACAAAATTCTCACCAAGGAAAATCGATGCCATGTCCTTCTAGGCATTTTTTGTGGAATTACCTTGACCTGGGGAGAAAGAAAGGAATCTGTTTTAAATTGCTAATTCTCATGGATTCTACATCCTATGGCATTTAAACCCACCCCAAGCAATATATACTAATTCTTAGAGAGCATCTATGGAGACCATTTCTTCCAACGCTTGTTCGCAGTAGAATAAGATATGACATATGCGTCTCACTATGTATGAGGAGATAACTAGTTAATCCCACACATGATTCATAGAATAAACGTTGCACCAATAATTAATTGAAACTATAGTAGAAATCCAAGTGATATTGTTATTTCTTTACTAAATTAAACTTTATAAATATTGTAATGATGATGATGATTAACCTCCACCAAAAACTATATATTATTGCGTCTAGAGGCACTCTATATGGAAGAAACATTGTAATGTTATGTTATGTACATGTTTTTACTAGGTCAAATTACAAAAAAAAATATTAATTAAGAAATATTGTAATGTTATGTCATGTACACATTTTTACTATCAAATTACAAAATAAATAATAAATTAATTAAATAAAATAAAATAAATCTATAATAATTTTTATTAATTAAAACATTTTGACTTGGTAAAATTACATAAAATTAAATTAAAATAAAATAATAAAATTAATAATTATTAATAATTAAACCAACCTAGATCCATCTTAACTTCTTATTTATCAAGTGTCTAAAGGAATCAAATCTCTAGAGGTGCTAATCTTTTCTCAAATTTTAAAGAGGATTCGGTAATGGAAAGATTTGAAGTGTAGAAAAAGATCAAATCTCTAAAGGTGCTAACCTTTCCTCAAATTTTACACTTAAAAAAAAGAATTAGATGATTGAAAATTTTGATTCCTCTTAAAACTTGATAGATTAATTCAAAATTATATGTCACAAATTTCTTCTATTAATAATATCTACAATATTAAGTAGATTTCAAAAATCAATTTATATAATTTTTTCAAAAATAATTTATATAAATTTAATCTAAAATTTCAACTTTATAATCTAATAGATTTTAAAGTTAAAATTCAAAAATACATTTACAATTTTCTCTTCAACATCTGTAATATTGACGCGTTTTCATAAATGGATGTACGTAAATTTTTCAATCAAAACATTCAACATTAACATGAAAATCCTTACCTCCTTTTTAAATGAGAAGTTAGAAAGTATAAAATATTATAACATATTTGGTTAAATCCATTCAACGTTCCTCACCAAAAGTGAGAAGAGACAACCTATTATAACCAATTTTGTCAAATCCTTTCAATCTTTTTAATGTCAAGTCGGGGAGATCAAATAATATAACAAATTTAGGCAAATTCTTTCAACTTTTTTCTAAATGAGAAGTTAAAGAGATAAAATATTATAACTAATTTTGTCAATTCCGTATAGCTATAATGATAATTTAAATATTTATTTAAATAACTGATACTGATATTATACTATTTAGGTATTATATCCACATTATATTATATCTATATTATATGATAAAGATATAATATATTATATCCGTGTAAAAATAAACTGACAACTAGGGCGGAAGTTGAATTAAAGAGCGTGGCCGGGTCAACCAAATGCACTCCTTTCCCATCCATCAGTCGTACAAGAAACACAAGCATGGCATACACACCCGGCAGATCCGGAGGTTCCACCAATAAATGCAGTTGGAAATATGAAATATTACATAAATTCACTTTACACGTCACTGCTCTCTCAGCGGTGGATAAGGAAGCAAGCGCCAAATGGATAGGGTTAAAATTCGGAGTTGTCTTTAGTGAAAATTCAATTACCATGGTAAACCTAAGATACCACGTGTCAATGTTACCTGTAGACTGTATTTAATGCAAGAGTATGTATCTACGTGTCTAACGTTGCGGATAAGACCTAGGGCACAGCGTGATCAGACGTGGACTGCATGGTTCCGAGGTGGCTGACTCAAAATGGGTTTGCAATGTTTGACTGCTTGAACCATTTCATTACAATCGGAGGCAATAAATTCGAAGCCAGGAAGCCATTTGCAATTGCGGAGGCCATTTGTGTCCATAGGCAGACGTTGAAGGAGAATCGGTGCGTCATTTGTTTGCCTGAAAGATCTAATCGTCTAGTTCTTTCGGGATTTTGTTGTGTGTTTTAGGTGGAGAGGATATAGGAGAAAGAATGGCCGGCGGGGGATTTACAGGCGCAGCAGGGTCTGGGAATGTGGACTTCGAGGCGCGTATAACAGCTTATGTTATCATAACTTGTATCATGGCTGCCAGCGGCGGGTTAATGTTTGGCTACGATATTGGAATTTCAGGTAAACTCTGAGAAGCTTTGATGTCGGTTGGCTGCTGGCTTAGTGTGTACAAAGATTTCACTATAACCTATCTTTAACTTGTTTGTAATAAAAAAAATTGACTGTTTTGTGAAGAAATCTGAAAGTCTGAGGGTTTTGAATTGTTTCAATTACTGCATTATATTGCTATATTGCTTCCCTCCGCTTTGATGAAGGCTCTGACATTTTCCTTCCAATTTGATCTCGTTGCCCTGTCACTTAGGGGAGGAAGAAATGGGAGAAATGCTTTCTCATTGACTTCTTATGCATCTCAACAGGGTTCGATAAGTGTTCTGCATCTTTTATAAAGAACAGTATTTGTATTTCTTGTCGGAATTTGCTGGATGTTAGGCGTCAGAAAACATTATACCATACTATGGATTTTCAATGTGGAGTCTGTTCACAATTTTCATTAACGACATTCGCACAATCTTTACGAATGATGATGCTTTCATATTGTTGTGTTAACTGAATATCTTAAATGCATTTTAAGAGTTCCATAAGTCCTCAATGATCTTTAATGTGATCTCAAGGTCTTCGGCTCTTCATACCTTTGGGAAAAGTTTGTAGGAATACTCTCCCTTGAAAAGATTTAGCTTCTTGATGTAATTTACATCCAAGATCTGACGGCTGATTGCCTTAATGCAGGCGGAGTGACTGGCATGGAAGACTTTCTTGAAAAATTCTTCCCCGCCGTGGCGCGCAAGGAACACGAGGCAAAGCAAAGTACATACTGCAAGTATGACAATCAAGGATTACAGCTCTTTACATCATCTCTGTATCTAGCTGGTCTTGTAGCCACATTTTTTGCATCGTATACTACTAGAAGATTTGGCAGAAGACCGACAATGCTTATTGCGGGCCTATTCTTTCTTGCCGGAGTCATCTTTAATGCGGCAGCGCAGGATCTTCTGATGCTCATTATCGGAAGATTATTACTTGGATGTGGAGTCGGATTTGCTAATCAGGTTTGTAAACAGACAATTCATATTCCTGATAGAGACGAAATCTTTGATTTAATACCGAGATTCAACTAATTATCAGAGGAATCGCTTCCGCGCATTCCCTTAAGGCAAAAATCCCTTTAATTGCTGACTTCTTTGTGTGAAATTATTGCATTTAATTGTATATTATTTTCAATGTAACCAGAGTACAGATCCCTAAATTTCCCGACAAGCATTTGAAATGACAAGCTTTCTCTGTATTTTATTTAACTCTTTGAGTTATTTTTTAAAACGTATCGAGATAGTTTGCATTAAAACATATTCTATTACGTTTGTGAGGTATATACACAATTGATTCTTATTGTCTTGTAAAATTTTCAGCCATCTTATGTTCTGCCTGCCTTCATTTTGGGATACATCACTGCCTTTTTTCTTTTTTTTTCCTTCAGTCATCTCTTGGAACACTGATTTGATGAAGGAGCATTTGCTTTTCCGTAACTGTAGGCGGTTCCTCTTTTCCTGTCAGAGATAGCACCGACAAGAATTCGAGGGGGTCTCAACATCCTCTTCCAGCTGAATATTACAATAGGCATTCTGTGCGCAAATATAGTGAACTATTTTACAGCTAAGATCACACCATGGGGATGGAGGCTTTCATTGGGCTTGGCAGGTATCCCTGCAATTCTGCTATCTGTTGGGTCTGTATGTTTAGTAGAGACACCTAACAGTCTGATTGAAAGAGGACACCTGGAAGAGGGCAAGAATGTGTTGAGAAAAATCAGGGGAACCAACAATGTGGATGCAGAGTTCGATGAACTAGTGCATGCAAGTAAAATAGCCACGGAAGTTAAGCATCCATTTCGAAACCTCATGAAGCGCAGGAATAGACCTCAGCTTGTCATAACCATATTTCTGCAGATCTTCCAGCAGTTGACTGGTATCAATGCCATTATGTTCTATGCTCCCGTGCTCTTCCAGACCCTGGGATTCAAGAGCGATGCTTCTCTTTACTCTGCGGTTATTACTGGTGCAGTCAATGTCATATCAACTGTTGTTTCCATCTACTCAGTGGACAAACTTGGTCGAAGAGTGCTTCTTCTGGAAGCAGGAATACAGATGTTCATTTCACAGGTTATCCCCATTGTCTCTTCTCCTTCATTTCTATTTCATTGCTTTGTTTATAGCGAAATGGTGAAACATAATAGTGATAATTGTGAGTATGAAAATTGCAGGTGATTATTGGAATCCTTTTGGCGACGGGATTGAAGGACGGGCAGCAGCTTTCCCAAGCGACGGCCATTGTGATAGTGTTGATGGTGTGCGTTTTCGTGTCAGCGTTTGCATGGTCATGGGGACCTCTCGGATGGTTGATTCCCAGCGAAACTTTTCCTCTGGAAACAAGATCCGCTGGACAGAGCGTGACGGTGTGCGTGAATCTACTCTTCACATTTGGTGTTGCACAGGCGTTTCTGTCAATGCTTTGCAATTTCAAATACGGGATCTTCTTCTTCTTTGCTGGGTGGGTGTTCATTATGTCTCTGTTTGTGCTGTTTCTCCTTCCTGAGACGAAGAATGTGCCGATCGAAGAAATGATGGACAGAGTGTGGAAAAAACATTGGTTGTGGAAGAGTTTTGTCACAGATGCCGACCTCATTGATGATGATGATGAAGATGTTAATTCCAAACAAGAAAATGGAAGAGCCGGTGGCCATGCCTACCATAATTCCCAGTTGTGATCTTCTTCCTCCTCCATTCCATTCCACTCAGCAGTTTCAGATGGGCACGACAATAATAATAACGGCATTACTTCTGCTATGCTGTCCAATTTGCCTGTAACAGTTTAAATTTTATGAGGAAGCGCACCAACACCAATGGTGCCATATGTATCAAACAACAACGGAGTTGCGTGAAATTGGTGAATACAGTAGCTCTCCCAGGGTCACATCATATCATTGTTTATTTCCTCTCTCACTTAGCCCCTCATTTCTATTGAAAATTCAAATAGCTCCGTGGAACACAAGGGGATTTTCTGGTCATTTATATAGGTGGCCACATAATTTATCACGGGTTTACTATAATAATATGAATGGTTCAAATTATCAGTTGCAGGGCAACACATGGATTTTTGTGTGAAAATGTGATAGTAATTCTGCATGTTATTTGCAAAGAGATAGATCTTCCGTGAAAGAAGTAAAGGTGTGTTGCAGCAATTCACATGTCCCTACAGATTGATACTAACTAATAGATTATCATAAAACAATTAAACGTGTTTTTAGGTGCGATATTACAAATGAATGTGTTTTGAACATGGTAGAGAAACAGAGAGTATCGTTTGCTTTGTAAAAAATGTTTTATTTATTTCAATTAAAATTCTATTTATTTAAATTAATTAATTGAGAAGTATTATGTTTATATTTTAATTTAATTTAAATGAATAACATATTAAAAGATATATTTATTTTATTAGAAATGATATTATAAAATCTGACCAAACAATTAAATATGCAAATCAGAAAAACAAACCAAAACCAAAGTAAAATTTCATGAAGAATATATAAATGATCTTCCAAATAGTGGCAGATTCGATCACTGATAATTGAAGAATATATAAAATGGTTTTTCCATAATTAGTTCGGGGATATATGCAAATGCAAAATAAAATATGAATATCAATTTATTTTTAAACGGAGTTAAAGGAATATTTTTTATATTTTTTTTTATTAATAAAATTTTAATAATTTAAATTTCATTTTTTATATGAATTAATATATTGGAAAATGGGTGGATAATTACTATTTATTATTTATTTTAATAAAATATCCAAAAGAAATATTTATTTATTATATGATAAAGAAAATAAATTTTATATTATTAGTTGCTTTTAAGTTAGAAATGTTTAGTAGTCAATATGTTTATAATTAAACATAATTAAGTAATTATAAACATAATTAATTTAATTACTTGAATGAGAAATTTCAAATCATAGTTATTTATTTAAAATTAATTAAACAACTAATTTGAATAATATGCAAAGAGAAAATATAAAAATCCTTTAACTTTTATGTTATAAAATTAATTAAACAACTAATTTGAATAATATGCAAAGAGAAAATATAAAAATCCTTTAACTTTTATGTTATAATTTTGTATGTGTAATTTAAAATATTCTCATTGTGTAACTTAATTTATCAAATATTTATTATTTCTAAATAATAAAATTTTCAATAAAAAATTTATACTATAGTTTTAATATTTATATAACTATTTTATAAAATAATTTACAATACTTTAAAACTATTGTAAATTAATAACATGAACAAACTCTTGAAAATATTATGCGAATTGTTAATCTATAATTTTGTATGTGTAATTTAAAATATTCTCATTGTGTAACTTAATTTATCAATTAATATTTATTATTTCTAAATAATAAAATTTTCAATAAAAAATTTATACTATAGTTTTAATATTTATATAATTATTTTATAAAATAATTTACAATACTTTAAAACTATTGTAAATTAATAACATGAACAAACTCTTGAAAATATTATGCCAATTGTTAATCTAGCAACTCATGATTTTTAATATAGTCAAAACAATTTTTTTTGAGATTCCTGTGCCACGTGAATATCTATCCTACTCAACTAGATTTTAGAATATGATATAGATTTTTTTTTCATAATGAAATTATTATTTATATTGGAAAATGTTTTAGTAAAACTATATAACTTTGCAATACAAGAATTAATAAAGATGGCTATAAATAAATATAAAATAAAATAAAATTATCATCCAATTCATTTGTATTATTAATTTTTCTACTTAATAAACTTAAACTTATACTTAAATTGTGCTAGATTAATTAAGCATAAAACAATACATACAAATAAAAGGTTTACTAAAACCTTGAGCCATAAATAATCATTTTGATAAAATAAAATGTTTACTAAAACCTTTGAGCAATCACTCAAATGCTCAATTTATATCTGAGCTATGACAACTGTTTTTATGATGTGCTATAGTTATTGAGGATAACAGGAAGTAAGATTATGGGTAGGTTTTAAGAGAGAAGTTATAAAAGGAGTGGAAATAAATCTATATTGTTGTTATTATTATTATCCAATTTTAAGGTTATCGCCAAGTCAGATACCAAAATGGTGTATGAGACTCCCTTGTTTGTGGGACAAGGGACCCACCTCCACAAAATTATTTGACTGCTAAGTCTACTAAGACATACATACCTCTTAGGAGAAAACAATACATGCTATTAACCATTTATATCTTATCAAGGTATGAAATTATCTTATCAATTAATCTTTGTAGACAGTTTAAGGAAAGGAAGTTAGTCCACAAAGTATATGCATAAGGCACCCATATAGTACACATAAGGTTTTATAGGGTTTATTTAGGGAACATTGATTTCAAAAACTTTGATGGGCTGGATCAACCGTGGGATACTATCCTTTTCATAGAATTCTAATTATTTGTCATGGTAAATACTCATAAACCTCTCACTCTTATTTTTACATTATAGGTTATATGTTTTGTTGTGTGTATTACACATTTATCCTAAACTTCATTTTCTTGCTACATTTAGCCGACAAAATAATCTTTCCATTTATTCCACTTTATTGTTCAAGTCATAATATTATAAGAGTTTTCATTGTCTTCTTTCTACAATGTTTCATTAGAATTTCTCTAGTTCACGTAAAATGCAACAACCATTGTTGCAATAGTAGTGTTTCATAGTGTACCTGCTCAACCTGGGTGCTAGAAAACTTCTTACAAAGTATTAATTTAACTATTAAAGTCCAAAATTATATTTTACAAATTTCTTTCATCAATAACATTTACAATATTACAATATTAACTAGATTTCAAAATTCAATGTATATAAATTTTTAAAAATAATATATATAAATTTGAATAATAATATATATATAAATATATTTTTGAATTTTAATTTTAAAATAAAATAAAATATTTATTTTAATATATATATATATATATATATATATATATATATATATATATATATATATATATATATAATTTTATTTTAAAATTAAAATTCAACATAATTTTCTCATCATTGATTTCATAAATAGATGTATATGTAATTTTTTTCAATCAAGCTCTCAACATTAATATGAAAAAAATTTCTTTTTCATATCAAATATAAAATATTATAACATATTTGGTTGAATCCTTTCAACCTTCCTCACCAAAAAAAAATAAGAATTGACAAAATATTATAAGAAATTTTATCAAATCCTTTCAACCCTTTTAATCTGAAGTTGGAAGAGATCAAATATTATATCAAACTCAGTCAAATTTGTCCAACCTTTTTCTACTTTTAATCTGAAGTTAAAAGAGATCAAATATTATAACAAACAAAGTCAAATTCGTTCAACCTTTTTCTAAACGAGAAGTTAAAGAGATAAAATATTACAACTAATTTTGTCAATTCCTTACAGCTATAATGATAATATAAATTCTTCACTAAAATAAAATAACAGACATTATAATATTCAAATATTATATCCACATTATATGATAAGGAAATAATATATGATATCCGTATCAAAATAAGACAAAAATATATCAGTAACTGATAACTATAAGTCAAATAATATACTATACTATTCAATACTATATCCGCATTATATGATAAGGAAATAATGTAGTATATATGTATTAAAATAAGACAAAAATATATCAGTAACAGATAACTATAGTGGAAGTCTAATTAAAGAGTGTGGTTGGATTTGTGTTTTTATTGTGATTTTTTTAATTTTTTGGTGCTTGAATTTGATCAAAAATTTTGAGGTGAAATCTTGATTTGTGTTATTTAATTTTTTTTTGGTATATATGGATTTAGCACTCTGAAAAACCCAAAAGTATTTTGAAAGTATCTTGATTGGGCAGGGGTTACCTATCAAGTTTGTGATTTCAATAAATTCTTGTCAGATTTAGAGAAATTAAACCAGAAAAATATACAAAAAAAAACTTCCAAAAAATCTCTCTAAAAACAATTTGGTTGGGTCAACCAAATGCACTCCTCTCTAATCCCTAGCATTGCATTCACACCTGGCAGATCCGAAGGTTCCAACAATAAATGCCGACGAAATTTCTCTGAGTTGTAATCTAACGTGGAATCGTGGTCACCACGTTGATTGTATGTTTTCGTTTCTTTCATCAGATCTGCAATTTTATCTGTTACATCTGTTCCTTAAATTACAAATCCAATCTCCATTGTTATTCATCCACGTGACAAAAACTATTCGGAATTGGAGACCTACAGCATCAACCGTGAGTTCGGCGATTTATCAGAATCATTACTTTGTAGGTTCATCTGTTTTATTACATAAAATAACTTTCCACGTCATTTCTCTCTATCGGTGGTGGATTAGGAAGCCAGGAAAAATGAATGAATGAATGATATTTTAATGTCCATGAGACTAAAATTAGTTTATGGGACCAATGGATAGGGTTAAATTTAATTACCATGGTAGACCTATGATACCACGTGTCAATGTAACCTGGAGATGATATTTAATGCAAAAATATGTATCTACGTGTCTAATGTTGCGGATAATACCTCGGGGCTGTTGCCAAGGACAGATGTGGAATACATGGTTCTGAGGAGGCTGACTCGGAATATTTTTGCAATGTTTGACTGCCAGAACCATTACATTAAAATTGGAGGAAATAAATTTGAAGCAAGGGAGTGATTTGCTATTGTGAAGGCCATTTGTGTCCATAGGCAGAAGTTGAGAGGAGTCACTTTGTCATTTTTTTAGTTCTTTCAAGATTTTGTTGTGTTTTAGGTGTAGAGAATATAGCGGAAAGAATGGCCGACGGGTATTTACAACCCCAATAAAGTCTGGAAATGTAGATTTCGAGGCTTGCATAACAACTTATTGTTGGAAAGGCAGAAGAATAAAGGCACAAAATAACACAAATAATTCACAAGCACAATAACACACGAGCTGTGACTCTTCTATTGATCACACAAACTTCAATCTTCAATCTTAATACAATGAACCCGGTGAAGGGTATTTATCCTTTTCGACTAACGACTCGCCTAATATCACTTGACATGCACACACTTACCAAATTCATCTATCACTTATCTCGACTTGACTCAATGCTCACTTAACTGACTCTCTAAATATAGTTAAATCTCCATGCAGGAGTTAATTATATTATTTTAACACTCTCCCTTAATTACGACTGCTAAACTAAAACATGACTCATGACAACTCAAACATGCCTGCTGGTCTATGTCTCAACTAGGCTTACAACACCCAAGTATCTTTTATGAAACTCAAACACATCTTTTGCTAATGGATTTGTAAATATATGAGTCAATTAATCACTCGATTTACAAGGCTTCAAGTGAACTTCTTCATTTCTCACAATTTCTCTAATAAAGTGATATCTAGTATCAATATGCTTGCTCTTTTGATTAAACACACTATTCTTAGATAGTGTAATCGTTGAGGTGTTTTCATAATATACTGTTGCTGATCCTTTTTGTTTTTTCTTGAGTCCATCCAATACTCTTCTTAACCACACTGCTTAAGATGTTGTTGATGTTGCTACAACATATTCTGCTTCTGTTGATGATAGTGTCACAATAGCATGCTTCTTAAATGCCCATGCTATCACACCTGAACCAAGATGGAACACATAACCGGAAGTGATATTCCTATCATCCAAACTACCTGCAAAATCACTACCCATAAATCCAATCAAATATTTCTTTTCTGTACTTGCATACATTATGCCACAATCTCTAGTTCATGCTATGTATCTCAGAATTATTTTTCCTTCTCTCCAATGTGGCTTTTGGAGTCTCCATAAATCTGGAAATCAAACTCACTCCTTGCATAATATATGGTCTTGTAGCTGTGAGATACATGATACTTCCAACCAATATTTGAATAGTGTTGGATTGACATATGATCCTTCATCATCCTTGCTTAACTTTGTACCTATTGCAACTGGTGTAGGTACAGGTTTGCAATTATCCATCCTGAATCTTTTGAGAAAATTTCTTGCATATTTATTTTGACAAATAAAAATTCCTTTTTCATATTACTCAAATTCTATGCCAATAAAATATTTTATGAGACCAAGATTTGTCATCTTAAATTATTTCATCATAGTTTCTTTAAATTCATCTAACTCAATATTACCTGTAAAAATCATGTCATCAACATATAAGAAAACAATCAATATCTATCCATGCTCATTTACCTTTGTGTATAAGTTAGGCTCAATGTTTCTTCTGCAAAATCCATTCTTAATCATACAGTTGTCGATTCTGCTATACCAAGCTCTAGGTGCTTGCTTAAATCCATAAAGCACTTTCTTCAACCTATAAACTTTATCTTCTTTACCTTCAACTTCATAACCTGGTGGCTATTGCACATAAATCTATTCTTCTAGAATTCCATTCAAGAAGACTGATTTCACATCCATATGATATTATTTCCATTTGTTTTGAGATTATGTGGCTAGAACTTCTCTTACAATATCCATTCTAGCTACCAGAGCAAATGTTTCTCCAAAATATATTCTCAGTTGCTGTGAGAATCCTTTTGCTACAAGCCTTGCTTTAAATCTGTTTATTTCACCTTTCTCATTCAACTTTGTCTTGTACACCCACTTCACACCAATGAAGTTTTTATCCTTTGGGAAATTAACTAAATCCTATGTATCATTCTTTTCAATAGCTTCAATTTCTTCATCCATGACTTGCACCCATTTTTCATCGTTTATTGCTTCTTCAAACGAAGAAGGTTGGAATGACAACAATGCAAATTTTGAAGTAACATCCACACCATCATAAATAACTTTCATACTTCTCATATTTCTCTTACCATTTCTTGATTCATCACCTGATTGGTTGCTGGGAGAATTATGGTCTGTTGATCTGCTTGAGGATCCATGTTGCTCAAAAAATATTGGATTCCTTGCTGGTGTGACTCTGTTTGGTGTCTGCTCTTTTTATTCTTACAGCTCCTTATCTGCTACATCATCCTCTTCCATCAATGGTGCTTGTGAATCAACTATTTTGTCTACTGTCCCATTCCATGACACTTGTTTTTTGAACACATTATCTCTGTTGATTATGGTCTTCTTGGTGATAGGATTATACATTTTGTAAGCTTTTGATTGCTCACTATAACCAGTAAATATGCATTTTTCACTTTTATCATCCAATTTTCCTCTTATCTTCTTAGGCACATGTGCATAGGCTACACATCCAAAAACTCTGAGATGAGATACGCTGCATGACATACCTGACCATGCTTCTTCTGCTACTTTGTTCAACACAGTCTTTGTAGGTGATATGTTTATCACATAAACAACACATGCAACTACTTCTGCCCAATACTTATTAGACACGTTTCTTCCTTTCAACATGCTCCTTTTCATGTTCATAATTTTTCTGTTCTCTCTCTCTCTGCTACACCATTTTTTTGCAGTGTGTACCTTGTTGTAAATTGTCTTCTGATTCCATGTTATTTGTGGTACTCATGGAATTCCTTCAAATCATATTCTCCACCACGATCTGACCTCAATATTTTAATCTTCTGATCACTTTGGTTCTCTTCTAAGGCTTTGAATTCTTTGAACTTTCCAAAAGTTTCAAACTTCTACTTCAAGAAGTAAACCCAAGTCTTTCTGCTATAGTCATCAATAAAAGTGAAGAAGTAAGAACTTCCACCAATCGATAGTGTCCTCATAGGTCCACACAAGTTTGTATGCACCAGCTCAAGAGGTTGCTTTTCTTTGTATGCAACTCCCTTTGGAAAAATTTCACAGTGTTGCTTTCCCAAGATGAAACACTCACAAGTACTAGTAGGTTCTTCGATGGGAGGTAATCCTCTGACCATCTGTTTCTGCTGCAACAATCTTAAACCAGAAAAGTGAAAGTGTCAAAACCAAAAGTTCCATAACCAATAATCATTAGAACATGCAACAGTAAACGAACTGACCTCATCACTATAATTCATTATTAGAGGAAATAGTTTTTTCCTCGTCATCTTTACCTTTTCTATCAGATGTTTGCTTGGGGGATCATCATAAATAACACACTCTTGTCCCTAAAAGATAGCTTTGTATCCTTTTTGCGTTAATTGACTAACACTTATCAAATTGTGTTTAAGACCAAGAACATAATATATCTTTGAGATTTTCTTTGGCTGCCCCTGCTTGGTCAGAATGTTGACCACTCCTTTGCCATATACATCCACGGTTTTGTTAGTCCCCAACTTCACCTCTGTCTTCACATATCGATCCATATTTGCAACCAAACTCTTGTTTCCTATCATGTGGTTGTTGCAACCACTGTTTAATAGCCACACATTATTAGATGGTTCATGCATGTTATGGAAAGCTAGGAACATGGAGTTAGTATTCTCTGTACTAACATTAGCTTTATGGTTTCCGTTATCAGCTATCCTCTTCTTGCAATCATGGGAACAGTGACCAAATTTATTGCAATAATAACATCTCACCTTTGATTTTTCAAACCTTTGATTATTGTTGAAGTTTCTGCCGCTGCTTCCACTTTCATGTCCATGCTCTTATAGACCATCTCTCTGACCACAATATCTTCCGCCTCATCCTCTGCCTCTTGATCGACCTCTTCCTTGACCTCTTGAAATAGAAACCTGGCTTTTGAAAACAGTTTCTAGAGTGGAATCCTTATTTATGTCTATCCTTGCGTTATCCGATAGAATTGATCCCATCAACTCATCAACTTTTAGTTTTTCCAAATCCTTGGCTTCTTCTATGGCTGCTAACACAACATCAAACTTGGTAGACAAAGATCTAAGGACCTTCTCAATAAATTTTTGATCTTTAATATATTCACCATATTTTTTTAACTGATTTATGATAGGCATGACCCGATTCATGAAAGAATCGATGTCCTTTGTTTCCTTCATCTGCAGAATTTCAAAATCTCTCTTAGTATTCTGCAATTTAACAATATTGACTTTGGTTATACCTTGATAGTTTGGCATCAAAGTTTCCCATGCTATCTTTGTTGAAGACGTAATCATAATATTCTGGAACACTGCTCGGTCTAGTCCTTATTGGATAAGTAGCAAAGCTTGTGAATTCTTCCTTTTGTCTTTCTTCCATTGTTCCTTTTATGTATTAGTGAGAGTTTGTTCTTCTCCTTCACTCTAAGGTTCTAGAAACCCAAAATTTACATGATCCCAAACATCATGTGCCTTCAACATGGTGATCTAAATCTGAATGTTAGTTTTGTTGTGCTAATTTCATCTTCAAAATTATAAATAAATTGTTGATCATTTGCTTCATGTGCATAGATTTCTTGAGGTGTTTATGAGTGTTAAATAGGTAAATGTATTGAGTTTTATGTTAAATTTATGAACATAATAACATTAAAACGTAAAGTTGAACAACAACAATAAAATGTGCAACAAACCATCAAATGATCCATTAACACAGTTTTTTAATGAAGGAGTTCACCCCTCCTGGGCTACATCTCCTTGGTCTAGCTTCCATGCCTTGGGCCTCTCTATTAGCTCAAAATGGAAAAAAGTGTTGTTTATAATCCTCTACTTCTCCTGAAACCTGCTCTAACATGTTTAGAGTGTCCAAATCATCTAGGATAGACTCTTTCTGAGCCAAAAATGGTCAAAATTTTCTCCAGTTATGCTTCATTGAATTTTCCCTAGGAATCTCCTCCAAAACTCGAGATAACTCTAGTTAGCGCCGCGAATTTTGGAGTCCAGCCGCAAATGGAAGACTCCGCCAAATTCTCCGCCAGGATAAGTATGGTTTAATCAGTAGATAAGAATTTTAATTTAACGATAATGGTGTGATTATGAAATCCGCATTAAATATAAGGATTAGTGAAAATAATTGTGATTAAGGGTATTTAAAACCCGCATTATTGAGTTAACCCTGCACATTAACAATAGTGCTCCGCTCCCAGTCAAGGCATATGGTTTTGTGTATGAGGGGGTTGGCCCCCTCCTCCTCGACGGAAACCATTGTTAAATTCAAATATTAACGGTCGGCATAGTATATTAAGACATATGTTGTGGGCTACTGGTAGGTTGGTGCACTCGATTGGGGGAGGTCATGGGGTCGAGCCTCGACCTCTGCCCTTCCACCTGTAATAATTTTGCACCATATAATTATATATCCGACCTTTTATTAGTTGAAATTTTAGCCTTTGAGGAGGGGCATGTGGCGGCCTCTCGGCTAGCCATGTGTCCTCTTCCCATTAGTTCATTCCAAATCCAATAAAATTTCAACAAGACACCCAACCAGTAACCAACCATAGAGTGACACTTGGCATAGTGTCATTGGGCGAAATGAAGGAATATTCCCAGAATATTATTTTTTGCTAACTAGGATGCCATGTCACCATTCTGTCATTTTCTGCAAAAACTTTAGCTGTTTAGGAAAACAAACAACAAGCCCTATCTTCCTCATCCAAAGTCGGCTTTCAATTAAACGAATTGTGCTAAATTCTTGACGACGAGCACTTCGCGGTCATTCAGGTTCCGATCGAGTCTTAACACTTTCCTTTTTTAGCTTAACAGAGCACCTGATCATTCCTCCCTGCTAGAAGCATTTTGGACCAAAAAATATCTTTGATTACTAAACATGTGGATGAGGGTACAGTTACCTCACCCTTCCAATCTCAATCCACTGAAATTCCCTTTTTCATCAACTTGAGATTTTCACAAAAACTAAGTTTTTTTCTTGACTCTTGAGACCCTCTCTTGCTGTTGTAAACACCATCATGCTGAAATTTCCCTGAATTTGCAAAGCAAGAAGTTATCCTTGCAGAAACAAACTCGTTCCCACCTCGGTCGTTAATCAAAGGAAACTTGAAAATTGTCTCACCTCATACACTGTCGTCATGGTGATTCTTAGCTGATCTTGCTTTGTACTTGCGTCAACCTTTGACTAAGTGTTTTCGCCATTTCCATGTATCCTTTGGAAACAAAAAAAAACACTTATGGAACCTATGCCTTCTTTTTCAAATTTTTTTGGTGCTTTCTCTTTGAATTTTTCTCTCTCTTGCAACAACATCTTATTTCCAACACTGCTCAACACTGATGTTGACTGCTGCAAATATTTCACATATTGTTTACCTCCATGAAAAGGAAACTTATTAGAGTCCTGAAAAATCTCATTACAAGCATAATAAACTTCAATGAAATCAACTTGTTCATTCGATGCATCTTTTTGAAAGGCCTCATTCAAAACATCTCTATGCTTTCAATCATTAACAAAGTCAAATTTTGACTTGCATGCACTATTCTCTTCATTTATCCTACATGTAAAAGAGACAAACTCCTCTTCTTCTTATGCGCTCTAACTATGTACTCAATTCCATCTTTAAACAAGTGATACTTAATCTCACAACGATGACTACTTTCCTATTATAAAGATAATGACTTCCTAAAACAATACCTGAAATCTCAAGTGGCACTACATCAAGTTCAACTTCATCAAGAAAGTTCGAATTGATGGAAAACCTTAGAATACACCTCCTTGTTACTTGAAAATTTTCATTCTTGCATATCCACCCTAAAGGATAAGGTCTTGGATGTATAAAAATTTCAAGGTTTAGCTTCTTAACTAAATCTTCAGAAATCAAATTAGCTTGAGAACCACTATCAAATAGTGTGTCTATCTTGGTATGTTTAGAAACGACTCTAATATGAAAGAGTTCAATTCTTGTATCTTTATCTTGAGTTACATTAGAACAATTTGAAGAACTAGTGGTTGCTATGTTCTCACCTTACAAACACACTGATGTAATCTTTGTTTCATCTCCTGAATCTAAACCTAAGTCATGTTCAATGATTGCAACAATTTTTCCCTTCTCTTTGGATTTTAGTTTGTTTGGCTTCAACTCTGGATGAAGGTGCCAACAATGGTCTTCATCATGGACATTCTTTGAAAAAAATTTACATGCGAGTTTATCTTTCTCTTTTTTGATAGAGCTATTTCTCTTTCCTCTTCCATTAAACTTTCCCTTTCCTTTACCCTCATACTCAATGAAACTATCACTTTTCTCATCTACACTCAATTTCCCTCTTTCTTCTAAATGTGTGGCTTGAACGCAAACCTCATCTAAGTTTGTGGGATTGAACATGAGAATAGTATGTCTAAGGTAACTGTGCAAACCCCCAATATAATTTAACAAAGTTTCTTGAGAATACAAATTGATACCCAAAATAAGATCTCTTCTCCTAAATTCATGAGTATAATCTTGCACACCTTTCCCTTTCAATTGTCTAAAATTCTGCTAGTCCATAATGGATTTTTTCATGTAAGCTAGAGGATATAATTTTCTTTTGATGACAGCAATAAAATTTGACCAAGACATTGAGATCTTACTGTGGTTTTTAATATCTTATTGAGTCCTTTCTTCCCACCATACAAGTGTTGATCCCTCCATCCTCAAGGAAGACAATTTAATCTTTATGTCATCTTCTTAAAGGTTCTAAATTCTGCAATAAACCTCCAATTGACGAATCCAATTATCCAGCTTTTCTGCTTTCACTTCGCCATTATACATTGGAAGCTCAAATTTGACATTAAGTTTGAGTATGGGAGTTTTTCCTTTTGAGGTTTTTGAGTGAGTATGGGTGGTTTTGGTTGTGGAAGTGGAAGATGATGTTGATGGTGATGATGAGGCTGATGATGAAGATGGTGGAGATGGAGGAGCCTTTCCTCCACTACCCTTTGAATCCCTCTCTTCATCCTTTTTTTCCCTCTCTTCAAAGAGGATTCTAACCCTTTTAGTTAGGTCATAGAAATCCCTCTTATATGCTTCCTCTTCTGAAAGACCTTCAGTCTCTCCAATATATGACATGATAACTATGAATTCAATCTTAGCTTCTTGTGCAACGTGTACCTCCTCAATCTCAGCTAGAGATAAAACTTGAGGTGCTTCAAGTGCATCTGTGAGTGAAACTTTGGGTGGAGATGGTGGCCTTGTGGCTCTCCTTCTTATGGTCCTAACCTCAGGACTAGCAACTAATAGTTTCCCTTCTCCTCTCTACAACTTCAACCTTGTAAGCATCACAAATTTGCAACCATTAAAATCCTACTTGCACAAAACTCAAGAAAATCAAGCAAATAACCTTTCAACCTTTGCTCTGATACCACCTTGATCTGAATCTGAATGTTAGTTTTGCTGTGCTAATTTCATCTTCATAATTATAAATAAATTGATGATCATTTGCTTCATGTGCATAGGTTTCTTGAGGTGTTTGTGAGTGTTAAACAGGTAAATGTATTGAGTTTTATGTTAAATTCATGAGCATAATAACATTAAAACATAATTATGAACAACAACAATAAAATGTACAACAAACCATCAAATGATCCATTAACACAACTTTTTGATGAAGGAGTTCACCCCTCCTGGGCTACATCTCCTTGGTCCAGCTTCCATGGCTTGGGCCTCTATATTAGATGAAAATAGCAAAAAGTGTTGTTTAAAATCCTCTAGTACTCCTAAAACATACTCCAACATGCTTAGAATGTCCAAATCATCTAGGATAGACTCTTTTTGAGCCAAAAATGGTCGAAATTTTCTCCAGATATGCTTCATTCAATTTTCCCTAGGAATCTCCTCCAAAACTCAAGAGAACTCTAGTTAGCGCCGCTAATTTTAGATTTCCACTGCAAATGGCGGAATTTGCCAACTTCTTCGCCAGGATAAGTATGGTTTAATTAGTAGATAAACATGTTTATTTAAATCTTATGGTGTGATTATGAAATCCACATTAAACATAAGGATTAGTGAAAATCAGTGTGATTAAGGTTATTTAAAGCCCACATTACAGAGTTAACTCCGTGCATTAACAATAGCGCTCCGCTCCTCGTCACGAAATATGGTTTTGTGTATGAGGGGGCTGGCCCCCTCCTCCGCCCAATGGAAAGCATTTTTAAATTCAAATATTAATGGTCGAAATAGTCTATTAAGACATATGTAGTGGGCTACCGGTAGGTTGGTGTGCTCGCTTGGGGGAGGTCGTGGGGTCAAACCCCAACCTCCACCCTTCCGCCTATAATAATTTTGCACCATATAACTATATAGCTGACCTTTGAATAGTTCAATTTCAAATTTTGAGAGGGGGGCACGTGGTGGCGTTTAAGCTAGCCACTTGTCCTCTTCCCATTGATTCATTCCAAATCCAATAAAATTTCAACAAGTCACCCAACCAGTAACCAACCACGGAGTGACACTTGGCATAGTGTCATTGGGTGAAATAAAGGAGTATTTCTAGAATATTATTTTTTGCTGACTAGGTTGCCATGTCACCATTTTGTCTTTTTCTGCAAAAAATTTAGCTCTTTAGGAAAACGAACAACAACCCTATCTTCCTCATCCAGAATTGTTTTTCGATGAAACGAATTGTGTCAGATTCCTGGCGACAAGCACTTCGCGATCGTTCAAGTTTCAATCGATTCTGAACACTTACATTTTTTGGCTTAACACGGAGCACTTGATCACATGGTCTCCATATTAATGGCCCACACATCATAATCCTTCCCTTTGAAGGAAGGAAGTTTTGCTTGGAACTCGATGTTTCCATCATTCTTCAAAAAATTTCACTTCTCTTATGAAACCCAAAGTTTCTCTTTTTATATGCTCTGCAAAGCTCAAAATAACCCTTATAACAAAACCCTAACTTTTTTTTTATATGAAAATATTTTATTAGAAAATCTTTATATATAAAATAAACTTTTATATTAAACCCTTTTTAATATAATACTTTAACTATTAAAAGAATATTTTTAATTCACTCGTATCGTATAAAACCTTTTAAAATAAGTTGATATGTATTCCTTTCGAATAAGGTCAAACCTTTTTTTAGCAAAAAAATTGATACGTATAGAGCTTTTGAACCAATTTTCATTGATTTTATTTCTTTTAGCACTAACAAGTATCCGAGATGAATAAAGTAGTGTGCTAACACTCCTCTCAATGTAGATGTCCCATGTTTGTTCCTTAACGCACCGAATAACCAAGGTTGTTCGCGTGCTCAGAAATTGTGGTAAATTTTTGATCTGGCTCTCTGCTGAGCCCACCAACATTTAATGCCCTGAGTATTATAGCTTAATTAAGTGAGAAAAAATATTTCTCCTCTCACACATAGATTATTGCTGATCCATTGTCCCTGACATTTTGTAACCTCACTCCGATATCAATTTGTTAAAAACGCAGAAGAGTAAAGGCACAAAATTACACAAATAATTCTCACACACACTACACAAACAAAAATAATTCACACACAAATAAACCAAATTTATGAAAATTTAAAAATACACACCTTTTAGAGCTTGATTTTGAGCTTGTCGATAAGGCTAACCTTGAAATTGTTGTATCTATGTGATTTTGAGCTTGTCGATAAGGCTAACCTTGAAATTTTTGTATCTATGTGATTTTGGTCACCAAGATTTATTCTCCACATGGTATAAATTTAAGCTTTTGAAGCTTCGTAGAAAAAAATTTATACCAAAAATTCCAAGATGATATGTTTGAAGTCGCGAAACTCTATGATCCAAAGCTATGAAACCAAAATTTATGTAATGAGATCATAAAAAGAAAAGAAAATAGAGATCAATGACTTGAAAATAAAACTCTTCAAGGGGACAACATCCTTTTATATCACATTAATTTACAATTCTTGGATGATGCAAATGACAAGACCTCCTTGGTATATATAAGAGTCCAAAGGGTCAAAATATAGTTAGGGCTACATAAAAATAATAATGTAAGGGCTCTACAACAACAATAATGGGTTTCTATGGGGCACACCAATAAAGATATGGGGGTTCCGTGTTGCACAAAATAAAAATATGGGTGCCATATTAGTATTATAGGGACCTTACAATGAATAATCACTTTGAGAGTATTTTACTATAGTTTTTCTACATTTACATCCAAATTCTCTTCAATCTTAATCTTGACTACAAAAAAGGTCTTTATGATGTGTTCTTGTTCTTGAGGATAAGAAGAAGCAACACTATGGATAGGTTTGTAAGACATAACGTATTGTGGGAGTGGAGATAAATTTATGTGAATGTCAAGATAGGGCATTATCTTATCAATTGACCTTTGTTCATAGTTTACCTTCTCATATAACTCTAATGATTTGCCATGGTAACTAATCATATGGGCATCAACCTCTCACTCTTATTCTCACACTACCTAATATATGTTTTGGTGTGTTTATTACACATATATCCCAAGCTTCATTCCCTTTCTACATTTAGTCAAGAAAACAATTCTTCCATGTATTCCATTTTATTGTTCAAATCATAATACTATAATGAGTCTTTATTATTTCCTTTCTATAATGGTTCACTAGATTTCTTCTAGCTCACATAAAATGCAACAACTATTACTGCAATGGTAGTGTGCCATCTCAACCTTGTTTCTCACAAAATTCTCACCAAGGAAAGTCGATGCCATGTCCTTCTAGGCATTTCTTGTGGAATTACCTTGACCTGGGGAGAAAGAAAGGAATTTATTTTAAATTTCTAATTCTCATGGATTCTACATCCTATGGCATTTAAACCCACCCCAAGCAATATATACCGATCCTTAGAGAGCATCTATGGAGACCATTTCTTCCAATGCTTGTTCACAGTAGAATAAGATATGACATATGCGTCTCGCTAAGTATGAGGAGATAAATAGTTAATCCCACACATGATTCATAGAATAACCATTGCACCAATAATTAATTGAAACTATAGTAGAAATCCAAGTGATATTGTTATTTCTTTACTAGATTAAACTTCTCCACCAAAAACTATATATTATTGCGTCTAGAGGCACTATATATGGAAGAAACATTGTAATGTTATGTTATGTACATGTTTTTACTAGATCAAATTACAAAAAAAATAATTAATTAGGAAATGTTGTAATGTTATGTTATGTACACATTTTTACTATCAAATTACAAAATAAATAATAAATTAATAAAATAAAATAAAATAAAATCTATAATAATTTTTATTAATTAAAACATTTTGACTTGGTAAAATTACATAAAATTAAAATAAAATAAAATAATAAAATTAATAATTATAATTTTTAATTATTAATAATTAAACCAACCTATTTATAATTATTAATTATTAATAATTAAACCAACCTAGATCCATCTTAACTTCTAATTTATCAAGTGTCTAAAGGAATCAAATCTATAGAGGTGCTAACTTTTTCTCAAATTTTATAAAGGATTGGGTGATTAAAGGATTTGAAGTGTAGAAAGAGATCAAATCTCTAGAGGTGCTAACCTTTCCTCAAATTTTACACTTAAAAAGAGAATTAGATAATTGAAAAATCTGATCCCTCTTAAAACTTCATAGATTAAAAATTCATATAAATTTAACTTAATATATATTAAAATTAAAAATAAATAAATAAATTAATATATATATTAAATAAAAAATAATTTAAATTAATATATATTAAAATAAAAAATAAATATTTATTTAATAGTTAAAATTCAAAATTATATTTCACAAATTTCTTCTATTAATAATAATATCTACAATATTGACGAGATTTCAAAAATCAATATATATGGTTTTTTCAAAAATAATTTATATAAATTTAATCTAAAATTTCAACTTTATAATCAATTTATTTTAAAGTCCAAATTCAACATCTGTTATGTACATCTGTAATATTGACGCGTTTTCATAAATGGATGTACGTAAAATTTTCAATCAAAACATTCAACATTAACATGAAAATCCTTACCTCCTTTTTAAATGAGAAGTTAGAAAGTATAAAATATTATAACATATTTGGTTAAATCCATTCAACGTTCCTCACCAAAAGTGAGAAGAGACAACCTATTATAACCAATTTTGTCAAATCCTTTCAATCTTTTTAATGTCAAGTCGGGGAGATCAAATAATATAACAAATTTAGGCAAATTCTTTCAACTTTTTTCTAAATGAGAAGTTAAAGAGATAAAATATTATAACTAATTTTGTCAATTCCGTATAGCTATAATGATAATTTAAATATTTATTTAAATAACTGATACTGATATTATACTATTTAGGTATTATATCCACATTATATTATATCTATATTATATGATAAAGATATAATATATTATATCCGTGTAAAAATAAACTGACAACTAGGGCGGAAGTTGAATTAAAGAGCGTGGTCAACCAAATGCACTCCTCTCTCTTCCCTCGGTAGTACAAGAAACACAAGCATTGCATACACCGGCAGATCCGGAGGTTCCACCAATAAATGCAGTTGGAAATATGAAATAGTACATAAATTCACTTTACACGTCACTGCTCTCACGGCGTAGGATAAGGAAGCAAGCGCCAAATGGATAGGGTTAAAATTCGGAGTTGTCTTTAGTGAAAATTCAATTACCATGGTAAACCTAATATACGACGTGTCAATGTTACCTGTAGACTGTATTTAATTCAAGAGTATGTATCTACGTGTCTAAAGTTGCGGATAAGACCTAGGGCACAGCGTGATCAGACGTGGACTGCATGGTTCCGAGGTGGCTGGCTCAAAGTGGGTTTGCAATGTTTGACTGCTTGAACCATTTCATTACAATCGGAGGCAATAAATTCGAAGCCAGGAAGCCATTTGCAATTGCGGAGGCCATTTGTGTCCATAGGCAGACGTTGAAGGAGAATCGGAGCGTCATTTGTTTGCATGAAAGATCTAATCGTCTAGTTCTTTCGGGATTTTGTTGTGTGTTTTAGGTGGAGAGGATATAGGAGAAAGAATGGCCGGCGGGGGATTTACAGGCGCAGCAGGGTCTGGGAATGTGGACTTCGAGGCGCGTATAACAGCTTATGTTATCATAACTTGTATCATGGCTGCCAGCGGCGGGTTAATGTTTGGCTACGATATTGGAATTTCAGGTAAACTCTGAGAAGCTTTGATGTCGGTTGGCTGCTGGCTCAGTGTGTACAAAGATTTCACTATAACCTATCTTTAACTTGTTTGTAATAAAAAAAATTGACTGTTTTGTGAAGAAATCTGAAAGTCTGAGGGTTTTGAATTGTTTCAATTACTGCATTATATTGCTATATTGCTTTCCTCCGCTTTGATGAAGGCTCTGACATTTTCCTTCCAATTTGATCTCGTTGCCCTGTCACTTAGGGGAGGAAGAAATGGGAAAAATGCTTTCTCATTGACTTCTTATGCATCTCAACAGGGTTCGATAAGTGTTCTGCATCTTTTATAAAGAACAGTATTTGTATTTCTTGTCGGAATTTGCTGGATGTTAGGCGTCAGAAAATATTATACTATACTATGGATTTTCAATGTGAAGTCTGTTCACAATTTTCATTAACGACATTCGCACAATCTTTACGAATGATGATGCTTTCATATTGTTGTGTTAACTGAATATCTTAAATGCATTTTAAGAGTTCCATAAGTCCTCAATGATCTTTAATGTGATCTGAAGGTCTTCGGCTCTTCATACCTTTGGGAAAAGTTTGTAGGAATACTCTCCCTTGAAAAGATTTAGCTTCTTGATTGTGATCTGAAGGTCTTCGGCTCTTCATACCTTTGGGAAAAGTTTGTAGGAATACTCTCCCTTGAAAAGATTTAGCTTCTTGATGTAATTTACATCCAAGATCTGACGGCTGATTGCCTTAATGCAGGCGGAGTGACTGGCATGGAAGACTTTCTTGAAAAATTCTTCCCCGCCGTGGCGCGCAAGGAACACGAGGCAAAGCAAAGTACATACTGCAAGTATGACAATCAAGGATTACAGCTCTTTACATCATCTCTGTATCTAGCTGGTCTTGTAGCCACATTTTTTGCATCGTATACTACTAGAAGATTTGGCAGAAGACCGACAATGCTTATCGCGGGACTATTCTTTCTTGCCGGAGTCATCTTTAATGCGGCAGCGCAGGATCTTCTGATGCTCATTATCGGAAGATTATTACTTGGATGTGGAGTCGGATTTGCTAATCAGGTTTGTAAACAGACGATTCATATTCCTGATATGACGAAATCTTTGATTTAATACCGAGATTCAACTAATTATCAGAGGAATCGCTTCCGCACATTCCCTTGAGGCAAAAATCCCTTTAATTGCTGATTTCTTTGTGTGAAATTATTGCATTTATTGTATATTATTTTCTATGTAACCAGAGTACAGATCCCTAAATTTCCTGACAAGCATTTGAAATGACAAGCTTTCTCTGTATTTTAACTCTTTTCCTTATTTTAACTCTGCATTAAAACATATTGTATTACGTTTGTGAGGTATATAGACAATTGATTCTTATTGTCCTGTAAAATTTTCAGCCATCTTATGTTCTGCCCGCCTTCATTTTGGGATAAATCTTAGACTGCCTTTTTTTGTTTCTTTCCTTCAGTCATCTTTTGGAACACTGATTTGATGAAGGAGCATTTGCTTTTCCGTAACTGTAGGCGGTTCCTCTTTTCCTGTCAGAGATAGCACCGACAAGAATTCGAGGGGGTCTCAACATCCTCTTCCAGCTGAATATTACAATAGGCATTCTGTGCGCAAATATAGTGAACTATTTTACAGCTAAGATCACACCATGGGGATGGAGGCTTTCATTGGGCTTGGCAGGTATCCCTGCAATTCTGCTATCTGTTGGGTCTGTATGTTTAGTAGAGACACCTAACAGTCTGATTGAAAGAGGACACCTGGAAGAGGGCAAGAATGTGTTGAGAAAAATCAGGGGAACCAACAATGTGGATGCAGAGTTCGATGAACTAGTGCACGCAAGTAAAATAGCCACGGAAGTTAAGCATCCATTTCGAAACCTCATGAAGCGCAGGAATAGACCTCAGCTTGTCATAACCATATTTCTGCAGATCTTCCAGCAGTTGACTGGTATCAATGCCATTATGTTCTATGCTCCCGTGCTCTTCCAGACCCTGGGATTCAAGAGCGATGCTTCTCTTTACTCTGCGGTTATTACTGGTGCAGTCAATGTCATATCAACTGTTGTTTCCATCTACTCAGTGGACAAACTTGGTCGAAGAGTGCTTCTTCTGGAAGCAGGAATACAGATGTTCATTTCACAGGTTATCCCCATTTTCTCTTCTCCTTCATTTCAATTTCATTGCTTTGTTTATAGCGAAATGGTGAAACATAATAGTGATAATTGTGAGTATGAAAATTGCAGGTGATTATTGGAATCCTTTTGGCGACGGGATTGAAGGACGGGCAGCAGCTTTCTCAAGCGACGGCCATTGTGATAGTGTTGATGGTGTGCGTTTTCGTGTCAGCGTTTGCATGGTCATGGGGACCTCTCGGATGGTTGATTCCCAGCGAAACTTTTCCTCTGGAAACAAGATCCGCTGGACAGAGCGTGACGGTGTGCGTGAATCTGCTCTTCACATTTGGTGTTGCACAGGCGTTTCTGTCAATGCTTTGCAATTTCAAATACGGGATCTTCTTCTTCTTTGCTGGGTGGGTGTTCATTATGTCTCTGTTTGTGCTGTTTCTCCTTCCTGAGACGAAGAATGTGCCGATCGAAGAAATGATGGACAGAGTGTGGAAAAAACATTGGTTGTGGAAGAGTTTTGTCACAGATGCCGACCTCATTGATGATGATGAAGATGTTAATTCCAAACAAGAAAATGGAAGAGCCGGTGGCCATGCCTACCATAATTCCCAGTTGTGATCTTCTTCCTCCTCCATTCCATTCCACTCAGCAGTTTCAGATGGGCATGGCAATAATAATAACGGCATTCCTTCTACTATGCTGTCCAATTTGCCTGTAACAGTTTAAATTTTATGAGGAAGCGCACCAACACCAATGGTGCCATATGTATCAAACAACAACGGAGTTGCGTGAAATTGGTGAATACAGTAGCCCTCCCAGGATCACATCATATCATTGTTTATTTCCTCTCTCACTTAGCCCCTCATTTCTATTGAAAATTCAAATAGCTCCGTGGAACACAAGGGGATTTTCTGGTAATTTATATAGGTGGCCACATAATTTATCACGGGTTTACTATAATAATATGAATGGTTCAAATTTTCAGTTGCTGGGCAACACATGGATTTTTGTGTGAAAATGTGATAGTAATTCTGCATGTTATTTGCAAAGAGATAGATCTTCCGTGAAAGAAGTAAAGGTGTGTTGCAGCAATTCACATGTCCCTATCATAAAACAATTAAACGTGTTTTTATGTGCGATATTACAAATGAATGTGTTTTGAGCATGGTAGAGAAACAGAGAGTATTGTTTGCTTTTTAAAAAATGTTTTATTTATTTCCATTAAAATTCTATTTATTTAAATTAATTAATTGAGAATTATTATTTTAAAAAAATTAATTAATTGAGAATTATTATTTTAATATTTTAATTTAATTTAAATGAATAACATATTAAAAGATGTATTTTATTAGAAATCATATTATAAAATCTGACCAAACAATTAAATATGCAAATAAGAAAAACAAACCAAAACCAAAGTGTAAGATTTCATGAAGAATATATAAATGATCTTCCAAATAGTGTCAGATTCGATCACTGATAATTCAAGAATATATAAAATGGTTTTTCCATATTTAGTTCGGGGATATATGCAAATGCAAAATAAAATATGAATATCAATTTATTTTTAAACGGAGTTAAAGGAATTTTTTTATAATTTATTTTATTAATAAAATTTTAATAATTTAAATTTTATTTTTTATATGAATTAATATATTGGAAAATGGTTGGATAATCACTATTTATTATTTATTTTAATAAAATATCTAAATAAAATATTTATTTATTATATGATAAAAAAAAACTTTAAATTATGAGTGGTTTTTAAGTTAAAAATGTTTAGTAGTCAATATGTTTATAATTAAACATAATTAGGTTAATTACTTGAATAAGAAATTTCAAATCATAATTATTTATTTAAAATTAATTAAACTATTAATTTGAATAATATGTAAAGAGAAAATATAAAAATCCTTTAACTTTTATGTTATAATTTTGTATGTGTAATTTAAAATATTCTCATTGTGTAACTTAATTTATGAGTTAATATTTATTATTTCTAAATAATAAAATTTTCAATAAAAAATTTATACTATAGTTTAATATTTATATAACTATTTTATAAGATAATTTACAATACTTTAAAACAATTTTAAATTAATAACATGAACAAAGTCTTGAAAATATTATGCCAATTGTTAATCTAGCAACTCATGATTTCTAATATAGTCAAAACATTTTTTTTTGAGATTCCTATGCCACGTGAATATCTATCCTACTCAACTAGATTTTAGAATATGTGATAGATATTTTTTTTCATAATTATATTATTATTTATATTTGAAAATGTTCTAGTAAAACTATATAACTTTGCAATACAAGAATTAATAAAGATGACTATAAAAAAATATAAAATAACATAAAATTGATCATCCAATTCATTTGTATTATTAATTTTTCTACTGAATAAATTCAAACTTATACTTAAATATTAAAACAATACATACAAATAAAAGGTTTACTAAAACCTTGAGCCATGAATAATCACTTTGATAAAATAAAATGTTTACTAAAACCTTTGAGCAATCACTCAAATGCTCAATTTAAATCTGAGCTATGACAACTGTTTTTATGATGTGCTTTAGTTATTGAGAATAAGAGGAAGCAAGATTATGGGTAGGTTTTAAGAGAGAAGTTATAAAGGGAGTGGAAATAAATTTATATTGTTATTATTATTATTATCCAATTTTAAGGTCACTGCCAAGTCATATACCAAAATGGTGTATGAGACTCCCTTGTTTGTGGGACAAGGGACCCACCTCCGCACAACTAAGTGACTGCTAAGTCTACTAAGACATACATACTCTACCCCCCCTTGGTTTTTAACTAGTAAACTCTTAGGAGAAAACAATACATGCTATTAACCATTTATATCTTATCAAGGTATGAAATTTTCTTATCAATTAATCTTTGTAGACACTTTAAGGAAAGGAAGGTAGTACACAAAGTATATGCATAAAGTACCCATATAGTACACAGAAGGTTTTATAGGGTTTATTTAGGGAACAATGATTTCAAAAACTTTGATGGGCTGGATCAACCCTGGGATGTTATCATTTTCATAGAATTCTAATTATTTGTTATGGTAAATACTCATAAACCTCTCACTTTTATTTTTACATTATAGGTTATATGCTTTGTTGTGTTTATTACACATTTATCCTAAACTTCATTTTCTTGCTACATTTAGCCAACAAAATAATTTTTCCATTTACTCCACTTTATTGTTCAAGTCATAATATTACAAGAGTTTTCATTGTCTTCTTTCTACAATGTTTCATTAGAATTTCTCTAGTTCACATAAAATGCAACAACCATTGTTGCAATAGTACTGTTTCATAGTGTACCAACTCAACCTTTGTGCTAGAAAACTTCTTACAAAGTATTAATTTAATTGTTAAAGTTCAAAATTACATTTTACAAATTTCTTCCATCAATAACATTTACAATATTACAATATTAACTAAATTTCAAAAATCAATGTATATAAATTTTTAAAAATAATATATATAGATTTAATTAATAATATATATAGAGATGTATTTTTGAATTTTAATTTTAAAATAAAATTATATATATATATATAATTTTATTTTAAAATTAAAATTCAACACAATTTTCTCATCATTGATTTCATAAATAGATTTATATGTAAATTTTTTCAATCAAGATCTCAACATTAATATGAAAAAATTTCTTTTTTAAATGAGAAGTTATCAAATATAAAATATTATAACATATTTGGTTGAATCCTTTCAACCTTCCTCACCAACAAAAGTAAGAATTGACAAAATATTATAACAATTTTTATCAAATCCTTTCAACCCTTTTAATCTGAAGTTAGAAGAGATCAAATATTATATCAAACTCAGTGAAATTCGTCCAACTTTTTTCTACTTTTAATCTGAAGTTAAAAGAGATCAAATATTATAACAAACAAAGTCAAATTCATTCAACCTTTTTCTAAACGAGAAGTTAAAGAGATAAAATATTACAACTAATTTTGTCAATTCCTTACAGCTATAATGATAATTCAAATGCTTCACTAAAATAAAATAACAGACATTATACTATTCAAATATTATATCCACATTTTTTTTTTCAGAAGAAAAAAAATGCTGCATATATTAGATATACCAGTACATTGTCAAATTACATTCTCGGATGAAAAAATTCAACGAGAAAATCAACATTGCATAGTCAGATTGTAAAATGCAGATTCAAGGGATGAATAAGCAATTTAAAAAGTTGACTGACAATCCAAATAAGGGGGGAATTAATCAACCCCTACCATAAACCATTGTACATTCCTGTAGAAACATATATATGATACCAAGGTATCAACATCATATGATTATGTTCTTAATATGCGCAACAAAATTAATAGAGCCAAAAATAAAACAAGGATAAACGATGACAAAAAGGCAGGGTTGCAGCAAATTGACCAAAATTCTATCCGACAGATATGATAAACGAATGTTCTGACAACAGACTCGCTTGTAATGTGTAACAGGCTCGCTTGTCTAGTATTTAATATGTTCCGACTCGCTTGATAGGAGGAATGCCCAGGTGTAGCAGTCACACTTAATAAATATAACCCTTCTAGCTTGTAATGTGATCTGAAGCCAAAGAATATGTGAAGACCTAACTAAGGATTGCCGATTGAAAAAAGGATTGTCCAAGCGAAAGCAGGCTCGCTTGTCTTAGAATTTCCAGGCTCGCTTGATGTAATATGTTCCGGCTCGCTTGATATAATATGTTCCGGCTCGCTTGATAGAAGGATTGTCCAGGTGTGTAGCAATCATTCTTAATAAAAATATCCATGCTTGCTTTATATGTGATCCGAAGCCAAAAAGTCTGAGAAGACTGAACCCCAGTAGAAAGACAAAAAATAAAAAACAGTTAAGTATATTAGCAGTGCAACATGATCATGGAATGGGAATAGAGGATTCTCGAGTCGGATTGCCATATCTGTAGTGTGTGATAATCATCACCCAAAATTCAAGCAAAAGACCCTTTTTTGATAACCCATCCGCCCGAGTATTATTTTCTCTAAAGATATGATTGATTGGCGGGAAATTCATCCTTCTCCATAGTCTCTGTGTTCTGTTGAACCAACCTTGGAGGTTCGGTGATAACAAACGAAATCTGTTGGTGATCCATCCAATGACCAAATTAGAGTCCCCATAAATATTGACATCCCGAAGAAGAAGTTTTGATGCCACCCAAAGTCCTCCCCAAAGAGCCATGATCTCGGCCTTATTATTTGACCCGGGGCCACCGTTCCAATAGATATGGATTCGATCTCAGATTGACAGTTTTATCCATACTCCACATCCAGTATAACCCTCCACAGAAGCCCCATCAAAATAGATTGCGGGAATCACAATCACATGCGGTCTAATGCGATGTGAGTGGTCTACCACCGACACCACATATTGTGGTTGGTCAATCATCCATCTGTTAATGGCCTCATAAACCCTGTTCAGCTGGAAGGGTTTGTTTTCAAAAATTAGCTGGTTTCTGGCCAGCCAGACCTCCCATATAAGGAAGAATGGGAGCGAATTATAATTTGACTTCAATTTGTCCCATTCAACAGTCGAAGATAGGAAATCATGAGGACACCATAAATGATTCATTAAAAAGGAACTGAATAACCTCCACAATCGTCGAATGATTTGACATGAAAAAAATAGATGTGAGATAGTTTCATCCTCCCTACAGCATATTGCACATCGACCTGGGCCCTGTTGACCCCTCTTCTTGAGGTTCTCCCATGTAAGAATTTTCCCACACCAAACCAACCACCTGAAGATAGTTATTTTCGTAGGAATTTTCCTACTCCAAAATGGAAAGAAATCCCTGGTCACTACCATTTGAGAACTGGAAATGATGCCACGATAGATATCTTGAAAAATGATCATTTTATCCATAAGAGGAGCATTCCATTTAATCATATCACCTCCAGGAGCGTAACAAAAACCAGCTCCACGCAATTCATTTTGAAGCAGATCCCATCGGCAGCGACCACCCCAATCAATCCTAATTTATTCGCATTCTTGAAGATAGGGGCAACAAAAGACCATTCACGAATAGTTTGGGAAAGAAAATGTATACCATTGTGTGCCAGAGAATGAACCAGTTGTTGGGAAGGGCTTGTACAATTATGCAGATAGAGAATGCACTGGAATCCAATTGGAATGCGACCTCCGTCTTGAAATTGCCAGCATAGACGATGATCAAAATATCTCAGAATTTTCTTGAAACTGCCCCAAATGGCAGATATTTTTCGAGGAAAAGAAATATCATGACAGTTGAGTCGAAATAAAATATCCCCATCAATATATTTGGATCGGATAATGGCATTCCATATGCTCGTACCAGTGATGGCCCGCCAAAATGATTTCATCAGAAGGGCACAATTGAATACACGGGCATTCAGAATGCCCCAACCATCCATATCCTTGGGCCAGCATAATAATTCAAATCTGCAAAGATGATATTTTGTATCCATATTAGCACCACCCCAGAGGAATTTGGTGATAATATAATTTAACTTATTAATGATACCATTAGGAATATAAAAAAGATGACCCCAGAAAACGATCATCTGAGAAAATACAGCTTGTATCATTATAAGCCGCCCCCCCATGGATAGGTAACGATGAGTCCACCGGCCAATGCGGGTCCTGAATTTATCTACCATCCAAAGCCAGTCTCGATTCCTGTAACCGCATGGTTTGATTATATATCCCAAGTATTTGAGACCAAGTGTTGCCAATCTGTATTCCACACCCAGAAAATCTGCAATGAACCTTATCTCATGTATGTCCCCAAATTCATAAATTAGGAATGATTTGCTCCTGTTAATACTCAAGCCTATAGTAGATTCAAAATGCAAGAATATAATATGTATATAGAACCAATAGTTTCTAATGAGATAACCAAAGATTAATAGATCATCGACAAATAGAGAATGATTCGAGGATACATATTGTGAGAAAGAAAAACCCTTTAAGTAACCCCTTTGTTCAACATTTTTCATGATCTTGCTAAATCCATCCATTATGAGGATGAAGATTAGTGGAGATAAAGCGCATCCTTGACGTAAACCGTGACCTGCTTCGAAAAAATTTGTCAGAATACCATTCACAATAATCACATATCGAACAGAAGAAATACAAGACATAATCTAGTGAATAATCCGGATTGGAAGGCCAATTTTGAGCAGAGTAATTCTAATGAAGGACCAATCCATAGAATCATATGCCTTATGAAGATCCACTTTCATCATCAAGGCCTCCTTTTTATCCGAGTGCATTGAATGAAGCACCTCCTGTGCTATGGCAATAGCATCATGTATTGATCAACCTTCTAGAAAACCATATTGTTCCTTCGAAATATGCTGAGACAAACAACCTTTAATACAATTTGCTATGATCTTGGAGGTAACCTTATAGATAAGATTACAAAGAGAAATCGGCTTGAAGTCTGAGAAAGATTGGGGATCCA
This sequence comes from Pinus albicaulis, assembly GCA_034641835.2. NCBI lineage: Eukaryota > Viridiplantae > Streptophyta > Pinopsida > Pinales > Pinaceae > Pinus > Pinus albicaulis. The sequence goes on from CM076574.1 coordinate 958,329,006, forward strand.
AAATTTTTGGGATAAGGGCAATGAAAGTCGAGTTCAGATTTGCAGGAATATGTCCCTGAGTACGGAATACCTCCATTAAATCAGTAAGCTCCCCTCCAAGAAGATAAAAAAAGTGAATAAAAAATTCTGCAGGCCACCCATCCGGCCCTGGGCACTTATCATGAGGAAAATATTTGAGGACCCCAAGAACCTCCTTCTAGGTGATGCATTTGTCAATCAGCGCAATGTCCTCGACATCAAAATATCTGTTGGTATGATCGAGGACCCATGTCTAATTCTCAATACTTATCAACTGATATTTCATATAAAAGGAAGAGAAATATGAAAAGGCTTCCCTTTGGATCTCCGATGTAGTGTGCGCGAAACTGTCATCAAGCCTTTTAATCCGCCAAATGGCATTACGATTCCTTATGTCATTTGCATATTTTTGAAAGAAATGTGTGTTGAGATCGCCCTCCTTCAACCATGATATCCTGCTTTTCAGTCACCATGAGACCTCCTCAATCCACAGAATCTCCCGCTTCCGACAACTGAGATGGGATAATAACGTCATAGTAGAATCCACTGGATTAGAAGTCATGAATGATGCATATAACTCTGCCATCTGTTTGTTAATCTCCAATAATTCTTTTTTAAGAGCCTTTTTCTTATTAATTTCCCATGCCTTAGTCTCCTTTTTAATCAATTGAAGTTTGTAATGAAATCTGTCCCAGGCCCGGAGATTATCGACATCCACTGCATTTTTCCACAACGACTTAACTAGATTTGTATACTCAACGTCCTTGAGCCAAATTCGATTGAACTTGAACGGCCTTCCCTTCATCACCCCACCATCATTCCATGCTAATTTTATAGCCATATGGTCAGATATATCTGAAACAATGACAACAGAGCAAGGCATACCCCACAGATCCAATAGATTTTCATTAACTAAAGCACGGTCGAGCCGTTTACTAACTAAAGCATCATCCACCCGCTTGTTTGTCCATGTAGGCAACAATGGTAAAGGACGCATATCAACCATATGAAGATCTAGGAACATATCAGTAAGAAAAGAAGAAAGAGGATCCATTCGAGCCGACTGTCCCCAAATTTCATCAGCTTGCAGGGTAACATTAAGGTCCCCCATCAAAATCAAGTTCGACAGCAAAAGAATATTTGATGCCAACATCCTTTGCCAGAACGATTGTCTATTACAGTATGGGGCATATATGTTGATAATGTAAATAGACTCTGTCTTACCCCTGAGACGACCCTCCAACAATATGCCCCAAAAAAAACTGTAGGCTTTAAAGGTTGCCCTGTCAGGATCCCATAAGGCAATCAATCCCCCTGAATGACCCACTGAATCCATAACAACCGCCCTCCATCCAGACTTAATATTCAAAAACAATTTGATAGCTTTCGCCCGCCGACACATCGTCTCTTGACCCAAAAAGATGACAATATTTTCAGAAATTAGCAGATCCCTCGGGCAATGAGCTTTAGAGGCATTGCCCAAACCCCTAATATTCATAGAGAGGATGTAAGTCATGGTGATTCCACCGCAGGGTTGTGTGCTCTAAGCACCCTTGTGGAATCCCATGAACCTTCACTAACAGTGATGGGAATGTCAGTTAGATTCTCATCGTTCTCAGTGAATAGTGAGATAGCCCTGAATTTGCCCCTTGTATATTTATTGGCCACCATCAGATTTCAATTAGAAGAGATATTAGAATAAGGATGAAGAGAGGGTCTCATATCTTTCGATGAAGGGGGCCTGTCAAAGACAGTAAGTGCTGCAAGATCTATATTAGGGTTGGCCATAATGGACTCTAATTCACTCCCAACGGAATTCTGAGGGGAGTCAGAAAGAAACGTTGGGTTAATTTGTTCTGGGGTAATATCTAAAGACAGATGGGCCGCAGACGATTTATTCCTTAGACGACCAGAAGGCTCACCAGTGGAAAATTTGGTAGAATGAAAGAGTTGAGAATCGACAACTGACTTACCCTTATCAACAGGAACGCTTTGGACACGAATAGGAGTACTATCAGGGCTATTATGAAAGAGAGGGTGTACAGCCACAGGAATTTCGTTCGAAATATCATGAAAAGAGTCAGATGGTCTATCATCCCCCAACCCAATGGAAACAGAAGAAGTATTATTGTCAGTGGGCAGATAGTTAGACTTCGGTTCCAATACACAGAGATTATGAAGAGACACCCAATTGAGATGAGGCCCCGGAATCACATCCTCATTCACATTAATATCCCTATCGATATGACCATCAACAGTAATATAGGCTTCATCATTAGAGGAAGGGGAACAAAGAATTACCTGAATGAATTCCTTCAGCAGAAACGACAGACACATGATTAAAATGACCCACAGCAACGCCAACCTTAGCGCCACCCTGTCGATCCAATCTCATACGGAATGGACAATGCTCCCGCAGGTGTCCAGTTCGATGACAAATGAGGCACCGAAAGGGAATGCCCCAAAATTCCACATGCTGCCTATGACGCCTGTCTCCCCATACCAAATCTACGTCCCCAGGCAGCCCCCCCGAATAGTCAACTTCAACCAGAATCCATGCGATTCTTTTATCGCCTGCACCCAGAATACTGGGAAATAATATTATATCCACATTATATGATAAGGAAATAATATATTATATCCGTATCTAAATAAGACAAAAATATATCAGTAACTGATAACTATAATTCAAATGATTCACTAAAATAAAATAACAGACATCATACTATTCAATACTATATCCACATTATATGATAAGGAAATAATATATTATATCTGTATTAAAATAAGACAAAAATATATTAGTAACATATAACTATAGTGGAAGTTTAATTAAAGAGTGTGGTCAAATTTGTGTTTTTATTGTGATTTTTTAGATTTTTTGGTGCTTGAATTTGATCAAAAATTTTGAGGTGAAATCTTGATTTGTGTTATTTAATTTTTTTGTTGTTGGTATATATGGATTCAGCACTCTGAAAAACCCAAAAGTATTTTGATTGGGCAGGGGTTACCAATCAAGCTTGTGATTTCAATAAATTCCTGTCGGATTTTAGAGAAATTAAACCAGAAAAATATACAAAAAAAACTTCCAAAAAATCTCACTAAAAACAATTTGGCTGGGTCAACCAAATGCACTCCTCTCTAATCCCTAGCATTGCATTCGCACCTGGCAGATCCAAAGGTTCCAGCAATAAATGTTGACGAAATTATGAATTTCTCTGAGTTGTAATCTACCGTGGAATCGTGGTCATTACAGTGATTGTATGTTTTCGTTTCTTTCATCATATATGCAATTTTATTTGTTACATTCGTTCCTTAAATTACAAATCCAATCTCCATTGTTATTAATCCACGTGACAAAAACTATTCAGAATTAGAGACCTACAGCATCAACCGTGAGTTCGGTGATTTATCAGGATCATTACTTCGTAGGTTCATCTGTTTTATTACATAAAATCACTTTCCACGTCACTGCTCTCTTGCAGTTGTGGATTAGGAATCCAGGCCAAATGAATGAATGAATGATATTTTAATGTCTGCGAGACTAAAATTAGTCTATGGGACCAATGGATAGGGTTAAAATTTAATTGCCATGGTAGACCTATGATACCACGTGTCAATGTAACCTGGAGACGATATTTAATGCAAAAATATGTATCCACGTGTCTCAGTGTTGCAGATAATACCTCAGGGGTGTTGCCAAGGACAACATGTTTAGATGTGGAATACATGGTTTTGAGGAGGCTGACTCGAAATATTTTTGCAATGTTTGACTACTGGAACCATTACATTACAATTGGAGGCAATAAATTCGAAGCAAGGGAGTGATTTGCTATTGTGAAGGCCATTTGTGTCCATAGGCGGAAGTTGAGAGGAGTCAATTTGTCATTTTTTTAGTTCTTTCAAGATTTTTTTGTGTTTTAGGTGTAGAGAATATAGCAGAAAGAATGGCTGGCGGGGATTTACAACCCCAATTAAGTCTAGAAATGTAGATTTCGAGGCTTGCATAACAGCTTATTGTTGGAAAGGCAGAAGAATAAACACACAAAATAACGAGCTGTGACTCTTCTATTGATCACATAAACTTCAAACTTCAATCTTAATACAATGAACCCGGTGAAGGGTATTTATCCTTTTCGACTAACGACTCGCTTAATATAACTTGATATGCACACACTTACCAAATTCATCTATCACTTATCTCGACTTGACTCAATGCTCACTTAACTGACTCTATAAATATATTTAAATCTCCATGCGAGAGTTAATTATATTATTTAACACTCCCCTTTAATTACAACTGCTAAACTAAAACATGACCCATCACAACTCAAACATGCCTGTTGGTCTATGTCTCAACTAGGCTTACAACACCCAAGTTTCTTTTGTGAAACTCAAACACATCTTTTGCTAATGGATTTGTAAATATATTAGCCAATTGATCACTTGATTTACAAGGCTTCAAGTGAACTTCTCCATTTCTCACAATTTCTCTAATAAAGTGGTATCTAGTATCAATATGCTTGCTCTTTTGATGAAACACACTCTTCTTAGATAGTGTAATCGCTGAGGTGTTTTCATAATTTATTGTTGCTAATCCTTTTTTTTTTTGCTTGATTCCATCCAATACTCTTCTTAACCACACTGCTTAAGATGTTGTTGATGTTGCTTCTACATATTCTGCTTCTATTGATGATAGTGTCACAATAGGATGCTTCTTAGATTCCCATGTTATCACACCTGAACCAAGATGGAACACATAACCGGAAGTGATATTCCTATCATCCAAACTACCTGCAAAATCACTACCTGTAAATCCAATCAAATCTTTCTTTTCTGTACTTGCATACATTATGCCACAATCTCTAGTTCATGCTATGTATCTCAGAATTCTTTTTCCTGCTCTCCAACGTGGCTTTTGGAGTCTCCATAAATCTGGAAATCAATCTCACTCCTTGAATAATATATGGTCTTGTAGTTGTGAGATACATGATACTTCCAACCAATATTTGAATAGTTTTGGATTGACATATGATCCTTCATCATCCTTGCTTAACTTTGTACCTATTGCAACTGCTGTAGGTACAGGTTTGCAATTATCCATCCTGAATCTTTTTAGAAAATTTCTTGCATATTTATTTTGACAAATAAAAATTCCTTTTTCAGATTACTCAACTTCTATGCCAATAAAATATTTCATGAGACCAAGATTTGTCATCTTAAATTATTTCATCATAGTTGCTTTAAATTCATCTAACTCAATATTACCTGAAAAAAATCATGCCATCAACATATAAGAAAACAATCAATATCTGTCCATGTTCATTTACCTTTGTGTATAAGTTAGGATCAATGTTTCTTCTGCAAAATCCATTCTTAATCATACAATTGTCGATTTTTCTGTACCAAACTCTAGGTGCTTGCTTAAATCCATAAAGCACTTTCTTCAACCTGTAAACTCTATCTTCTTTACCTTCAACTTCATAACCTGGTGGCTGTTGCACATAAATCTATTCTTCTAGAATTCCATTAAAGAAGAATGATTTCACATCCATATGATATTCTTTCCATTTTTTCTAAGCTTATGTGGCTAGAACTTCTCTTACAATATCCATTCTGGCTACCAGAGCAAATTTTTCTCCAAAATCTATTCTAGGTTGCTGTGAGAATCCTTTTTCTATAAGCCTTGCTTTAAATCTATTTATTTCACCTTTCTCATTCAACTTTGTCTTGTACACCCACTTCACACCAATGAAGTTTTTATCATTTGGGAAATTAACTAAATCCCATGTATCATTATTTTCAATAGCTTAAATTTCTTCATCCATGACTTGCACCCAATTTTCATCGTTGATTGCTTCTTCAAACGAAGAAGGTTGGAATGACAACAATGCAAAATTTGAAGTAACATCCACACCATCATAAATAAATTTCATACTGTTGAAAATGCAACAAGATGATGAAGCTTAGTGAAATGAAGTCGCCTTCACTAAGTGGGCCCGCAAGCTATTTTTGGCGCAAAGTCTAGTTTTAGACTATGTCTATTTTTAGACATAGGGATCATGGTCTATGAGTTGTAGGATGCTATTTATGGATGATTGGTCGAGTTGGTAAAAATAGATGGACCTCTATTTTTAGACATTGGGCGATTTCTATTTTTAGACTGCCGGGCTAAAAATAGAACAGCCAAATATTATTAACCCTTAATAATATTTAGACTATAAACATTATCTTATCCTCTTGGAGCACTTCAGTTTGATGCTTGGATGTGGCACATGCAGCTGACAGAAGGAAACACGCTTTTCCTAAGGGTTAGTTGAGCTATTGCATGGTTGACTTCAGTTAGAACTCATGTGGCAGAGTTTGGTGGAGTTGATGAGACAGTTGGTGGAGTTGTGTTCGGTTTAACTTAGTTGAACTAGTTGTATTTAGTCTAACTGATAAATACACTAGTGATGAGTGGTGTGAAGTAATTATTAATTAATTCACTAATTATTAACTCATAAATCAACTAAAGAATACATCAGTTAACTGCAATGCATGGACAGTTCAGTGGAGACCAGTGTTAGAGGTGGGTGAAAGGGTGAGTGTGACTATTAGTTGTGACCATGATTGTGCATGAGATTTGCACACACATTGATGGAGATTGCCAATGAGGATTGCGCAGTTGGAGCTAGTGGGATTCGAACTTGGATCTCATTCATTACTCACTTGGATTGCGCAGTAGAGGCAGGCAGACTTGTGGAGGAGATTTGAACCCAGGACTTGTTCAAATCTCATATAGTTTGTGTGTAACTTTTAGAGATAGTACTGAGTACTTGTGAGGAGTATTGTGCTATGTATTGTTACATGTTCTCTATCATTATAATATACAGATAGTTGGGGGTTTTCAGCTATTGCTTTCCCCATTACATAATGTGTTGATATGTGTGCTTGATTATGTTTTAATGAGCGCATGCGACTGCTTTCTATTTCCGCATATTGATGATCAATTGTAGAAGAGGTTATGTATTATGCATGAATCTTAAATAGTGTGTAATCAGGATAATCTTGGTGAATAATTCAACTATTATTCAAATTTCTACATGGTATCAGAGCAGAATTGATCATCGGATCTATTACAGTGATTACAATTATTTCGATAGACAGAGTTTGTAACGGGCCAGGTAGCCTCTGGATCCATCCTTTCTTTGAAAGGTGATATATCCAGTAAATGCCCCTACAGTCGATCTCTGTGCTAGAAATAATTTGTTCTCACAGATCGGAAGCGGTTGAGTTTTGAGCTGGTGGAATTCAGATTTGCAGCAGAATTTGGAATTCGAATTTACAGTAGTTTTCTTGGTGCTAGAGTTGAAATGTATTTCAACGGTTTGCGACTAGAATATGCCCTTGAGGGCAGTTCGAATTATGTTGCATGGAAGGAAAGAATGGAGGCAGTATTAGATGATAACGGGCTGAAGGAATTCATAGATCATGAAGTCCCAAAGCCTACTGATGCTGCTCAAGTTGAAGCTTGGCAAAATAAGATGGTGAAATGTCGAAGGATTCTGTTGGAGGGCATGAAGGATCACATTGTATCCAGCCTGCATGGAAAATATTCTCCATACTTGATGTGGAAAGCGTTGACAGATCTATTCCAAAGCAAGAGTGACCAGAAGAAGTTGGCGCTCAAGGATAAACTCAGAAACATTAAGATGGAGAAAGGCGACAGTATCACCAAGTACCTCACGAAGTTCACCCAATGCAGGGATGAGCTGGGAAGTGTGGGGGTGACTGCCGATGATGAGGACTTGGTGGACCTGGCTCTCCTTGGTCTTCCAAAGAGTTGGCATTCCTATCAGGACTCTGTCAATGGTCGGGAGAAATTTCCGGGATGGGAGCGACTTTGGTTGGATCTCATGCAAGAGGAGATAAGGCAGACTACCAGGGACGGATCTTCATCAAAGGCACCTGATGAAGAAAATTGCGCTTTGGCTGCCAAAGCAAGAGAAAGAAAGCTTCTCATTCTGGTGCGAAAGGCAAGAAGAAAGACATGTCCAAGATGAAGTGTTTTCACTGTCACCAGCACGGACATTATGCCACAAATTGTCCGCAGAAGAAGAAAAATAAGCATGCTGCTGGATCTGCAGTGGGAGAGGCCTTAGCCTCGCAGTTTGAGCTGGATTTTTCACTGATCACATGCTTGGTCTCAAGTGTGATGGGATCAGTATGGTTCTTGGACAGTGGTGCGTCTTTTCACATGACTGGAGATCGAGATCTGTTTTCAGATCTGGATGAGAAAGATCTTGGAGTGCACATCGAGATGGGCGATGATGGTAGATACAGTGCGACCGGTACTGGTACCATTTCCTTTGAGAGGGAGTCTGGTAAACCCATAGTATTGAAGGAAGTGATGCATGTTCCAGGATTGAAGAAGAATCTGATCTCTGTGGCGATGTTAGAAAACAAGGGGTACGATGTTGTCTTCAGCGAAGGAAAGGCTTTCCTGTGCAGTAAGACAACTGGAGAAACCCGGAAGATAGGGTTTTGAATCAAGAACCTTTATCAGTTGCAAGTAGATGGCTGCGTAGCAATGGCATGCAAGGCGGAAGGAGTGGTGAGCCGGGATGATGGCGAGCTGTGGCACCGGAGATTGGGCCACCTTCACCATGGAGCTTTGAAGATACCGGCAAATGCATTTCTACCGGGCTTCCTAAGGGCACTTGCGCAGTTGCTATCGCTGCAAGGTGTACCTTGGGAAAATTTGTGAAATCCACCTTTCACGAGAAGGATAGTTGCGCCACGACGATCCTTGGAGAGAATTCACGTACGTGTGTGGACCTTTTCTTAGTAGCTTCGACAAAGAAAGCACAAGTACTATGTGATCTTTGTTGATGATTTTTCTCGGAAGTGCTGGATCTTCTTCATGCAAAAGAAGAGCGAGACATACTCAAAGTTCTGTGAGTTCAAGGCGCTAGTTGAGAAGGAATCGGGGAAGCATGTGAAGGCTCTTAGGAGTGACAATGGTGGTGAATTCATCTCTGCCGAATTCAAGGACTTTTGCAGTGCAGAAGGAATTCGAAGAGAGCTCATAGCACCTCATAACCCACAGCAGAACGGGGTTGCTGAGCGGAAGAATAGAACGATCATGGGTGCTACACGGGTGATGTTGCATGATCAGGGCCTACCCATTCACTTGTGGGTGGAGGCATGCAATACTGCAGTATATGTGCAGAACCGTTGTCCTCACAAGATACTTGGCATGAGTACACCCGAGGAGGCGTTTTTTGGCAAGAGGCCTGATATTTCGCATTTGAGGATTTTTGGTTCACCCGTCTACATGCATGTGATGAAGGATGCTGTGAAGAAGCCGGATCCAACCGTGTAGGTTGGGATATTTGTGGGGTACATCGATATGCCCCACAACTCCCAACTCATCGTGTGTATTTTCCGTGCGCCGCAAGACCGTCAGGCGACGAGATATCAAATTTTTAGGAGGAGAAAGCCATGAAGTGTTCGCTTGAGAGGGAGCCACACTTGCAGTGCATGAGTGAGCTATTAGTTCCTAAGGATGAGCTTCAGGATGTGATCAGCCAGAGGAAGTTCGCAGAGTGGAAGAGACCACCATGCAGTACCAACCATTCGCAGGGCGCAGCGCACTTCCGCGAAGCCGAGCGACCGGCTCAAGATGCAGAAGGCCGAGGGACCACCTACGCACACGTGTACGTACGCTCACCGGATTCGCACATCGGATACATGGCTCTTATGAGAAAATGTGTCGTGACAGAGCCATCCTCTTTCGAGGAAGCTGTGGAGGACCCCGCATGGGTAGATGCCATGGTGGAAGAGTATGATTCTATTGTCAGAAATAGTGCATGGGAGATTGTCCCATGACCGGAGGGGAAATTAGTGGTGGGCTCGAGATGTATCTACAAAGTGAAGTAGGTGGCTGACGGGAGTGTGGAGAAGTACAAGGAAAGATTTTTTGCCCGTGGCTTCTCACAGATCGAGGGGATTGATTATGAGGAGACCTTTGCACCTGTCGCAAGGTACTCTTCCATACGGATGATCCTAGCTCTCTCAGCGCAGATGGGGTGGCACATCCATCAGATGGATGTGAAGAATGCGTTCCTCGACCCGGAGTCACCGAGGAGGAGGTGTACATAGAGCACCTCAAAGGTTTCGAGATTCACACAGTCGCATGCGGTGCGCACCAAGAGAGCACCGCATGGGCCGGGAAACAAGCACTGTGCTTCGGGTACACTAAGAGACAAGCAGAGCCACCCCGGACTTGGATTCTCCAAGAGTGAGGCGGATCCTAACCTCTACCAGATTGTGGTGGAGGGGAAGTTGCCGATCATTGTACTGTATGTAGATGATCTGATTTTGACGGGTGATGAGCTGTTGATACTTTCATGCAAGGAGGATCTTGCTAGAGAGTTTGAGATGAAGGACTTGGGCCTCCTTCATTATTTCCTGGGATTGGAAATTTGGCAACGCAGTGATGGACTGTTTGTTTCTCAGGGTAAGTATGCCCGGGAGATACTGGAGAATTTCAACATGCATGGCTGCAAGCCTGTTGATACTCCTCTTCCTGGAGGTTGGAGGAAGGAGGATGCTACTTCAGCGGAGGTAGTGGATGCCACTGTTTATCGACAGTTGGTGGGGTCGCTTATGTATCCGGTCAATACACGACCCGATATATGCTATGCTGTTAACCAGCTTTCACAAGCTATGGTTAAGCCTACCAAGCTCTTCTGGAAGGCAGGAAAGCATGTATTGCGTTATCTTAGAGGCACATCGGGATATGGATTGTGGTGCCAGCATAGATGAGGTGAAAGCTTGTGGCTTCGACGATGCGTATTGGGTGGGGGAGCTCCAACACCGAAAGAGCACATCCGGAGGGATCTTCAGACGGTCGGCCAGCACAGCTTCTTAGTACAGAAGCATAGATCTCGTGGCACCTTCCGGGCCTGGGCTAGAGGCTAAGTATATGGCGCGTTCGTCGCATGCGTCATATGGATGAGGAAGATCCTGGTCGGGTTGTTCGGGTCACACTTGGAGCCTACCGTGATTTATTGTGATAACCAGAGTTGCATTAAACTCTCGGCTAATCCAGTATTTCATGATAGATCCAAACACATCGACATCAGGTACCATCATATCAGAGATTGTGTGCAGTAGAGAATCATGTTACTTTCATATATTCCCACGGAGGATCAGGACGCTGACATCTTGACGAAGGCGCTCACCAGGAGAAAATTCGAATACCACAGATAATCCATATCTTGTTGAGAGGGAGTGTTGAAAATGCAACAAGATGATGAAGCTTAGTGAAATGAAGTCGCCTTCACTAAGTGGGCCCGCAGGCTAATTTTGGCGCAAAGTCTATTTTTAGACATAGGGATCATGGTCTATGAGTTGCAGGATGTTATTTATGGATGATTGGTCGAGTTGGTAAAAATATATGGACCTCTATTTTTAGACATTGGGCAGTTTCTATTTTTAGACTGCCGGGCTAAAAATAGAACAGTCAAATATTATTAACCCTTAATAATATTTAGACTATAAACATTATCTTATCCTCTTGGAGCACTTCAGTTTGATGCTTGGATGTGGAACATGCAGTTGAAATAAGGAATTACGCTATTCCTAGGGGTTAGTTGAGCTATTACATGGTTGACTTCAGTTAGAACTCATGTGGCAGAGTTTGGTGGAGTTGATGAGACAGTTGGTGGAGTTGTGTTCTGTTTAACTTAGTTGAACTAGTTGTATTTAGTCTAACTGAAAAATACACTAGTGATGAGTGGTGTGAATTAATTATTAATTAATTCACTAATTATTAACTCATAAATCAACTAAAGAACACATAAGTTAACTGCAATGCATGGACAGTTCAGTGGAGACCAGTGTTAGAGGTGGGTGAAAGGGTGAGTGTGACTATCAGTTGTGACCATGATTGTGCATGAGATTTGCACACACCTTGATGGAGATTTCCAATGAGGATTGCGCAGTTGGAGCTAGTGGGATTCGAACTTGGATCTCATTCATTACTCACTTGGATTGCGCAGTAGAGGCAGGCAGACTTGTGGAGAAGATTTGAACCCATGACTTGTTCAAATCTCAGTTAGTTTGTGTGTAACTTTCGAGAGAGTACTGAGTACTTGTGAGGAGTATTGTGCTATGTATTGTTACATGTTCTCTATCATTATACTATACAGATAGTTGGGGGTTTTCAGCTATTTCTTTCCCCATTACATACTGTGTTGATATGTGTGCTTGATTATGTTTTAATGAGCGCATGCGAATGCTTTCTATTTCCGCATATTGATGATCAATTGTAGAAGAGGTTATGTATTATGCATGAAGCTTAAATAGTGTGTAATCAGGATAATCTCGGTGAATAATTCAGCTATTATTCAAATTTATACAC